>CM075670.1:212065000-212665000 GCA_037962975.1 Clitoria ternatea
GTCCATGTATATCTAGAGTAATCATCCATAATCACAATACCATAATAGTTTCCACCAAAACTTTTGATTTTCAAAGGTCCAAATAAATCCATATGTAAAAGTTGTAAAGGTCTAGTTGTTGAAACAATATTTTTCGCTTGAAAAGATACCTTTACTTGTTTTCCCTTTTGACAAGCGTCACAAAATTTATTTTCAAATTTCAATTTTCGTAAACCAATTACTAAATCTTTTAAAACAAGTTTGTTTAAATGGTCTACATGAATGTGAGCAATTCTTCTATGCCATAGCCATGATTCATCCTCTTTAGTTATGAAGCATTGCACATCATTTGAAGCAAGACAATCAAGATTAATCATATAAATGTTATCAACTCTTTGACCAACAAATTTTATTTCCTTATTTAGCTTATTTTCAATTATGCAACCGTTTAATTCAAAAACAATTTTATAGCCCTTATCATATAATTGACTAATGATAAGCAAGTTATGTTTAAGTCCTTCAACATATAATACATCGTTTATAGAAGTGGAAGAGTTTTTACCAACATTTCCAATTCCTAGTATTCTTCCCTTCGTGTTATTTCCATAAGTAACGAATCCTTTATTTCATGGAGTAAATGATATGAACTTACTTTTGTCTCCCGTCATGTGTTTTGAACACCCACTATCCAAGTACCAATGGGTGTTACTTGCTTTAAAGCATACCTACAAAACAAGTCAAGTTAGAGAGCTTGGTATCCATTTTATGTTGGGTCCTTGTAGGTTAGTTTGAGGTAATGTTCCTTTAGGAACCCATACTTTTCTCACAACCTTTGGCCCTAGTTTTCTAACATTACAATTTGATGCATTATGTCCTTTAAAACCGCAATGATTACATTTCATGAAAGGTGATGAAGTTTTACTAGGTGGTATAAAGAAGTTCTTATAATTCTTTTGTTTCTTAACGGCATTGAAACCTAAACCCATTTTATCAAACATACACCATTGTTTACCAAGTAAAACATTTAAGTTGTCTCTACCATTTGTGAATTTTTCTAGAGTTCTATTCAAGTCCAAAACTTAGTTTTACAAATTCACAAGGTTTAGTCCTAGAGCATGCTTGAACATTTACTAATTCATTTTTCAAACATTCATTTTCTTTACAAACTTCCATAAGATGCATCTCAAGAGAGTCAATGGTTTTTCTAGATAATTTATGCTTATTAGACATTTTCATAAATTTATCATACAATTCTTCAAGAGCATCAAGTAGTTCTTCCTTATCTAAGTCATAAAAATTTACCTCATTTTCTTCATCTTGGTGATTTTCCATGAGACAAAGGTTCGCTTCTTTATTTTCCAAATCGTTTGAGCTACTTATATCGTTTTCATCCCATGTGATATATGCTCTTCTCCTCTCTTTTCTTTCTTTGTTTTACTTCTTTAGGTTTAGACAATCTATCTTGAAATGTCCCTCCTTTCCATATTCAAAGCAAGTAAGTGAAGAAGAATTTTTTTAAGGATAGGTTTCTTACCTTGAAATTTGAAGTTCCTTTGGAAACGTTTGCTCTTCATAAGTTTTCCAAAGCATTTCACGAATAGGCCTAACTCTTCATCTTCATCAAGATTACTCTCAGATTCATCTTCAACAATTGAGGTGGCTTTGAGAGCTAGCCCTTTCTTCTTAGAGGCTTTTTCTTCTTCCTCCACATTTTTTAAGTCTTTCAACTCTTGTTCTTGTTCTTGTAATTTCCCAAACAATGTAGCAAGGGACATATCATTTATATTGGGAGATTGCTTGATGGCTGTAACAAGAGGTTTCCATTCCCTAGAAAGACTTTTTAGAACTTTGTGGATAAGTTCCTTTTTAGTGTAAGATTTACCAAGAGTAATAAGATGATTAATAATCAAAGTAAATCTTTTTTGAAGTTCTAAGATAGATTCATTTGAGTTCATTCTAAAGCTTTCATATTAGCTAGTTAAAGTGCTAATCTTAGAGTCCTTAACATCGCTAGTTCCTTCATGAGTTATTTGAAGGGTATCCCACATATCCTTAGCAGATTTACATGTAACTACTCTAAAAAAATTCATCGGGACCTAAGGCTAAAGTGATAAGATTTTTTTCTTTATAATTATATTATACTTTCTTCTCTTCCTTACTAGTCCAATCATCCATAGGTTTTTCTATTTGTTTATTATCAATAATCCAATCATCCATAGGTTTTTCTATTTGTTTATTATCAACAATGTGCATAGGTATAAAAGGACCATTTTCAATAGCATTCCATACTTTCAAATCAATTGATTGTACAAAAATTTTCATCCTTTCTTTCCAAAAGGCGTAACCCTCACCATTTAAAGCAGGAGGTCTATTTGTGGCACCACCCCCGGGAAAAAGGTTTAGAGAATTTGAGGCCATTTGTTCTCTTGAAGCTGTTAAGCTTGATCTACCAAGAGTCAAGCTCTGATACCACTTGTTAACCAAGTGGCCTCAAGTACTCAAGAGGGGTGAATTGAGTATTTAAAATTTTACTTTGAATGCTTTTGAAGTTGATTCTTTAGTTACTATGTTTGTTGAAGATGATAAACTTGATGGCAAGTAATAACAATTTGTACACAAGACAAAATAATAAGTGCTTAAAAAGTCTAAGTAATATTCAAGAAATAGAATCAAATTAATCACAACACTATTTATGGTACTTTAGAAAGATTTCAAATTAATTCAAGAATATTACTTAAAGCCAATTTTAACAATGTTAATCGAAATAATTTACAACTTAATATAACATGCACTTAGTCCAAATTAATTAGCAATAGTACAATAAATCAAGCAAGCAAGTTAAGTGCACAATTTAAATGAGTTTAGGGAAGAGAGATTTGCAAACCGATATATACGAGTTCCACCACACCGGTGTACGTCTCGCCTCTAAGCAACCCACTTAGAGGATTTCCACTATTGGAGATTAGAGATACAACTTTGAGCAATCGCGGCTTCCTAGTGTCCCACACTCAAGAACCCAATCCTTACAAGTACAAGGGCACCCCACCCAATCTCTCAATCTCATAATTTTACAAGGTTGAAACCCAACCCACAACTCTAGAAATTTTGATGTTTAGAATACAAGAGCAACTCTCCAATAGAGTGGATATACAAATTAAATCTCTCACAAAATAATAACTCTCAAAGAGAGGATATGCAAATTTAGCACACAAAATTTTTTCCCCCAACAAACTAACTCTCAAAATAATAGCTCAAAAGAAATATGCCAATTAATGAACAAAGAGAGAGAAAGTAGAAGAGTAGAGAGCAAGGAGGAGGAAGAAAGCAAATGGAAATGCTTCAAATGCCTGGGACAATTTTTGCCTTCAACTTCTCTTCTATTTATAGGCAAGGATGCATGGTATTTGTGCCATTTTTAATTCCCTCAAAAACATAAATCCATAAAACATTCCATTCTTGTTTCCATGCACAAGTTTCCTGACCTCGATTCTATGAATTTTTAGCTGGAATGTTTGAATTTTGGAGCAGCGTGAGGTTTCCATGTTTCCTGCAACTCTGTCAGCATTCAAAATTCAAAATTCAAATTTGAACTGAATGAATCTATTCACGAATCGATTCATTTAGTGTATTTGGACTTTAATGAGCGTATGAATCTATTCATTCTGAATATGAATCAATTCCCTAGGCAATCTTGAATGTATGAATCGATTCAAGAGTATATGAATCGATTCAGGAAGGCAAAAATCATATCCAGGGGCATTTTATCACGTATGAATCGATTCAATATGATGGGGAATCTATTCAAGGACTAAAAAAATCATATCATGGGCCTTTTATTACGCATAAATCGATTCAAGGTATTGGGAAATCGATTCAGTCATTAAATTTTCATATTTTGGGCCTTTCCAAACGCATGAATCGATTCAGCAAGGAGCATGAATCGATTCATCATGCTGATGCTTCTATTTCCATGTGCTTTTTGTTCCTTTTGATGTGTCAATGCATATGGCTTTGTTCTTTTGGACCCTTAGGCACTTTGATGAATTTATTTTACTAATTTTGAGCCTCTTTAAATGCCTAGAGTCTTTCTTTTGGTGTTCATCAATTTTGCATTATCAAACATAATTAATTTCTTGACAACATCCTTAATATATCTTCATTTGTTGTGTCATTATCAAAACCTACATCAACATAAAAATACACACCAATCATTTGCAGTTTTCAAAATTTAGATATCGTTTCACTGGGATTGAAAGTCTAATAACTAACAGTAATTCTCTAGTTACTATAGTAAACTTAACAAAACTTATATACAAAAGAATAATTTATATACAATTTATACAATATTCACAAGATTGCATAATTGAGTGGTTCATGAGATAAAAAGAAAATGAAATCTATCTAAAAAGTTGAGTTGCAATTTAGAATAGCAAAGATACTTGAGGATAAAACACAGATAAACAAATTATGTTGGAATTTGGATCCCTAGTCTAGAATAACAATGAAGGAACTCAAGACATGCATATTTAATCATCAAGTTCATGTCATTACAGCTTAAAATCATTATAACTGATCCCTCATGATATAAATTCTAAGTAATTACCGTAAAGTCTGATCCCTCATGAGCTTTCTCAGTAAAAAATTGCATTAAGTTCTGGCCTTATGGCAATAATAATTACCAATTCTATCCCTAGTAATTGGCATATTAAGAGTATTCCAACTTTTACTTTCGTTAAAACAAGTTTTAATAAGGCATGAATAATCATTCTCCTGTTTGACATTCACACTAATAAAACAAGTTTCAATACGCATGAAAATCATTCTCTCATTTGACATTCATACTAATAAAAGATTGAAATACTAACATGCACTTGAATCATAAACATACAGAGGTCGAGTTCACAACATCATACTCAATAGATTAGTTCACCAATTCCAACATAAACAGATTAGTTACACATGGTAAAAGTAAAAACAACACTTACAGATGTTGACATTACGAAGGCGATGGAAACTTCATGATACAACGATCATAATACTACACAACACTCTCAAGTATCTAGAAAACTATTCTAGAATTACAAACTCACAAAAGAAACACTTAAACACGAGTGTATAAGAGAAGAAAAGAGAGGAATAGAATGAGATGGGATGCCTGGAAGTGTGGAAAATGGCCCTATTTATAGGGCTGAGGAAGGGTCCCTAAGTCAGCTCCCATTAAACAGCTCGAAGTGGCCATTATGGAATTATTTAATCAATCATGCCTTGCTATTTGTCCTTATCCCCCAATTCGGTGTGGACATTTATGCAAAATGGAGAGGCCATAATGGGTCAAAGGCTGAGTGCTTGGCCATCTGGAAGTGGAGTCCACGTAGCTTCAGACGCTACGCATGGGTATGACGCGTAGCATCAGCATCAGAAATCCCCATGCTACGCATCAGCTCTTTAGTTCTTTAATATTTCTCTTTAAATTCTTTAATTTTCACTGCAAAACTAGAGAAAATTGATCAAAGGTAGATTATTTCTAACAATATCCATTTATTGAATTTAAAACCTAAATTTCTAACAATTTAAACAAATTTTTATTATTTTCACAAAATTTTTATTAAGGAATTTATTGTAAATTTGAGGACTAACAAATACCCCCAACTTGAAACATTGCTCGTCCTCGAGCAAGAGAGAATATTAAAAATAAAATTTGAAATCAAATATTTGAGTTAGTCCGAGAATTTATCACAACGTAATTCCACAATTTACCATTTTGAAATAATCAAAAATAGATATCTTATGTAATAGAGGTTTAATGACAAAAATCTTTACAATATTTTATTAACAAATCAAGCATAATTTTAGGCTTACCTCAAGTGTTTATCTCTGTGCAAAGGGTAACCTGTTTCACTCAATCAATCATAAAATCAAATGAATTTAACTTTGATTTTCATCTAGTCAATGGTTAATCATACAGAGTTAATTCAAAAATCACAAGATCTTTTCAAGGGTTGTAATGAGGCTTGGCACTACAAGAAAAAGTATTTTTAGTAGAGGTTTTTTTTTGTTTTTTGTGGGGGTTTAAACCTCCACTAAAAATATTACCCATAGTTCTCATTTCCTCTACAAAATCATGTATGGTTAATGATTTACCCATGGTTTTAACCAACCATGGGTGGTTGAGATGTTTATCAATGGTTTATAAACCTCTATAAATACCTATAATTCTTAAACCTCTACTAATTATCCATAGTTCATAAACCTCTATAAAATGCCTATAATTCTTAAACCTCTACTAATTATCTATGGTTCATAAACCTCTATAAAATACCTATAATTCTTAAACCTCTACTAATTTATACTTGGTTGTTAACCCCTACTATTTCAATTTTACCTTTTAAGTAAATTTTTAAATTTAAATTGTGTACGAAATTTTTTTTTCTAAGAACTTATCATAAAATTAAAAAATGATTGGTTGTATTAATTTTTTTAAAAGAATATTCATGTGAAAATTACCAAAAAAATAAGAATATACAAGTACAAAAAAAACCAAAGACCTTTTTTTAATGGATTTTATGACTTGCCTATCCTTAAGTAAAATATTTTTTTTAGGAAAAGAACAATAGTTAAATTAAAATCAAAAAATATATATGAATAGTATAGATATACCCATTTCAAATTTTCTCATATTTACATCAAATAAAAGTGCTAGCACTCAAGTATGAATAATTCACAATTCATATATAAGAAAAAAATACAAAATAAGAAGGGAAACCAAACTTAATTAAACTCATAAGTAGTAATTCCATTCCCCTTAACAAGGGTGACTACAGTATCTGCTGCCCAAACAAACAAAAATATAAACCTTCCCATGAGAACCAGAAGGAATCATTCTGCACAGGCCAAAAGAACTAATCTTCAATATGACAATTGACATCACACGAAACTTGAGAGACATGATCATGGCTATCTTTATGTGGCTAGGCATACCCTTTTCGTTCCCCAGACCCTTTCTTCAGCCAAGTTAGGCATTAGCCACCGATGAACCCATTATCTGGATCTGTAGAAATATGTAGCAAGGTTAGAAGCGAGAAAAAGATCATTAGGGCATCTAAGAAGCAAAAGATCCTGCTTGAAATACCTTATTTACAAGCAAGTTCACTTGTTCTCTGTACATTTCCTTCAAGTCTACAATATCCGCACGAAGTGCCTCCAGCTAAAAGCATTGTACTTCTTTTAGATAAAAACAAGTAGATAATTTTTCTATAATAAAAATAAAGATATAAATACAAGGTAGTAGGACAGTAACAGTACATCAAAATCTTAGGCCTTAGTACAACAATAGCCCTAAAATACAAGATAATTTTTCACACTACAGAGTGGATATGCAAGTCATGGTTAATGACAAGGAACAAGACCAGTAAGTAGTAAACAAAAAGCTGAATTCACCTGCGCTGTCATTTTGACCAACTCCTCAGCAAGAGAATCATGAATAGATTCCAATGATGCCTGGAATTTTTATTATTGGAGGAAAAAAGGTCATCAATGTACTCAAAGAAAGCCTTTGAGATCCCTTTCCTGAGATCTAACACCTGAATATAAATTATATTGCTTATCTATTATAAATTATGTATTCTATTGCTTAAGCATTATGATATGTTCTCAATGATGAGAAAAAAAACTGAGCTATTAACTGGAAGGTATGGGTACTAAATGTTATAGAATATATCAGACAACTAAGCTAAGTGAAGTAAAGAGAAACAGAGTATCACACCATTCTCAAAAGCAGAATTTAGCTTTGTAGTGGGATTTTGATCTACTGATAACGGTGTCGTATGAACACGGGCAGTCCTCTCCAGCTCTGATTGAGCCGCCTTTTCTTCTTCTATCTCCTGGAAAAAATGCAGAGCTTACTTCAGGAACTTGAAAAACAACAATAAAGGATGTTCTAATAAGAAAGTTGGAATTTAATACCATTACGAGCAGTACCATACCTCCCTTACTAATTTTCTTTTGCATTTTTATACATTGTTTTGGTTCCATAGTTTACCATATATCATTAATAAGGTCACTAACATAGATTTAATTCCAATCATCTATATAATGTGGAACAATCCACATAAAGCAAGTTAGCCTTCTTCGCAAACTTTCTTTAGGAAAAATCATAAAGCATGAAACCAAAACTCTCTCTCAGGCTGGTTCATTACATCACCCACATTAAATAAGAAATAAAAGATAAGAAAATTTACTGGAAGAAGAAACTGAAAGCTTCATGTAACACGTTTAATGATTCTAAGTTTGAAATCCATAAGTGAAAGCTCTACCTGCTGAAGAAGCTCCCTGCACATCAATGCCTCCTGTAACTCTTGCTTGTGTTTCTGTCTCATGTCTTTAATCTCTTCCTCAAGCTGTCTCACATGACCTTCTTGAGTATCAGCTTCCTCCTTTGCTGCAAGATATTCCTGCCTAGTTCATCATGGAATTCAGTTTCTTTTTTTTGAATTGCTAGCGCCAATTCGTCACTTCATCATTTTAAATCTTAAACAAACACAGAGTCAATCCCAGACATTCATCTCCTGCAATGCAACTTCAATTATAATAGTCAAAACCGGCATGTGATGTGATCTCTACATTTTTGTTTGTAACTAGTTGGACCGGGCCTTCTTGTTTTTGGATTTCTTTCTACAGATAAGAATAAGTATCATTGTAGTATTAGCATAGTATGTGAAATTACAAAGCCATCAACGAAGATCCTCCGTTTCAAAAATACAATAAAATAACTATAAAATCAAATAGTAATAACTCATTTCATTACCATTCAATAATCATTTTGTATTAACTAAATTTTATAAAGAGATAGTAAATATAGTTGAGTTGAGATGACCAAATAATATCCTGCAAGGAAAACAACTGTTCAGCACACAGCCTGGTGAATAAACAACTTTTACCAGAGCAGCTTTGGTGATTATGAAGAGACATACCACTACGGTGACTCAATAAGAATCCTTCAGAAGTCGAAGGGTAGCATGTGAATCAATATAGCCTGCACCCTCCTTTAGATTATTGAGACATGAGGTCTAGAATATCTACAATTAACTTGAATACAACTAAGAAGCATGTGACAAATAAACGTATGTACCAAGACAGCAAACTTTTATGCTCTCATCTTCCAATTAAATTCTTAAGTAGATATCTAACCGAAGTAAAATAAATTTAACAATATCATGTATATATTCACACAAGAAACAAAGAATCTTATACACGTCTATTTAAACATGTACCAATATATATATAATTTTTTTATTATAGATGAAGCTGATCTATAATGTTTATTATTATGTGATTATATGATTGTGTTTGAAATGATTACAGGACAAAGTTGAAACAGACAGAG
Organism: Clitoria ternatea; assembly: GCA_037962975.1. NCBI lineage: Eukaryota > Viridiplantae > Streptophyta > Magnoliopsida > Fabales > Fabaceae > Clitoria > Clitoria ternatea. Next base: position 212,074,362 of record CM075670.1, read on the forward strand.
GTCTAATTTACGATGCACTCTAATCTACGTGTTCAATGTCTACAATAAGAGGTCTCATTTAAGTATGCTAGTTTATTACAAGAATCACAAACTCTGTGCGAAAGAGAAACAGAGTGAAAGGCAGCATAACAAACAAAGTGAAAAACATATATACTACACCTATTTCAAAGATCATATCTCTATTTAAACTCTAAAACATAGTAAAAAAAAATTGAACATAATTGACATTTCTTCAAACACTTAACATGCATTGAACATAACATTTCTTAAAATTACACAAAAAAAACATTAAAGAGGAAACATGCAAAGGAAATCTGAATATGCAAATAGATAATGAAGAAGAAAGTTTCAAAAATTAAAAAAAACCAGGATCTATGAACTTTAATGATTGAGCGACACTAACTGAGTGAGAGCACGATTCAACGCAGTAAAAATGAGAGGGAACAGTGATCTGAGAGTGAGGTTGAGCGCCAGGAGAAGAATCACAAGGAGCTGGAGCATCTGTGAAAAATCACAAGGAGGGCGAGATTGAGGGAGAGTACAAGGGAGAATCTGTGAAAACAGACACAGTAGCAAGAGCACTAGAGAGAGAATTTGTGAAAATGGAGAGAGTAGCTAGAGCTCGTAAAGAAGTGAAAAGGGAAAGTGATTTACTGGGGTTTTAAAAAATAGAATAAGTAATTAGTTTTTAAAAATTCAAACAAACGTAGATTATTTTACTGGGGTTAGTAAAACTTATGTAAATTTTAGATATTTTTAATAGTTTATCAACCCCTACTAAATAACCTCAGAAATAATTGATTTTTTTGGTAGTGTGGCTTACAAGAAATTTTTGATTTTCTCGGAATTCAAAAACCTGAAATCATAAAAGAGCATTTTATAATTTTTAAGCTTTTTCTTAGCCTAAATCTCATTTCCCTTATTGATGATAAATACCCCAAACTTGATTCTTTTAACTATTTTTGATTTACATATATTTATTTTTATTTATATGCACAATTTTGATTTTTCTTGAAAAGAATCAAGTTGTTAATTTTCACTCCCCCATTTTTGTAAAAATGCTCAAAATATTCTTTCCATTTTGATCAATTGCTCTTTTAATCAATCAAGTAAAGGGAATGGTTAACATTTGATAAAGGTCAAGGGTACCAAATAAATTATTTTTCAGGCTCAAAATTGGCTTTCAAAGGATAAAATGATTTTACCATGATAAGCTTTTTGGCCCAAGGTTTCTTTTACTAAAAATGTGCCTTGATCATTTTCTTGAATTTTCTGTACAACAACACAAATCACAGATTAAAGCAAAATCAATTCGAATGAAGTTATATCGAAACCCTCAAGTGTTTAAAAGATCTCGAAATTAGCTTGATAGTTAATAAAATTATTGTAATTGAATTTTATCAAAATTCCTTAATTACAAAAAGAATCGATAATTGATTTTAAAAATGGTTTTATTGTGTAAAAACCTTAAATGTATAAATTTTCTTATTTTCAAAAATTTGATTTATTTATTAAAAATTTATTTTTTTGATTTTCGATTAAAGAAAATACACAAAAATAAAACACACCACATAAAAATAAACCATCAAATATACCAATATAAATACCAAACTAAAATGTATGTAAAAGGTGCAAAAAATAACACCATCAATCCTCCATGTGATCCTCATCATCTCCCTCCTCGTCTGCATCATCCTCTGTCTCAGCATGTGCTCCAGACAGTCCACCAGTCTTAGGGTATGTAGGCAAATCACCAGGCCAAGCTACATGAGCTGCGAACTCAGCTGGTGTGACATAAGGTGCCCCCTCTCCATGAAGTCTGTACTGATAAAATTCATCATGAAGATACATATAAGCTCTATGTGTGGCAGCCATCATCTGTATCATATGTTGATGCTCAATAGTCATCCTAGCAAATCCATCAGTGATAGTATCAGTAGATGGTGGTTAAACTGGTGGTCTCCTCCACCTCTGTCTGGGCTGAGCCTCCTGCTCTAGTGGTGGAAGCTCACACTACTGGAGGAGGTAATCTCTGTTCACTAGAACTTTGGGGACTCTCCCCAAAGAACTAGTGAACTCTGGTGATGGCACAGCAACTCCTTGCCTCCTCAGTAAGGTAGATATGATGAGAGGGAATGTGATAGGATGATTCACCTTATACCCAAGGGAATAAAGGTGAATCTGCTCAGGTATCAGCTCGGCAATGTCAATGGTATGGCCCTAAGAATAGAGTAAAGAAGGCAGCAACAATCAACTGGGATAGAAGAGAGGTGGGTGACAGGAGTGATATTATGCAGCCTGAGATGAGACCACACCTGAGCTATAAGGGTCAGCTGGGTCTTGAGGAGGTTTGATGGAGTCCTTCCAACCTTACTCAGGTTGAAGAAGATTCCATCCTTGCTCAAGAAGTGAGCAACCTGATCTAGGAAGTATCCTAAATCACCATTCTCAGTCGCAACCTTGTTTCTGTTTTCCTTCCAGAAACAAGTATCACTCTTGGGAGTAGGCTCCCAAGGATTACCCAATAGGGTACTAATGGTATCTCGGTAGTATGTAATGTGTCGACCCCTCACCTAGCTCGTCTTCTGCTGACCAATATTTAGTGCTTCCTGGCGAGTCCTATAGGCGTTCGCATAAAACTCCATTACTAAGATGGGATCCCCCTCAGTATGTAGGGAAAACAGAGGTCCCCATCTCCTCATTTGGACCTCATCCTACAACTCAAGATAGTCCCCAGCATTCAAATTTAAGACTCTCTCCCAGATGAGTCTCTGGCCCTTTATCTGATGGATTCGGGCCCATTTCGCATTAGTGCGAAACCTAGTGGGATCTCTAGGTCCCAGCTACTCCTCACCTTGAAGATTTGGATCTTCAGAGGTGGTGTCAGTGTCTGTGTTCCTCCTCTATCTTTTCAGACCAGTAATAGGAATGGATTTCCTAGATGCCATCTGCAAAAAGAAATTTTTACAAAAATCAAAACACACATCCCATTATATTATAAAACATGTCAAACATCAAAAATTATATTTTTTTTGGTTTTTATATTTTATGCAAAACATAAGAACTTACACAAAATATTTACAACGTATAAAATAAAAAAATTAAACATGCATATTTTTGGATTTTTTAAAAGTACATGTAATTTCACAATATATTTACAAAATTTATTTATTTATTTATTTTTATGCAAGAAAGTATAACAAACATACAATTCAAGAAAATTTATTAAATTAAAAACAAACAAACACACACACAAAAATTAAACAGGACAGAATTTTATGAAAAATAGAAAAATTATATACATCAAACAGAGAATAAAACCAAAAAAACAAAAATAGAGGCTGACGCTACGTGTGGGTGGGACGCTATGCATCAGCCCTGTTCTGCCCACGCTACACGTCAATGGGACGCTACGTGTGGGCTTGCAGAACAGAAACTGCAAAACAGGGGTTGCGCAGCAGCAACCCCTTTCAAACCTCAAACAATCCATTCATTTTCTTACTCTAACAGCAGTCAATTCCTAGTGGTTGTCTAATCCTATTCCTAACCGCATGCATTATTTGAATTAAAATTAAAAATTGAAAAGGGAAAGGATTGAGAACTTACTTGAAATCCTTGCTGAAAAGTGACGAGAAAAATGAGAGCTTTTGAGGTTGAGAGGGTTTGAAATTTTTAGGGTTTTTGAAAATTGGAATATGGAGGCAAAACCAGGTTTTTAAAGTTTTAGTTATGGGCCTCTATTTCAGGGGTCCAGTTTTAAAAACTGAACGAGGGTCCTGACGCTACGCGTGGTGGTGACGCTACGCATCAGGTTAAAAATTTAGAACCCATGCTACATGTCAGTATGGCGCTATGCGTGGGCTTCTGTTTTTCATTTTTCAAAAATTCAATTTTCAAAAACCTTTTCTTTTAATTTTTAAACCCCTTTTAATTTCAAAATTCTAAAAAAATTTGAAAACTATTTTTTATTTTTTTATATATGTTAAAAATAAAAAGAAAATGGGTTGCCTCCCATTGAGCGCTAGGTTTAATGTCTCCAGCCAGACATTACCTTTGATTAATCAGGTGGTTTCTCAATTTTGGTTGAGGAATCACCCGTCTTTTTCTTCCCCCTTCTTCTTCTCCGATGCTTGGTTACCTGTCTTTCATCACTCAAGCATTCGGTTAACTTAAAACAATTTAATTGATTGGGAAGAGATATACCTAGTTCGGTTGAAAGGTAAACTTTCTCCTCAGTATTTATCCTGAGATGTTCATAAGCATAGAAGTTTACCTCCTTTCCATGAATTCAGACTGCAACCATACTTTGATCAACATCTACCATTATCTTTGTAGTCTTCATGAAAGGTCTTCCAAGGATCAGGGGGATCTCTGTATCCTCCTTCATATCCAGTACCACAAAATCAACTCTAAAGTGGTACTTGTCAACCTTTACCAATACATCTTCCATAATCCCAATTGGTTTCTTGACAGAGCAATCCGCAAATTATAAATTTGCCTTAGCTTCTTTTAGTTCCAGATCACCAATACGTTTTATCAAGTCTAGGGGCATAAGATTGATGTTAGCTCCTAAATCTAATAAAGCATTCCTAATGTTGATATCCCCAATGGTTACAGGAATGGTGATACTTCCCGGATCTTTACATTTTTCCGGTGTTGAGATGGCAATACGACTTGCTTCTTGCTCTTCATTTACAGGCTCTTGAATATTTTTTTCTTTTTCATTTTTTTCTTTTTTCTCTTGTTCATCTTCTTTTTCTTTTTCTTTATCCTTTTTCTCCTTCTTTTTCTCCTTCTCATTCTTTTCACAATTTTCTTTACAATCACTTTTTACAAATTTACAATTCTCATAAGAGATAGCATTACATTGATCCCTTGGGTTCTGAGTGTTTGCAGTAAAACCAGAACTTTTTAATTCAACTATTTCCTTTGCTAGTTGACCCATTTGCAAATCTGATGCTTTTCACACAACTAGAAAAATGACTAATAGCTACAACAAGTTAGCGACCGCCATATGCCGTCGCTAATTAGTGACCGCGTTAGCGACCACAAAATAAAAGCGACATGGAAAATGAAATATAGTGACCACATCCGCGACCGACATTTCACCGTCGCTAAAATTGGTAAAGAACCGTCGCTACCTCCGTCACAATATTAAACATCGTCGCTGACCCGGTCGCTATAGTTATTTCCCTCCACTTTTTTGGTTTCCCTCCAATATATTTATGGTGCCAACTGATAGCGACGGGCTATGTAGGGTCGCTATGTCCTCTAATGCATCCGTGACGTCTTCCATGACGTCGCTATGGCCACAATGTAGCGACGGTAGTGTTGTAACGTCGCTAAATTGAAAATATAGCCGTCGTTCATGCCATCGCTATCCTTTGTTGGTTTCCCTCCAAGATGTTTCGTTGGCGCCAAATATGAGCGACGGTACCCACCGTCGCTAGATTGCTATGCTAGTGACGGATCATGCAGCCGTCGCTAGTTCTCAGGAAATTAGTGACGGATGGTTTTGTAGTCACTATTGTTATTGACCTTCCCTCCGTTTATTTTAGTTTAAACGTGGGAATATAGCGACGGTAGCCAAACATCGTCGCTAATATTCAGAGACTAGTGACGGAATTCTGTATCCGTCGCTAATATGCAGAGCCTAGTGACGGAAGTTGTTGGCCGTCGTAAACTTTTTATTCTAGTGACGTTATTAGCGACGGTCGTACGCAGTCGCTAAATTCTAATAATACTCGAACCCACCTTCTCCCCTAATCATTTGCCCTAACTCTGAATCCCTCTCCTCTGTTTCCCTGAGCTCCTCCGATCACCCCTCTGACCTCCGATCAGGCGTCCCTTTCTCCGACGGAACTCGACCCGTCTCCCTCCGTCCGTTCGTTCCCGTGGCGGTGGCGCTGTGTCCCCGTTCTTTCTCAGTTTCTCAGCTTCTCCATTTGTCTCTCCCGCCCCATAAACGTCACTAATCAAAGCTTCCCCTTCAAGAGTTGCTGCCAAGAGACCAGCCTTCGTCCATTGCATGTAAGTCCTTCCCTCTCCGTGGAATACCGAATGTGTCTGTCATTGGAGGTTTTTTTCTCAAACTCATGTTTGTTTTCCTTGTCAATGGCAGCCGTGGAAAGAAAAGTTTGTAGCTGTATCTCCCTGTTTCACTGTCTGACACGCACTACGGCACTTCCCTCACTGAGCTTCTCTCTCACGAAGGTGCGACAATTCCCTCTGCTCACCCACTCACTCCTCTTCGGCCCTGCATTTTGAAGGTTCCTCCGACACCTCCTCCTCTCTGGTACTTTGCTTAGCAAATTATGTTTAGAAAATCTAAAATTTTGTTTAGGGTTTCATGGAATGCATTTCAGAATAATACATTGAAATTGAAATAGTATATTAACACTAGTTTTATTCGGTTCAAAAATCAAAAGGACAAATATGCATGCTCTTGGAACAATAATATATAAAGTCTCTTTCCTTGTATGTATATATAAATATGTTTGGTATCTGTGGGTGGTGTAGTTTCAGAAAGAGGGGTCATATGCAAAGTTATGATTTTATCTTACATACCATATGTTAGTAATTTTTCATAAAGTGTGGGGGGAAGCTAATATAGTCACAGAATTTTTTGGTTCATCTACTGGTGTTTAACTGGTATGCCCTCAATAACTCATCAATCTTTATTTGATACTGACTTATTATGGGTACTAACTATTAAGGGTGTTGGAGGAGTGTGATATTGTTGAGCTCATGCTGATACTGGTTGTATGATATGAATTGATGTTGGTTTGGGTCTTATGACATTTGTACCAATATCATAAATAAGATTTAAATTACAGAAGTAGTCATTTTTTATTAAGACGGCTACAATCATTATCTCATAAAAATAAAAGTGTATAATCATTTGGGAAAAAAATGGTTGGGATTGGCATTAGGCTTAAAGGTTAATTTCCACAAGATGAATGTTTGTTTTCTTTTTAGACCTGAATTGAATTGGAACCCATGTATGAATATTGGCAAGATAAACATATTCCAATAATGATACAGTTTCTCAAACAATGACAGTTTCTCATGGAATTTTTTGTAAAAAAAAAATCCTTAAAGAAAACTTTCTGATAAATTTAATCAAATCAAATAGACACAAGTTAAATTTATATATGCCCCAGTGATAACATTCATAGCTCACCCAAAAGAAAATACAAAGGGTGGTAATAAGCGAGCCTAATAGGGGTTCTAGGGCTTCTTGATGGTTCTAACAACTGCTTGTCGGTATCTAGTTGCATATCTAAGAAACAAGGCTAGAGCATTACCAGTAACTTGAGCCACATTCATTGCCTTAACCTTGATATCAGCTGCTCTCTTACTTCTCCTATGACCAGGAAATGAGTAAACACAACTACTAGCATCTGTTAGGGCAGTGCTCACCCATGTCTCAACATTGCTTATATGCCACATTACATCATCATTAATGCTAGACCCAAATTGGTTCAATCTATGTAGTTCTTTAATGGCTTGGCTAAGTTGGTCCACACTATCTGTCATTTGGTCCACACAATCTTGCACAGTTTGGTAATCCCTTCTGTTGTGTATGATTTTCTTGAGTTCCTTGGCCACTTTTGAAAGGTACCCTTTTGTGTTTATTGCTCTAGAAAGGCTTACCGACAATGCATATTGGGCCAATTGTTGTCGTCCATTTAGTGATCCACTTGAAGGAAGCCATAGATATGTCACTGTCTAGTGGATCAAGAATATGTGACAAATTTATTTTTATGCATTCGGAAAAGGCCTGTTATGCATAATTTGTCTGATATGTGACTCCAGCGCTGAACTAACGAATCTCTTCATGTTCTCGAAAGTGGAGTGAACCATCTTTTTGAGCCGGAAACGGGATTCACAATCGCGTCAGTGCGATGGTTAGTTCGAGCGAGTGGATAGGCAGCGCTCAATTACGTTATTTTCGAAATTTTTTTTAGTAAGTAGTCGGCTTAGACTAGATGGATGAAAGTAGAGTAGTGACGAGACCCGCATGCTCTTTTAATGCGTTCCTCTCCTCTTCACGACAGATGGGATTCCCTATACTAAGCTCTCCTCTAGGAGGTCAATAGGAGCCCTCTGTGAAAGCGGGGTCTGAGTAGAATAGATAGGAAGAATCAAACTGTCTTACTTCCTTTCGTAAACTCACCTTGATTTTTATCAAACTGTCTTGAAAAAGGGAACTATGTTACAACTTCACCTACCACCAAAGCAATCTTTTACTATTTCTTGGTAAAAGCTAGTCTGAACTAGGAGGATTCCCAAGACATGAGCTAGCTGATGCTGGTCCGTGGCAATTTTATCCTTGGTTAGTCAAACTCGTTACTAAAGCCTTGTCTGTCTTAAGACCCCATTCCTCAACAATTGGGACAGAGCTCTCTAACTTACTCACCTTATTTATGAGTAGTTCCTAGGAGGTCATGACCTTCACTGACCACCAACCCAATCCTACCTTAAAAAACTAGGTTTATTTCGAGGACGTGATCTAGGTTGTTTTCCTGCCAAGAGGCCTGCTTGGTTCTCGGTTTCCCATTCTCTTTGTCTAAGGCTAAGGCGAATTCTATGGTCATTTTTATCACTATCATACCATCGAAATAGACAAGAGTTTTGGTATATCTTCAATCAAGTATAAATGTTTTCTATAAAGTAAAAGAAAGAAGTACCCCTCCCCGAAGGTAAAAATCATGCTTTTCAAATGCAAGGCAAATAGTTAGTATCCGGGCTTGCAACCCCTAGAATAGAATTCATTATCTCACTCGGTACCTTCCTTGACTTGAGGGCACGACACTTACTTGCTAGTAAAAGTATTCATAAGAAATCACTATTCTAAATCTCTCCTTAAGGTTGAGGTGGGAGTCCCTCTTTAGAACCCAAAAACATAACCCTCTCCCGGTTAGGCCTATTCTATTGAAAAAGTTCTTTCACAGGTATGGCAGAGTAGAAGGGGTAGGCCATGGGCTTTGCTTAACGAATTTTATTTTCATTTGTATCCTTTTCCCCTGTAGTGGAGGTGGAACTCAGAGTAACATTGCTATCTAATAAGGGGGAACTCTATCTTAGAAAGAGCAAACTTCATTCATTGAACGCAAGTAAGCGATAGGCGATGTGGCATACCGTTTGGCACTACCTCCAACGCTCTCCAGAGTTCACAACGTATTCCACGTATCCATGCTGAGGAAATACGTACCGTCTCCAGAGCATATCTGGTTGATAGAGGATGTGGTTGTAGATACGAATTTATGTTAAAAAGAACGCCCGGAGATATTGGTTCAAATCCAATTCGTGAGATAAAATTATTTTGAATGAAAGAGTTATCCATGGATAAGGTTCACTGTTTTTTTTAACTGAATGAAAGTTGCAAGTTCAATTATTTAGAAAAATGGAAAATTCTATATTGCTAGATAGTTTGCTTTGTGTGTCTCTCTTTGTTTAGTTTCCTTGCTACTTGTAACTGTCTAACCGCTTCTTGGTTTGTCATGCAGAGTAACACACATCACGCGTGGTCTCTGATCGTATCTCTTCAGCTTCGTATTCATCGTTGACAAAAAACCCTAGGTAATCCCCTAACGCTGACTTTCCCGATATGTGTATGCATGTCAATTATTGTTTGTTAGTAGAGAGCAAAGCTCATTAGGAATTGGTTTTGATGTGTTTATAATGTGTTTTATACATGTGTAACGTTGTTTATTAGTGGAGAGCAGAGCTCATTAGGAATTGGTTTTGTGTGCTGATAACATGATTTTGTATGCATGTGTAATGTTGTTTGTTAGTGGAGAGCAGAGCTCATTAGGAATTGGTTTTGTGTGCTGATAACATGATTTTTTATGCATGTGTAATGTTGTTTGTTAGTGGAGAGCAGAGCTCATTAGGAATTGGTTTTGTATGTTGATAACATGATTTAGGACTTAATACCTCTCAATATCACATACAATGCGTAGCATATATAATTATCAATACTGGGAAGTTTTCTGTATGTAACAGGCCGTTTCTAATTTTGGGAAATGTCTAGTTTACAGGGGAGACTCTACCAAAATTTCGGCAGGCTCCCTTTCTTAGGGAACTAAAAAGATGAAACTCAACGTTAATAATGTAGGGTTTAGTCGTGTGTGTACCCATTAGATTCCCGTTCAAGTTTCAAAACAACCGGTCGATGTATCGTGTTGTGTTGGATCTTGAATTGTCCCGGTTGGACAGTTTGGTATGAATTTGTAACCTGTAGGGCGTAACCCATCAATGTTGTATGTGGTCTATCTTGAGACGTTGAATGAATGTTCATTTGAAATTTCGGTTATGGTGTTTTGTATTGTCCCCAGGGTGCATGACTGCGTGCGGTGTTTCATACCGTACGTATCTCTGTGTACTCGGGGACCAATGCGAAATGTTGCCAAAATTTTAAATGAACATCAATGACACAAGATAGACCACCAACAACATCGATGGGTTACAGATGGTTGCATATTCATCCCGAATGGGATAGGGCCCCACCAATTTGCAACATCAAGGAGATAGAGAGTGATTCACAACCGATAGTCAAATAAAATTACAATAATTTAAAGTAACAGAAATCGTGCTTGTTAGATATTGTAAATGGAGGTACCGGAAAATCGGCGATGGATGTACAACCGATTAGATCGCAATCGGCGAGTGACTGAGGAGTTTATGATGGGGCTATTGGAGTTCATTCCGTTCGCTACGGCAAACACGCCTGGATTTGAAGTGACTCAGAAGATCCGTTGTCCGTGCTCAAGGTGCAAATGCATGAGTTTTGAATACGCGGATGATGTCATGTGCCACCTAACTGAGAAAGGGTTCATGGAAACATACCACTGCTGGTACAACCATGGTGAGCAGTTACCGCGTAGACCATCAGACGTAACCGTGCAACAGTCTTACTACGAGGTTGGAGGAAACAAGGATACGTACAACAACATAGAACAAATGGTGATGGATCATGTTGGACCCTCCACCGGGCGTATGCCGGAACATAATGACCAAGCAGGTCATGGGGACTCTGACAATGTAGAGGAGGATCCTAATCCGGAGGTGAAGAGATTTTATGATTTGTTGGCGGCAGCTCAGACTCCATTGTGGGACGGGTGCAACAGTCACACTGAGTTATCCGCCTCCCTAGCTGCTTTAAGCCTAAAGGCAGATTATAATCTTTCTGGAGGTTGTTTTGATAGGATGGTCAATCTGATGGGTTCCACCATGCCTAGTAATCACAGAATGCCAGCAAACCTGTACCGTGCTAAGAAACAAGTGGCAAACTTGGGGTTGGGTTATGTGAAGATAGAGTGTTGTGTTGGTGGATGTATGCTGTTCAGAAATGAGTTTGCAGACAAGAGTGTCACAAAATGTCTGCATTGTAATGAGGAACGCTACAAGACCGTTAAAAGGAGAGGGAAGGTAACAAGGACGGCCAGGAAGAAAATGTGGTACTTCCCTATAACACCGTGTCTTCAACGCCTGTATGCCTCATTGTCCATGGCAAAACACATGCGTTGGCATGCTCTGAACCGAACACAAGAGGGGTTTCTTTGCCATCCTTCCGACGGGAAAGCATGGAAGTGTTTGGATGAGCTATATCCGGACTTTTCAGGCGAGCCGCGTAATGTAAGACTTGGCTTATGTACTGATGGGTTTAACCCATTCGGTCAATACGGAAGAGCTTACTCTTGTTGGCCAGTCATCCTGACCCCATACAATCTGCCTCCTGATATGTGTATGAAGAGGGAGGTCATGTTTCTATCTATACTGGTTCCAGGACCCAAAAATCCAAAGGCGAACATAGACGTGTTTTTGCAACCGTTGGTTGAAGAGTTATCACACTTATGGGATGTCGGGGTAATGACATACGATGCGTCTTTGAAGAACAACTTTATGATGCATGCTGTTTTGATGTGGACTATTAACGACTTCCCGGCCTATGGTATGCTTTCTGGATGGTCCACGTCTGGGAAGCTTGCTTGCCCTGTATGCATGGAACATACCGGGGGGGAATCACTCCCTGTTAGTGGCAAGACAAGTTTCTTTGACTGTCATAGAAAGTTTCTACCGTTGGATCACCCGTTTAGGAGGAACAAAACCGCTTTTAAGAAGAACAAGGTTGTTAATGAACCTCCACCCCGTAGGTTATCTGGTGTACGGGTTTGGCAGAGGGTCGAAGAGTATCCTTATATCTGGGACAAGAGTGTTAAGGAGTTTGCGGGTTACGGTAAGGAACACCACTGGGTGAAGCAGAGTGTCTTGTGGGATTTGCCATATTGGAAAGACTTGTTGTTAAGACACAACATTGATGTCATGCACACTGAACGTAATGTTTTCATGAATATTTTTGACACTGTTATGGACATCAAAGGGAGAACAAAGGACAACGAGAAGAGTTGTCTAGACCTTCCGATTTGGTGTTCCAGGAAGGAGTTGGAGTTGAGGGATGCGGGACATGGAAGAATGTTTAAACCCCATGCAAAATATGCTTTAACTAGACCACAACAGATTGCTGTGTGTATTTGGATGAATGGGTTGACCCTGCCTGACGGATTCGCTTCTAACTTGAGTAGATGTGTCGATGTGAAGGAGGGCAGGGTGTTTGGCATGAAAAGTCATGATTGCCATGTGTTTATGCAACAACTACTCCCGTACGCGTTTCATGCCTTACCGAAGCCTATTTGGAAACCGTTAGTGGAGTTGAGTCACTTCTTTAAGGAGTTGACGGCTACTTCGTTGACTGTGGAGAAACTTGTGAAGATGGAAGAAACTATCCCGGTATTGATTTGTAAGTTGGAGCAGATTTTCCCACCAAGTTTTTTTGACTCCATGGAGCATTTGCCTATCCATCTACCGTATGAGGCCTTGGTTGGTGGCCCAGTGCAGTATCGTTGGGAAACTAGAATGAGTAGAATTCCCCGCAATCTTGGGGTAGCCAGCCGCACAGGGTTTGATGAACAAACATCGATTTTCAACTATCCTGGTCACCCCGTGGGCAGGCTCACAAAATGTTACATTGATGAGAAAGATCGAAAGGCGGCTCACTTGTACATTCTTCTCAATTGCCCAGAAGTGGAACCCTTTATTGAGTAAGTCATAGAAGTTATATTATACATTCTTAACGTAGCTTTTATAGTATCTAAATTTGTTTCCTTTGAATAGCTTATACACAGATATGCTAAAACTTGAGCAAAATGATTTAACTAATGACCAAATTCATAGTGAGGTGTCATCCAAGTTCGTTGGTTGGTTCGCGCAACACGTAATACCCGTATACCAAGTGTTTTTAAGCCTATTTGCTTCTAACTCCCGTTATCTAACGATGACCTACTTCTTATGTTGTACATAGATACAAGACCCAAACAACCATATTGAAGATTCTTTACTCCAAGCCCTTTCTTGGGGGCCGGTGAAAACTGTTAAAAAATGGCCTATTTACTACGTAAATGGCTACAAGTTTAATATTCTTCAATGGAGTGAAGGGATGCGCACCCATAACTAAGGGGTTTGTGTTAAAGGCACCGCCGGACAGTTGGAAGAAGACTTTTATGGAGTGCTGACGGAGATTGTTGAAGTTTCGTTCTCTGGACGACTAAGAAGAGATATTGTTCTATTCAAATGTGATTGGTTCGACAACACAATCGGTGTTGGAACAAAGGTTGACAACAACTATGGCTTAGTTGAGGTCAAGAAGAATGGTAGATATAAAGGGTTTGATCCTTTCATTTTTGCCCAACAAGCTGAGCAGGTTTATTACACCGACTTCCCGGGAGGACATCGGGACTGGTATGCAGTAATCAAGGCCAAGGCCCGAAGTCAGATCACTGACAATGTCTCCGAGGAGGTCGATGACGCTTATCAGCTTGCACCACACGAGCTCAACGATGCCGATTTGTTGTTCAACATTGATCCAGTCATAATGGATGAGACACTCGCCACTATGGGGGGTGAACACATTGACAAAGACCTTGTCTCTCGATCAAAACGGTCTAGGGCTGATTTGGATACTGATGAACTTGTTCAAACAGATAACTACAGTGACACTGAAACTGAGGGGGAATTTGAAACTGAAACAGACACAGAGTATGTAGTCGTTAAACAAAATGTTACATAGGTTTATATATATCCTGAGACTAACCTTTCTTTTCATGATTTTATCCACAGATGACGGGACATCGACTGCCCTTCAGTAGGGGTGGTGGGTCCAGGACCCCGACATCCCGGCAGGGGACTCCCACCCCAGGACAGCAGATGACTCCATCACCACTACAGCAGAGCACTCCATCACCACCACCACCACCACCACCACCACCACTGCAGACCACCCCATCACCCCGACTGACCACCCCAGAGCAGAGTCCTGGAGCTGGTGGCTTGGAGGACCATGGACATCAGGCGACCCCACATCCGGCATCCCCTCTGCCCATGTTGGTACCCGTGCCGGCCGGAGACGAGTAAGTGACTAAACCTCAAATACTTTTATGTTATTTGTATGATACTTTACATTAAACTTTAGTGGAAAGACTTGTTGGTTTATTGGATGTTACTTTAATTAGTACTTGTATAGATTGAATTGTACTGGGCACTCTTCTGTTTGTAACAGGGTAACTATTTAAACTTGGAAATGTTACATTTACAGGGGAGACTCTGCCAAAATTTTGGGGGTCTCCCTAGATTGTGTGTTGTTTTACTCCTAACATAATTGTTGTCATTACAGCTTTGTTGATAGTAGTCGCACTACCAAAGCGATTACTAAGGTTTTGAAGGCCCAGTGGGATGGTCCATATATATCTTGGACAGATGCTGGGAAGGTTGTGCAAGATAGGTGGTTTGACACCTTCTCGGTAAGTTCCTAGCTCATTTGTTGTGACTTGATTTGTAAAATAGACTTGTTATTAATTTTGATTTCTCATTTCATTTTACAGCGTGATTACCAGTGGGCGGAGGGTATGATTGATGAGATTAGGAAGGTCTTTGCCACAAAGACCTCCAAAATCATCAAGAGTACCCTTTAGAAGGTGAGGGACAAGGGTGAGCGCCCTCGTTGGATCCCGGAGGACTATTGGGACGGGATGGTCCAGAAGTGGGGCGGGGTCCCGTTCCAGCAGGCGAGTGCTCGGAACAGGGCCAACAGAGCCGCCGATGCTGCAGCCTCGGTTTACACTGGGGGTAGCATCTCAACCCTCGAGCACAAGAAAAGATTTGTAAGTATATTTATGTTAGACATTTCTATTATGATTCGTCTGACATGTTTACAAATAATAATCTCAATGTTTTTTGTCCACCACAGGAGCTGAGGGAGCACCGGGAGCCTTCTTTGTTTGAGGTCATGCAAATGACCAAGAAGAACAAAGCCGGTGCATGGGTAAACCAGAAGACTACGGATCTAGCGGTATTTACTTTTAACTGACACATGCTTATAATTTACAAATCAGCTTACTAATCCTATCGTTGTTTTTGAATTTACAGGAGGCGTATCAAGCCAGGAGGGCCGAGAAGGAGGCGGACCTGGTGGCTTCCACTCCTGAAGGGGAGGTTCCTCCTACCCTATCTTGTTCTGACGACAACGCCATCTATATGGAGGCTGTTGGCGGTGTGAACAAGAAAGGGAAGGTATTTGGATTGGGTGGCGTCGGCACGCAGCTGGCGAAAAAAGGGAAGACCCCTTCCTCTTCGTCTTCCTCTGGTCTTCCGACTGAGGTCGTTCAGGTAATTCAAAACCTGAACGATGAGCTACAGGAGGAGCGACGTCAGAGGCAGTTGTTGTTGGAGCGGGCCGAGGCGGACCGACAGAAAGCCGAAGCGGACCGACAGGGGGCCGAGGAGCAGCACGCCGAGACTCGTCGGCAACTTGCTCAGCAGCAGGAGCTACTGATGCAGTTGATGGAGAGGCTACCTCCCCCCACTTCCCAGGCGCCCCCACCACCACCCCAGGATCCCCCACCACCATGATTGTATTTTTATTATTTATACACATTGTATATTTGATTTTTAGTTATATTATATTTCATTCAGTATTTATTTTGTCATTCTTTATTTATTATGTCAATATTTATTGGTAATTACATTCAAATCAAAAAGCCTTATTGTACCTATCATTAATAATTCAACCTATTTGATAAATTAATTTAATCTATTATTTTGTTTTTAATAATAATTTAATATTTTTAAAAAAATTATTTAAATTTAAATATAAAATTTTATCAGCCAATACAAAATATAAAATATTTAACAAAACCTATATAAATATTAAAACCAATTTTTTAAAAAAAAAAGTTTCCAATTAGCGACGGAAAAAGATGGTCGCTGTATTGTTAAAAACAGCGACGGATTAGAGTGGTCGTTGTATTGTTTACAACAGCGACAGAATATCGTGGTCGCTGTATTGTTAAAAACAGCGACGGACCTAAGTGGTCGTTGTATTGTCAGAAACAGCGACAGAATATCGTGGTCGCTGTATTGTTAAAAACAGTGACGGACCTAAGTGGTCGCTACATGAGTACCATAGCGACGGCGTATGGTGGTCGCTGGTGGCTGCTAGTAGCGACGGGGTCTTGAAGTCGCTGTATGGCAACACTTAGCGACGGCTGGTGTTATTGGGGCAGAGACGATTTTAGCGACGGCCTTACGCCGTCAATACGGTAGCGACGGCATGTGTGTGGTCGCTGATGTGTTTTGGATGAGGGTTTTAGCGACGTCCTCTGTCCCGTCAGAGATGCCGTCGCTAATGGTTTTAGCGACGGTCGTGGCATGGATTAGCGACCAATTCCTTCCGTCGCTAAGAGGTGTTTTTTTAGTGGTGTCAGGTAGCTTCATTTGTTTCCACAAATTGCAATAACTGTTGGATAGATTCCTCAATCCTTGTTAATCTTGTATTGTCAATTTGGGATTGTTGTTGTTGCTTAAATTGATTGTTAGGAGGTCGGTTGGAAGATCCAGCATCTTGTCTCTAACCAGAATTTTGATTCTGCCATCCCTGTGGAAAATTGTTAGGAAAAGAATTACCATAATTGAAAGGAAAGTTACCTAATGGTATTCTTTGATGGTTTAGAAAATTGGCTTGCTCTTGCTCATTTTTGTCAGGGGCACAATAACCACATGGTTGTTCTCCCATGCAATGCATACATTATTTCAATTGAGCAGGGGGTGGTGATGTCACTTGAGCAATTTGAAGTTTCTCCAATTGTTTGCTCATAGCTTCAATTTATTGAGTCAACAATTTTTAATACTGCATCATTTACTCCCAATTCGAGCATACCTGGTTTCCTTTGTATATTACCTCTTTCATGTTTTTCTTGTCAGTCACTAATGGACATTGATTCCAATATTTCTATTGCTTCTTCCACCGTCTTGTTCATTAAAGAACCACCTGCACAAGCATCTAACATCATCTTGAACTGAGGTAATAAACCATGGTAAACGATCCTTACCTTTTCAGTATCATCCAAATTGTGATTTGGACATTTTCTCAGAAGTGCTTTGAATCGTTCCCATGTTTCTCCTAATGATTCATCATTATTTTATGAAAAAGAATGTATGGCTGTCATGGCTTCAAAATATTTTGAAGGAGAATAAAATCTTTCCAAAAATTTTCTCTCAACATCGGACCAATTTGCAAAACTACCAGGTGGACAAGATTTAAACCATTCTTTAGCTTTCCCAACCAAAGAAAAAGGAAACAATCTCATATAAACAGATCTTCTTGATTGGGTTCAAAACCAATTGTGCTGCATAACTCATAAAAGATAGTTAAATATTCATATGGTTCTTTATGATTTAAACCAGCAAATTGATTGTTTTGAATAATATTTAAAGTAGCAAGTTTAATTTCCACCGCAGCAACAGGTCCTTGGAACATCCCTGAAACTCGGGGTGGTCCATTGATAGAAGCAAACTGTCCCAATGTTCTCCTTTCAGCAGCCATATTTGAATTTTCAAAATTTTTAGAATTAGAAGAAGAGTTAGTTTGTGTTTTAAATTTCAAAGACTTGATTTTCTTTACAAACTTTTCTATCTCAGGATCAAAGTAAATTTTCGCTGTAGTAGATCGGGTTTGCATACACAAACTAGACAAAGAAAGTTAGTGTAACAATGATAAGAAAAAGTAAATAAATAAATAACAAAATTTAAAAATTTTAACTAAGGTAAAAAAAATTATTTACCACGGTAATTAAAAATTTACTATTTTACTGAATCAATTCAATCCCCGGCGACGGCGCCAGAAAACTTGTTAGACCCGGAATAGTGTTGCAGAAAACTTGTTAACTCCATGTTACTCTTGGGTCTTTTAATTGGCAAGCGCACCAATCGTTTGCAGTTTTCAAAATTTAGATATCGTTCCACTGGGATTAAAGTCCAATAACTAACAGTAATTCTCTAGTTATTATGGTAAACTTAACAAAACTTATATACAAAAGAATAATTTATATACAATTTATACAATATTCACAAGATTGCATAATTGAGTGGTTCATGAGATAAAAAGAAAATAAAATCTATCAAAAAAGTTAAGTTGCAATTTAGAATAGCAAAGATACTTGAGGATAAAACATAGATAAACAAATTATGTTGGAATTTGGATCCCTAGTCTAGAATAACAATGAAGGAACTCAAGACATGCATATTTAATCATCAAGTTCATGTCATTACAGCTTAAAATTATTATAACCGATCCCTCGTGATGTCAATTCTAAGTAATTACCTTAAAGTCCGATCCTTCGTGAGCTTTCTCAGTAAAAACTTGCATTAAGTTCTGGCCTTATGGCAACAATAATTACCAATTCTTATAACACCCCTGATTTTTCTGTACTCGAATCCCGATGTAATCGTCATAATTAATAAAAATGCGAATAAATTTTTCACATTTGAAAATATTTCCAAGACACCACCACGATCACATCAAGACCCAAATCATAGAAAACCAAAGAGTGAGATTTAGTAACCTATAACTAGATCGGTAAATAAATTGCCCACAACGGTATACAAAAATAGCAGAGTTTACAGCGGAAGAATGTGTATACCGGGCACACGCCTAGTCCCATATATGACGATATGAGAAAAGGCTAGGCAAGCATGCAAACCTATTACTTTATCATATTCATGCACATTCCGCAACCCCATGCATGGCCTAAGATAATATATATATATATATATATATATATACATACATATACATATACATTCGGGGATATTCACCTGACTATCTCAATCATCAATGAACATCATTCAATTTTAATCCTTCTAATACATATCAAATCATCTCTTACATTCTACATATATATTCACCATCCATAATTCAAAGGATTATCTTAATACATATCCAAAATCTCTAAATTATCTATATTCTCATCAACAATTCATTCATTATACAAAAATCCATAAATGATACCGGCCAAGGCACTTCCTCTACCACTATTTGCCTTCACCAAAGCTTTGACTAAAAATCCGAACTCATCCCATGGCAACCTGCATCACGATGCTAAAAAGGAGACCACATGGGAGAGTGAGTTATACATTCAAAATGACGAATAATATATATATATTGTGATCATGTGTATATGCATACAAATGTCATGTGTGCTTTGCTATCAAATCATCAAATTATCATTCATTCATTATCTCATTATTACAATAGGCATACAAGCCTCATGAATCGCAATTCATATCATAAATAAGCACAAGCACATACACAATTACATACACAATCACTTTGCCACTTATCAACAAGGGCACTCATAATCATTATCATCATTAATTCATTAAGGCTTCACTCAATACCTCATCGCAAGGGGTTTCTCATCACTCGTGGTCATCACATCTCAAATGCCATGCTCTTATGGCTAATGTACATGTCAACTGTTTAATGCATATGCAACGGATCCGATTTTTAATTCAATAATAACCACAGTCACTTAAATTATCATCATCACTCAGGGATACACCCTTCGTGGCACCCCGCAAGGTGATATATCCAACAATAATTATCACAATACCATCATCACTCAGGGATACACCCTTCGTGGAACCCCACAAGGTGATATATTCAACAACAATAGGACAACATCCTCTTCACTCCGGGATATACCCTTTGTGGCACCCCTCAAGGTGATATATTCAACAACAATAATAGGATAACATCCTCTTCACTCCGGGATATACCCTTCGTGGCACCCCGCAAGGTGATATATTCAACAACAATAATAGGATAACATCCTCTTCACTCCGGGAAATACCCTTCGTGGCACCCCACAAGGTGATATATTCAACAATAATACATATCAATGTCATGCTATGCCATGAATGCAATAATGCAATAATGCATGTGCCCAACAACCTCGCAAGGATAGCTCACCCTCTCAATTAGGGGTATATTTTAATTTGGTATTTCAATAATCATACATAATCATTTACAAAGCCCCTCAAGGCACAACATACATATAATAGGCACTTCAATGGACACCTCATCATTTCATATCAATATTGAGATTGAAAGGCATAGCAACATCATAATATTAATCCACACATGTAACGATAAGGTGTTCTTGGAATATATATATATATATATATATACATATATATATCAATCATCATTACCTCACTCACGTACAAGTCAATTACTTGTATCCACCACAAGGGTGTCATAATATTTCCCATTATTCATCAATGCCATTATACATTCATTCGGTGGTTTTCAACCCATTATCCATCACCGTTATCTCATAATTAAAATGGCAACACAACAATCCATCATATCATGTCATAATTATATATATATATCCCTCTAAATCCCCTCAAGTATCATACAATATAAGGGAAGAAGGCCCAATACAATCAGAACTGAGAAAAGAAGGGAAAATTCCATCAGGGGTCACTCGCTCAAGCGAGATACCCATTCGCTTGAGCGACGCACTTCCATATCGCTTGGGCGCCTCAATTCGCTCGGGCGAAATCACACCAGCGTCTATTTTCCATGTTGCTCGCTTGAGCGAGACACCACACACCTGGCCACTCGCTCGGGCGAAATTACTCCAGTAGCATTGCCACACTCACTCGCTTGAGCGAGGTATGCACTCGCTTAGGCAAAATCCGACCAGAAGCCGTCCTTCCCTTCCACACTCGCTCACTCGGCGAGGCTTCACAACACTCAATTTTTCACTCGGTGAACTTATTCCAGAACCGATTCCTCTCGTTCGGTCCTTCACTCGGCTAAATAATTCCAAGGCCGACCATCTCTCGCTCGGTCTTTCACTCGGCAAATTACTCTAAAACCGACTCATCACTCGATCGGTCTTTCACTCGGCAATTCATTCCAAATCTGACTTAACATTTGATCGGTCTTCACTCGGCAAATTATTTCAAAACTGACTCATCTCTCGAGCAGTCTTTCACTCGGAAAACTAATTCCAAGACCGACCATCACTCGCTCGGTCTTTCACTTGGTATATTATTCCAGAAACTGATTTCCTTTCTTCTTCACTCGAGCGAGGTTTCCTAGCACCAATTCTTCCACTCGGGCGAAGTTATTCCAGAGTACTTCTGGACAGAATCACACCGTATACCCCCATCGGTGCCATCCCACTCGGGATTACACATTCAGAGGCACTCCACTCGGAACGAGTTACACTGAACTTGAAAATTCCCACTCGGAACTCCACTGCCCGGGATATTACACTCGGAGACCTTTCATTCGGAATTATATCCACTTCCTCACTTGGAAGGTCCTGTCTTGGACATAGCTCACTCAGAATTTCACTCAGAAATTCACCACATCTTAAATTATTTTCAAAAATTCCCGCTCGGACGGAATTCGTCCAGCATCAATGTCCTCCCTTGCTCGCTCAAACGCGGCCACACCCACTTGAGCGAGGTTCGTCCAGAATCTCACCTGCTCACCATTCACTCGTCTCGCTTGAGCTGAAAGCTCGCTCGCCTGAGCGAGATTGGCCCAGAGGCCATAATACTGATACAGAGGATCCTCGCCTAAGCGAGATCCTATCTCGCTCAAGTGAGAATATCAGGATATGCGCAAGAAACATGAGAAACTCATAACCAAACATACCAAAACTTATACCAGCCAAAATTCAACAAATCTAATATAGCATATACATCATACTAGGCATTTAAAACCTGTCCCAGACCTTTATACCCATTAATATTCAATCCAATCTATCAATCATGTTGATCTGTCCTGAACCGGGGTCTAGAGATCCGGAGTCAAGTCAATCACAAATAGTATGTAAATACTGTATAGAAGACCGGATGTATGTGTATCCGGTATAAATATCCGTTATCCTTGCGTGAGGAGAGCGGATTGGGCGTTCTGGAGATCCTTCACACTGACCTAACGCGTTGATGTGGGCGAATGGTGGTGTCACCTGCAAAGATTCTCTGACGCTCAAGTCAGTGATATATTCCCAGTAAGGAATGTATTTTAGAGAGTAATCGTTTATAGATTAAGTTCAGAATCCCCCCTTCATTGATGAAGAGAGTTCATATACCTGATTGGCTCATTTTACGAGGACTCGTTAGTGGGGAACCACTAACTTCCATTAGCATTATTTTATTGCACACTTACCAGCATGATTGGGTCAAGTGGCTATTTTATATTGAGCATGGAGAGTATAGACTAGGATTAGGGAACAAGTTGACCATCCCCGTGAGCAGAATTTGGCTTGTAGTGTTGGGGATTATTGATCGGTCCCTGTAGCAAAGATTCTTGTCTTTTGCATAGTGACGTGTGTGTTATCCGGTGTCATGGTGTTATCCTGAACAACCGGTATAGGGAAAGCGCCTGATATGGAATTACAGTCCGGATGTATACCGATGACACCGGTTACACGTTGATGTCTTGACAAAGACGTTGAAATATGTCTTGCAGATCGGATACCGGTATTGAGACCAGATCATATGTCCCCTAGCTTGTGTGAGGGACTGAGTGGTTGTTCACATAAGCTACTCAACCTGCGAGAGGTCTGAATATCGGTAAGCTTACGCGTATAACAGTTCCTTAGCATTTGTTATTATATTGCAAAGAACCGTTCTTAGATTAAAAGATCCAATGTAGTGATGTTATCACAACGGATTTAGACAAAGATTCGCTGTATGAGAATTTTAAGAGTTTATTGGAATTGAAGGCTCTTGAAGTTTGCGTAACGGCTGTAAGGCTTGAATTGCGTCGCATGATTAGACATTAAATGCTTTTAACCATGTGGGCGAGCAATTATTGCGTCTGAGATAGAAATCTCAATAACCGTCGTTTAGGGCTTAATGGGCCTACATTTTTCGAAACTTTTGGGCCTAGTAGATAGGCCCTTCGTCGAATGGATATTGTTTTGGCGCCCATGAATTTGGAACGGTTGTGCCGTTTCACTTGTGAACCAACGTGTTTAGTTGAGAGCGTCACAACTTCAAGAGGTGGTAACTGAGCCTTTTCATTTCCTATAAAAGAAACACTTAATGGATTCTGGATTCCACTTGTTTCTGATTTCTTAGCAACATTCTGCAAAAATATCGCAAGGAAGTTTGTCGCTTGCTCTACGAGACTTTTTTCAGTCCTCATCTTCATCATCTTCATCTGAGGTAACTATTTCTCTTTCCCCCGTTATTCTCGTCTCGTTTTGGTCTGCTATTTTTGCTTGAAGAGAATGTGCTTTATTTAGGGGGAGATTAATTTCTCACAACCCTAACAGTCATGGGGGAAGAATCCTTGTGATTCTTCCTAGGGCTGAGTCATGTCGCTCAGAAAGGGGATCTTACTCACTGTGGAAAGTGACTTTTCCCTTCTCAGAGTCGTCCTCTGATTGTAGTTGCTTTAAAAAATGAAGTGAGTAATGGTTATCACCTTTCTGACGATATGATCTTTTATCGTAGATTAAAGAGTTCGGTCTAGGTGATTCAGATGGCTGCTGGAGAAGGGACTTCCGAAGATAATACCATTCTGAAGACAACAGAAGGTCTTTACAGCGTTGCTGTTTCTAGGTTGAATTGGGAAGAACTTCAGGCTAAATGGCCTTTCTGTTGGGTAGCTAGTGAGTTTAAGAACTTGGCTTCCCATCATGCAAACGAGGATGGACCCTGAATTCAACCAAGGTTCACGCTTCATGCAGAAGAAGAAATGAAGAAGTGGTTTAGGGTATTTGCACCACTTTCTACAGAGCGGATATGCCATGCCGTACCCAATAACCATTCCGTATACATGAATGACTTCATATTTCATTACTTGGGAGTCCGTTTCCCTTTATCCGAGCTTCAGATGGGTGTGCTGAGGTTTTTAAACTGTGCACCCTCTCAACTTCATCCCAATGGTTGGGGCCTCATCCGTGCTCTGGAGTTCTTGGGTGATCATTTCAACTTCACGCCTACTGTAGCGGTGTTATTTTATTACACTCAGGTAGTTTCGGAGGGCGAACAAGCAGGGCGGTGTTGGTTTAGTGACACTCCGGACCTTATGTTCCTTTGTGAACTTTGAATCCTACACCGATTCGGCTAAAGTTGATGGAAAATCGTTCAAATCCTACTTTACCCGGATATCTGTTAGGAAGAAGAAACCTGTCTTTTGGAGGGATGAAGAAGGTCTTAATAAATTTCCTCTGAGCTGGACCCATAAGCATTTTCTTTTAAACTCCCAAGCATATTATGCTGATCAATCCGAGCTATCCCCTGAATCATCGAAAGTGTTGTTCGCACTTGAAGCGCACACTACACGCTCTAAAGTATTTTCATGTAGGCGTCTTTTAAGTAGTTCAAGCGGAGTCCGGGATGAATATCTACGTAATTCTTGTTTTATTTCTCTTTTTCTCCTTTGTCAAATGTATCGAGTATTTCGTGGTTGTTAATATCTTGTGTTTGTGCATGCAGGTGAGATAGAACAAGAATCTCCGGAGATGAATAAGTTAAAGGGATTTAAAGCGGCAGGTAAATCCATAGCCCACGAAAATGAAATTCAGGCCAAGCCCTCCGCAAAGGATCGTCCTGAATTGATCATCCTGACTTCGGATGTTGAAGGGGAGATTCCGCTGGTGGAGGGAGGTTCAACCGGTGTTGGCGCAGCTACGGGTCAGCCCCCAATAACTGAGAGGAGGAGAAAAATCAAGAATGATTCTTTTGGGGGTCCGTCGAAGGAACGTAAAACTCCAGAAGGTAAGGCTGTAGAAACCTCGGATGCAGCCGATGTTTCCTCCGGACTCCATAAGGGGATTGCTGCCGGGGTTCCTAAGCCTAATCCGATCTCCTACCCAACAACTTCATTCCTTACCCCCTTCCTCTCATATCGGGGAGCAACACCAGCGATTCTTCCTCAACCGATGTATGAACTCCGGCCCACGCTTAACACTAAAGAAATCAAGGAAGCGTGTGAGGCCGGAAAATGGCAGTTTGCAGAACTGACTGGAATGCTTCACTCGTTCAGTTTGTTAGCTGACAATGTTGATAAGGTTGATGAGCTGAGTGATAAATTAGAACAGCTCAACCTCTCGTCAGGGAAGGATAAAGCCACTATAAAATTAATGGAAGACCGTCTTGCCAAGTCTAAAGAGTTCGGGGATATTATGAATAGAGAGAACCTTAAGCTTAAAGGTATTCTTAAAGACTTGGAAGATAAATTGGCAGAGAGGGAGGAAACGCTTAACAAATCAAAGGAAGAACTCCGTAGAAGCCCAGCTAAGCAGGTTGAGCTCGAGGATAAGAGCAAAGTTGCTGCTGAGGAGTGGTCCCGAAAGGAGAAGTGGCTCCTTCTTGAGATCGAGGGACTGAAGGCTGGGAGAATGGAATTTTGAGGATCGAGTGGGGAGCTATCGAGGTTGCGGGAAGAACTGGCTATAGTGAAAGCTGAGAAGCAGGAAGCTATTGATATATGCAACCTGGCGGTTGAAGAATCCTTCGGCCTAGCTATACGCCAAGTTTTCTACCGCAACCCCACTGTGAAACTTAGCCTCTATGGAATGGATCCGTTCTATGAATTCCATGGAGGAAAGTTGGTCACCGTGGTTGATGGTCGTCATGAAAATCCTCCGACGTCCTTGTACGGTTTGCCTCCTCTTCCTGAAGGTCAAACTATGGGTCCGGATTACGTTCTTCCTACGTCTGAGGTCACCTCGTCTGCGGAAAGAACTGAGGCTCCCGGAGGGGGAATTCCTAAGGAAATCCAAAAGGAAGGGACACAAGAGCCTGGAGCTGAGGAAGCACAAAAAGATGAAGAGCAAATTCCTCCTCCGTAGTCTTGTTTTTATTTATATGTAAAGTTGTGTTCTGGGATAAACTCCGGTTTTATAATTTCATTTTTCATGAATAAAATTCATTTAAGAAATTTGTCTGCAACATTTCATGCATATATATCATTTAAGTCATTGTTAATCCGTTCTATATGATTAACCTTGAGGTCGAACTGAAATAATTGCCTCGGAAGATTAAACAACAAATGAATTTAGAACGGAGAAATATATACATGTCCCCAAGTGTGTGTTAAGAAAAGGGTGCCTGTCTTTAGGGCATGATCCTTAATTCTTTTGGGGAAAGGAGGAGCCGATCCGTTGTTTAGTAAAATAGTGTAACAGGACGGATGACTATTCTTAATCCGTGTTATTCTCACTGGAGAGAATAATGTCGTCCATTGTAAGAATATTGTTCCAAGTTTGGGGAACTGCAAAGGTGTAAGAAAGTGGTGTTTGAGTCTTCCATCATAAGGATGATGATGGGAGTTTGTTTACGCCAGGAGTTACGTCATTGTACCACAAAGTAGGTGATAAAGAGTATCCGTCCTGGGAGAATACCACTTGAGAGCGAAAGCACGGATTAACTTTCAAAATCTTCCATCATAAGAATGATGATGGGGATTGTTCGTACCAGGAGTTACATCATCGAATCACAGAATAGGTGATTGAGATCATTCGTCCTGGGGAGGTATACAACGCCAGGAGTTACATCGTCAGATCACATAATAGGTGATTGAGATCATCCGTCCTGGGGATGTGTACGGCGCCAGGAGTTACATCGTCAGATCACAGAATAGGTGATTAAGATCATCCGTCCTGGAAAAGTTCACATCGTCA
This sequence comes from Clitoria ternatea, assembly GCA_037962975.1. Lineage (NCBI taxonomy): Eukaryota > Viridiplantae > Streptophyta > Magnoliopsida > Fabales > Fabaceae > Clitoria > Clitoria ternatea. The sequence continues at coordinate 212,101,424 of CM075670.1, forward strand.
GGAGTTACATCGTTAGATCACATAATAGGTGATTGAGATCATCCGTCCTGGGGAAGTTTTTTCAATCGCAGGAGTACGGATTGAGATGAATGATTCTCAATCGTACGGATTGAGTGTTTAATTTTCATATCTGAAATCGGATTTCAGTAGTACTCTACTAGCCCCCTAGCTTATGTGAGGAATTAGTAGATTTGCTCATATAAGCTATACCGATCGTAATATATCTGGATTTCGGAATTGTACTGTTGTGTAAATATCCGCTCTTGGAACAAGGTTCCGCTGTTGAGGGCGGATTCGAACAATGAGAATCTCAGAAGTTTATTGAATTTTGTAACCCTTGGTATTTGAGTAATGGTGGCCACGTTTCTCATGATTGGACATTTAATGCCTTTACTCACGTGGGCGAGCCATTATTGCGTTAAATGCGCATGTCTTAATAACCGTCACATAAGAACTTGGTGGGCCTAGAATTTGGATTTAATAGGCCCATTTAGAAGGCTCTGTGACGAAATGATGGCATTTTCACGCCTTTGGGTTCAAAACGACTATTTTGATCCACCAAAAGGGAGAGTCGTTTGAGAGTAAACGACAGGTTGCTTGAATCGGTATTTGAGAGCTTTCATGCCTTGAAAAAGACATATTTGGCAATTTCAGTAATCACTTCTTCTTGCTCCCTTGACGAACCCCTGCAAAAGTTTTGAGAAGACCTTCGTGTTTGCCTCTGTGAATTTTGATTCACTATCCTCCTTTATCCTTAGGTAACCATTTTCCTTCGACTTTTCGTGTCTTCTTTTAGTATCTGTAAATGTCTAGGAGAGGTTTTAGCTTCAGTGGTGTTAGCCTTAGGGGAAGAGGAGGAAAGGCCTTAACTCGAAACCCCTCAGTTCGTGGTGGGAGGATCCCAGTGATCTTCCAATCGAAGCCACTATACTCGGAGAGGGAGGCATCGCCGTATCAAAGGCGAAGGGTGATAATACCCTCTTCGGAATCCTCCTTTAGTGAGAGTGCTGAGAGTGCTGATTTATACCTCTCTGACGATGTGGATTTTTACCGCAGCGTGAAAGCTTTTACAATGGCAGTAAAGAAGACAACTGGAGAAAGAACATCTGGTGGGGAAGCACCCTTTCGACAATACATAATGAAGACAGCTTCCGGATTGTGCAATGTAGTTGTACACCGGATTGATTGGGTGAAATTCCAACAGAAGCGTCCATTCAGCTGGGTGGCTGAGGAATTTCGTGAAACACCGTCCATTCACACTCGGGAGGACGGAGCAGAATTAGAGCCGCGCTTTACAGTCTTCAAGAAGGAGGAGTGCAGGTTTCAATTTATGGTGTTTGCTCCGCTTCCAACAGAACGGATATGTCATACACCGGACGAAAGGTCCATATATATGTATGACTTTCTGTTTCTGAATCTAGGTGTGCGCTTCCCCTTCACAAAGTTTCAGATAGGGGTTCTGAGATTTTTGGACTGCGCCCCTTCGCAACTTCACCCCAACGGATGGGGGTTGGTCCGTTCTCTTGAAGTGCTTGGGGAGCACTTCAACTTTAAACCGACGGTGGATATGCTCTTCTATTTCTCCCAAGTGGTCCGTCGTGCGAATAAGGAGAAGGGGGGAGTGAGTTTGATAACCCTCCGGACTCTCTCCAAGATCATCAACTTTGAGTCTTACACTTACTCCGCCAAAGTTGATGGTCGTTCTTTTAAATCTTACTTTACGAAGATCAGTGTCTAGCCTAACGAACCAGTTTTTTGGTTAACTGAAGATGGGATTCCGAAATTTCCTGTAGCCTGGACGCATGAGCATTTCTTATTAACCTCCCAGGCGTATTACACTGAGGAAGATGAATTGAGCCCATCTTCGGTTTCTGTTCTTTCCACTCTTCAGTCATATACCGCCTCGCATAAATTTTTCTCCTGCAGGCGTTTGCTAGGGTCAAAGTCTACCCGCGAGGAATATTTATGTAATTTTCCTGCCATTTTTCATGCTTTTATATATCATGCTTCGAAATCTTCAATCTCTAATTGTGTTATTTGGTTTTACAGTTGAAATCGAGATGAAGTCACCAAAGATGAATAAGTTGAAAGGGCTTAAAGCTGGAGAGAGCTCCATTGCGGCTGAAAATGACATTCACGCAAAACAGAATTCTAAGAAGGCTACCGCTGAGACCATAATACTGACTTCATCTACTGGTGATGATATTCCCTTGCTAGAGGGCGGATCTGAGAAACCAACCCCTGAGGTTGCGGTTGTGAAGGTCGGAGAGAGAAGGAAAAAGACAAAACGTGATTCCTCCAAGACCTCGGAACCTCAACCTTCTCCCAAGAAACCAAAAATTTCGAAAGGGGCTGCTGATCCGGAGCCTTCTAAGGGAAAGAAAGTGGAAGGGTACACTCTGGATGCCCCAGGCAACGTGATTACTTTTGGTGCAAAACCAATAAAAACTTACTTTGCACCTAAAGCTCCCTGCCCTCCTGAAGGTAATTCTGGTCTTGCTCAATACCTTGTATATGAGGGTTCTGTTCCTGAGAGCGTTCCTGAATCTCCGTACAAGCTGAAGCCTTCATTGGAGAGCGGAGAAGTAATCAAAGCTTGCGATGCCAAACAGAAGCACTTGGCAGAGTTATCTGGTCTTCTGAAGTCGGTTCGCAAGCTTTCAGAAGACAATGAAAGGCTCAGTTCATTGGTTGGCAAGGTTAACGACCTTAGCATTGCTGCTGCTAAGGATAAGGCAAACATCCTCCGTTTAGAAAGTAGATTAGAGGCTTCCAAAGATGAAGGATATAAGAAGGATGAGGAAATTGCCAGACTGAAGTATCTTACCAAGGAGCTGGAACTCCAAGTACTTGACCAGAAGAAAATCAATTCCGACCTCCATGCCAGCCTTTGTACGGAGAAGGAACGTTCTTCGAAGCTGGGAGAAGAGCTGAAGGAGGCTAAGATTGTCTACTCTCAAGGAGCAGAAGATTGGTCACGTAAGGAGAAAGAGCTGCTCTTAAAGTTGGTGGATTCTACTGACGAAGTCAAAACCTTGAAAGCAGAATTGGCTGAGGCTGTAGATATGTGTGATCAAGCAGTCAAGGTGTAACACCCTGAATTTTATAAAAATGAGTAATTGATGAGAATGGCAAATGGTTGAATATGAGTTGAATGGAAATTGTTGTGCACGAACACTGGAGACAAGTTTTAAATGATTATTGTAAGATATATGAAGGATGGAATTGAGTTAAATTGGCTTTGAATGGATTTTGTTATGTGTGATATTGAGAGCTCACGTTTCTACCCAGGTCCTGATACTTCTAGCCCAAGCGAGAGGGATTCTCGCTCAAGCGAGAATCCTTTGTGTTGATTACAAGGGCTCTGGCCCGATCTTGCCCAGGCGAATGAGGGATCAGCGTGAGCGAGCGAGAGAAGAAATGGATTCTGAGTGTTGGTCGCTCAAGCGAGCTTGGGACGCCCGAGCGAGGGCGAAAGGAATCAGTTGCTGGATGGAACCCGCCTGAGCGAAAGGTCTTGAAGGATGAAATTCGCTCAGGCGAGGCAATTGATTAATGAGGGACCACTGGTGCTCTTGGATCATTGTAGGGCCCGGTTTCCCTTTTCTCTTTTCTTTTTCTGTGTGGTCCCTATAGTGATGACTCATGTGCCTTGATGGTCAAATGGGTCCGGTTTTCTCTCCCTCTTTGTCCACGTGGTGTTTGTGTAATCATTGCTGAGAGAATTGGCATTAAATGTTGATGGACTTGCATTAAATGAGGGTGGGATGTTGTGATGAATTGGATGCTGATGAGGCTGAGATGATAAGGCCTTGGTTGCATGTTTTTCTTCTCACTCTCTCCCTTCATTCCTTGGAAGTGTATATCCTGATGAGAGAAGTGCTCCTCCTTCTCTCTAGAACTTGTTGGAGCTTCTGCTTCATCTTCTTCCTCCTTTTTATCCTCTTCTTCCACTCACGCATGGTGTAGAACCGAGTGGAACTACATGGTGATGAGGAGCTGCATGGTGATGGTGAAACTATATGTGGCTGTGTGTTTTGGAGGTTGGGTTCAGGTCCCTCCTTTGTTCCCTGGTGTTCTCCTTCTTGCTGGTCCTTCTTCTTCTCCTCTTCTTCCTCTTGTTGATGAGGCTGTTTGTGGCTCGGTTGGGAGCCTGTGCCAGCAGCATGAAGTGTCTTAGTTTTTGGAAGATGACCCACTGTGTTGAGGTTGGGACGTTGCGAGGAAGAAGTCATGGTTGGGTGGAGCTTGGAAGCTTCTCCACTGACTGGGTGGCAGAGCAGAGTGGAGCATAGAGTGTTGATGAGCTTCTGGACGTATCTCGCTTAAGCGAGAATGGTCACGCTTGAGTGAGCCAATGAAGAAATGGTCACTGGACCCGTTTCGCTCAAGCGAGTACATGTGTGGCTTGAGCGAAAGGCTGAAGACTGATGCTGGTTGGCAGGAAAGCTGTGTGGCTCTTCCCACGTTCAAAAAGCCGAGCAGAGTGCTGCCGTGGCTGGGCCGAGTGTCCATGTGACTCTTGGAAGCTTCATCCAGGTAAGGGAAGCTTTGCATCTCAAATGCATGGCTTATGGACGGATTTCCGGGTGATATAATTGTATTGTGTTGTGTTTGATATGTATTGTGTGCTGTTGTTGAGTTAAACCCGGTTGTATGATTATTTGTTGCTGCATGGTGCATGCTTATTTGTCCATATGATGTATGATGATTATGTTGTGATGCTTGAGACGCATGTTACATTGATGCTGAGTGCATTGTGTGGTGGTTATTGGTCCCTATATTTGTGATAATATGATTAAATGCGTATGATGCTTATTCATGCATATACTTGTGATAAATGCATGTATGGGGACTGTTATGATGAATTCCGAGTGGGCTTTATGGAGGAAAGCATGAAATGCTTACTGTAAAGGATAAATCCGAGTGAATAGAGGATAAATCCGAGTAAATAGATGATAATCCGAGTGGATGGCATAGGATTGCCGAGTGAATATGGTATAAGCCGAGTCATCTGACTGTTGTTGAGTTGCCGAATGAAATTAATGTTGAACGCAGACTTCCGAGTGGGCAATCGAATGAATATGAGTCGAATTTATACGCATACGTGTTATTGTGTTACTGAATATGAACACCTTGCGGGTTGCCACGAGGGTATTATCCCGAGTGAAGAGGACATGGTCCTAATGTTGAATATGATGAAAGACCCGGGTTGGACTCGGGCAGTGCCTGGGGCACTAAGCGTGAATGAGACGCTTGATGAAATGCCGAGTGCATTGGCGTTGAACGCCGAGTGAATGAAACCGTATGCATCCGATTCGCCACTGGAATGCGTTGGATTTTTATACCGATCGGCAATCAGATGACAACATGTGATGAATATATTTAAGTCCTGGAGCTGGGCTCAGACAGACTCCTTGAGTATGGCTCGGAGTATGAATATTGTTGAGATAGTCTTGGGATAGACTTGAGGTGAAATCCGATTGAGGGATTATATTATTGATGAGGATATTAGGCTTTATAGCCGAGTGGAAGGGGTAAGAAACCCGATTGAAGATGGTTGTGATTGTTTATATTTGAATGGCAGTGAATGTTGAGCTGATTGCTGTATGTGTTATGGCATGTTATGGATTCTATGATTAATCCAAGCCAATATCTGTCATTTAATATGTAATGCTCACCCCTACACCGTTTTTCAGTGTATGCAGGTCGGTTTGGATGATGTGGTGGTCTTAAACCCGAGTGTTGGGTGTTTATTGATGTGGTTGTGTACATAATGTAATGTACCGAGTGTCTTTGATGTGTTAAATCTTGGTCGGCTCATATTGATGTTGTATAATGAATACACTTCATATATGTATTGAAGTTGGGTTATTGGAAACCCGAGTGCATGTTAATATATATATACTTCGAGTGATGGTATTATATGCATGCCGACTGAATGTGTTGGTGAATGGAAAGTATAAAGTTAATAAGTATCCGACTGTATACGTATGAGTATATACATATATATGTTATGTTGATAACATGGTTATGAATCGGTAGAAGTGTATTGCTGTAGTGGTAGTCGGACTTGGAATTAGAGAATATATATATATAAGTGATTTATGTTGATTTGATGCTTCCTACCGACTAGGAAATGATGATATATGAATATTTCTAAGTTAATGAATCCGGAGTGAAATATGAGTGGCTTAGATGCTTTTCCGAGTGAGTCTTGTGTAGGTGACTCTTTATCTGAGTGTGACACATCTGTATATTAATAACCTTTGTGGATTCCGAGTGAAAAATATATAGTGAACCCCGAGTGGGGAATGATCTTGTATAATTCGAGTGAACTTCTCCAAGGGAAGGGTTGTTGGTGGCTCAGATAAGAAATAATCTAAGTGTTTATATATATATATATGATTCGAGTGGAGTTACGCATGTATTCCGAGTGAACTTGGTTACCTATTCCGAGTGGATAGGGTAATATGTAATTTGAATGGCTAAGTTATGGAATGAATCCGAGTGAACTACTTGGGTAATTCCTCTAAGTATTGAGGAGTTCAGACAATTCCGAGTGGAATTGTTTAGGAAGCTATTTCCTAGTGATGGATGTTAAGGTATTCTCCGTGTGAGAAATGAGGAATATTCTGAGTGGAGTATGGTTGTGGAGATCCCTTCTGAGTGAAGGAAGATCCATATATTCTCCGAGTGACAATAGGCTTGAATGCCGAGTGTATGGCCGAATGAGTATTGGTCGGCAATGATATTAGTTACCGAGTGGAATACCACTCTGATGATGAGTTGGTTAAGAATGATTAAACCGAGTTATTTATGGCTGAGAGGAAGCCTATGTATTCTCTGAGTGATGGAGTTCAATATACCGAGTGCTAAATGGTTGATATTTACCGAGTGACTCGAGGTTGAATTATACCGAGTGGTGTTGGGTTGGAAGATATTCCGAGTGAGGGTTTATGGAATCCGAGTGGGATAACCTTCAGTTACTGAGTGGATTGTGTGTGTGCCTTGGTGTATAAAATTTAACGACTAAGTTATGGGGTGTATGAGTGTTGGGGTTGTTTCCCGAGTGACGGAACCCCATAATGCTGAGTGGACTAAGACATTAAATTCTGAGAGGACTTAGGCATGAATTCCGACTGGACCTGATCGTTTACCGAGTGAATGAATGTCTCGGTTTCCCGAGTGATTGAATGCCGAGTGGCTTCTCGCTTCAGCGAGTGATTCCTCGCTCCAGCGAGTATGTTGTTTGGGAAGGCTTTCGTATTCGGTTTTGCTTAAGCGAATGTGTGTTCGCCCGAGCGAATTGTGTTGTCTCGCTCAAGCGGAGTCGGATCTCGCTTGAGCGAATGCACGCCGTTTGTGGGATCGCTCAGGCGCTGTTGTTTTCCGCTGTGGAAGATTTCATTTGCCTTTGTCTTCCTTTCCTTTTTCTCCTTGGCCATGGGACCAGCTCTCATATCTTCATATATAAGAGTGGATTTTGATAGATCCAGGTATGTTCTTGCGAAAAAATTGACCCCTATTTTTAGGGTGTCACAAGGTGGTATCAGAGCAAACAGAGAGGTCTATGGTCAAGGTATGCTTACCGAGTGTAAGCGTTTGGATGTATGATGATCAGTTGTCATTATTGTTGGTGGTATTTTATTGGTTGATGCATGCCTATGCATAGTTTGTATGGCTGTATGCCTATGTGCTTTGCTGGGACAGTAGTGAAAGATACTACTGTTGTGAAGGTTGATTTGAGAAATAAAGTGACATAATGTTGTGTCCTTATATTTGTGGAAGTCGGATTAATTGACTAGGATTTATGTAGATGGATTGATGGATAATTATTATGATACTCTTGTGTTGGGTTGGAAATCTCCAATCAAAATATATAAGGATATTGATAGATAAAAAGAAATATTATGACATTCTAGCGGTGGATACAAGTAGTTGACTTGTATGTGTGTAAGGCAATGATAATTGCCAAGTATGTGAATGGTGAATCTGCCTCAAATGATTTTTTTTATGGATTGATATTATTATGTGTGTTATGCCTTTGATATTCATGTGTGGATCGTTATGAGTGGTGTTTGTGGCCACTGAATGCCAATTATTTGAATGATGTGCCTTGAGGGGCCTTGTGAATATTTATATGCCATTGATGATAAAACTAAACTATATAATATACCCCTGATTGAGAGGGTGAGATATCCTTGCGAGGTTGTTGTTGAACATATGCATTGTTGCATCTTGCATTCATGGCATGGCATAGCATTGATATTATGTGGTTGCGATCACAATGATGAAAGATCCTGCGGGATTCTATGAAGGGAGTACCCCTTGCGAGGTGGGAAACCAATGTGATGATGATATGATAAAGGGCTTGCGAGCACCTATGATGCCCATGGTTACGATCATGAGGCGGGAGTACCCCTTGCGAGGAGGGAAACCTATATGAAATATTGAACGTGGTTGCGATCACGGGAAGCACCTTGCGAGGTTGCCAGAGGGAGTACCCCTTGCGAGGTGGGAAACCAATGATTATGATCGATTGATTATGGTGGTTGCGATCACCCGTGATATGAAATCGGATCCGTTGCATATGCATTACACAGTTGACATATGCATTTGTTTAAAGACCATGGCATTTGAGATGGGATGACCACGAGTGTTGAGAAACCCCTTGCGAGGACGTATTGAGTGAGACCTTAGTGAATTAATGATGATAATAATTATGAATGCTCTTGTGGATAAGTGGCAAAGTGACAGTGTTAGTGATTATGTATATGTTGTGCTTATTTATGATATGAATTGCGATTCGTGAGGCTGGTATGCTATTGTGATACTTTAATAATGAAATATGTGAAAATGTTAATGAAGGAATTCCCTAGTGTGTTGGATTCGGATTATGGATGTTTGACTGTGCCATTTCTTAAATGATGATTTATACCCTTGGCATGAGAACTCTGCTGGATTAATATATATATATATATATATATATATATGACTAAGATGATTTATGGCAGATTCCTAATTCAAGAATTTGAATACGATCATGAATGTACAAATGTGAAATCAAGTATATGTTATATTGGAATTGTGTTTCGGTTTTAATGCGTTAAAACCGAGTGATGGATTAATTGATGATAGCGAAGTTCTTATAAGTATTAAGACTGTGTTAATTGATTTAAATTCTGGTGTATGCCATGCTAATGATTCATGGCAGAGTCATGATTGTGAATGGATTCAAATTTACATGCTAAGTTGGCTGGGTAAGTGATGTTGGGAAATCTCATGATGTGAGGATTTTAATATGGGATAGGTGATTGAATGTAAAACCTGATGCCTGCTTGGTCGGAATTATATCTCGGTTTGAAGTGTGAAAACAGAGTAGATGATTGGATTAAGTACTGGGCCACAAAGTGTGGTAACCCAATTGGTTGGGCATAATCATGTGTGGTTGGATGTTATGAGGATTGATATGGTGATGTACCTGTTAGTTTGGGTACTGTCTCGGTTTTGTGATTGAAAAACCGAGTGAGTGGTTGATTGAATTATGACTCATAAGGTGTAGTAATCCAATTGGATTCGGTATGATCTTACACTGTTAGACCTTGTGGAACTAGACTTTGTGTTGATTTTGACTCGGTGATAATTGGATGTTGTGGGGGTATTTGGTAACCCTTGAAATTCTGAGTCAGAGAATCTGATTGATCATGTGGATTGTTGAGTCAAGTAATGGTATAACAAATTGTTGAGGTTTGAAGTGTCTTAAGGTTGAAATCCGAGTACACCTTGGTACTGGATATGGTGATAATGGAAATAATATTATGATGATTGTATATCCGACTGGTGGACTGTGTTTTGCTCAGTGAAGAGAGTTACCAATGTAAAACCCTATTGTTATGATTGAAAATCACATTGAAAACCGAGTGGTATATCTAAGAGAATTTGATGAATTCCTTAGGCTTTAATTAATTGATGGCTAATGATGAATGACGAATTGGGGGATTAATTAGCTGATTGACTATGATTTTGTAATAAATAAGATTAAATAAGAGGTATTTATTCGGTTTGTACTGGAAACCGATTGCCATTGTGCCATTTTATGGTAAGTGTGGTTGGTATTTGATGATTGTTATAATGAGGATTGCACTAGAATAAGTATAGGGACTGGAAATATGTCTTGAATGAGTTGAAAATTTATTGATAAAATGCATTTTACTGTGATAATAACTTATGTTTGCTGACTGAGGACATGAGATGTATCACTGTTGGTGCCTAAGAATGATGTTGATTCAGATGTGTTGTTTATAAAATTGTAAGAACTGCCATTGATTTTCATGAAAATTGGTGTTAACCGAGTAAATTTGGTCGGTATGAGTGACATAACTGTGAGGATGCTATTCCAGTATGATTCTACATGCCATAGGTATTGTGGCAGTTTGCATTTTGCAGTGACTCTATGCAACTGTTGTGACCCTATAGGAATGAGACGTCATCCTATAAGTTGGATGCAACAGTTCATAGGTCAGCAAATGAGACTGTAGCTGCTTATGGGAATGGCTTGAGTCTATTGGATTGCTCCGAGCAAGGTGAGGATTTGAATCTGAATAGATGAGTATGTGGTTAAGTATTAAAATGATGGACAAGTGAAAGAGTTGCTGAGTGATGTGGAATTATGGATACCCGAGTGGGTGATTTCCGAGCCAATTGGTGACACTTCCGAGTGGAAGATGTTAAGAGTGTGGTGTCTTGGAATTTCTTGTTGTGTGGTTAGTAACTACTTGGACAGTGTTAGTATGTAAATGATTTGTTGGGTATATAGTGAATGCCAGGTTGTTTATTGAGGTAGGTTCATGATTGAATTTCGAGGACGAAATTCCTTGAAGGTGGGGAGAATTGTAACACCCCGAATTTTATAAAAATGGGTAATTGATGAGAATGGCAAATGGTTGAATATGAGTTGAATGGAAATTGTTGTGCACGAACACTGGAGACAAGTTTTAAATGATTATTGTAAGATATATGAAGGATGGAATTGAGTTAAATTGGCTTCGAATGGATTTTGTTATGTGTGATATTGAGAGCTCACGTTTCTGCCCAGGTCCTGATACTTCTCGCCCAAGCGAGAGGGATTCTCGCTCAAGCGAGAATCCTTTGTGTTGATTACAAGGGCTCTGGCCCGATCTCGCCTAGGCGAATGAGGGATCAGCATGAGCGAGCGAGAGAAGAAATGGATTCTGAGTGTTGGTCGCTCAAGCGAGCTTGGGACGCCCGAGCGAGGGCGAAAGGAATCAGTTGCTGGATGGAACCCGCCTGAGCGAAAGGTCTTGAAGGATGAAATTCGCTCAGGCGAGGCAATTGATTAATAAGGGACCACTAGTGCTCTTGGATCATTGTAGGGCCTGGTTTCCCTTTTCTCTTTTCTTTTTCTGTGTGGTCCCCATAGTGATGACTCATGTGCCTTGATGGTCAAATGGGTCCGGTTTTCTCTCCCTCTTTGTCCACGTGGTGTTTGTGTAATCATTGCTGAGAGAATTGGCATTAAATGTTGATGGACTTGCATTAAATAAGGGTGGGATGTTGTGATGAATTGGATGTTGATGAGGCTGAGATGATAAGGCCTTGGTTGCATATTTTTCTTCTCACTCTCTCCCTTTATTCCTTGGAAGTGTATATCCTGATGAGAGAAGTGCTCCTCCTTCTCTCTAGAACTTGTTGGAGCTTCTGCTTCATCTTCTTCCTCCTTTTTATCCTCTTTTTCCACTCACGCATGGTGTAGAACCGAGTGGAACTACGTGGTGATGAGGAGCTGCATGGTGATGGTGAAACTGCGTGTGGCTGTGTGTTTTGGAGGTTGGGTTCAGGTCCCTCCTCTGTTCCCTGGTGTTCTCCTTCTTGCTGGTCCTTCTTCTTCTCCTCTTCTTCCTCTTGTTGATGAGGCTGTTTGTGGCTCGGTTGGGAGCCTGTGCCAGCAGCATGGAGTGTCTTGGTTTTTGGAAGATGACCCACTGTGTTGAGGTTGGGACGTTGCGAGGAAGAAGTCATGGTTGGGTAGAGCTTGGAAGCTTCTCCACTGACTGGGTGGCAGAGCAGAGTGGAGCATGGAGTGTTGATGAGCTTCTGGACGTATCTCGCTTAAGCGAGAATGGTCACGCTTGAGCGAGCCAGTGAAGAAATGGTCACTGGACCCGTTTCGCTCAAGCGAGTACATGTGTGGCTTGAGCGAAAGGCTGAAGACTGATGCTGGTTGGCAGGGAAGCTGTGTGGCTCTTCCCACGTTTAGAAAGCCGAGCAGAGTGCTGCCGTGGCTGGGCCGAGTGTCCATGTGACTCTTGGAAGCTTCATCCAAGTAAGGGGAGCTTTGCATCTCAAATGCATGGCTTATGGACGGATTTCCAAGTGACATAATTGTATTGTGTTGTGTTTGATATGTATTGTGTGCTGTTGTTGAGTTGAACCCGGTTGTATGATTATTTGTTGTTGCATGGTGCATGCTTATTTGTCCATATGATGTATGATGATTATGTTGTGATGCTTGAGACGCATGTTACGTTGATGCTGAGTGCATTGTGTGGTGGTTATTGGTCCCTATATTTGTGATAATATGATTAAATGCGTATGATGCTTATTCATGCATATACTTGTGATAAATGCATGTATGGGGACTGTTATGATGAATTCCGAGTGGGCTTTATGGAGGAAAGCATGAAATGCTTACTGTAAAGGATAAATCCGAGTGAATAGAGGATAAATCTGAGTGAATAGAGGATAAATCTGAGTAAATAGATGATAATCCGAGTGGATGCCATAGGATTACTGAGTGAATGTGGTATAAGCCGAGTCATCTGACTGTTATTGAGTTGTCGAATGAAATTAATGTTGAACGCAGACTTCCGAGTGGGCAATCGAATGAATATGAGTCGAATTTATACGCATACGTGTTATTGTGTTACTGAATATGAACACCTTGCGGGTTGCCACGAGGGTATTATCCCGAGTGAAGAGGACATGGTCCTAATGTTGAATATGATGAAAGACCCGGGTTGGACTCGGGCAGTGCCTGGGGCACTAAGCGTGAATGAGACGCTTGATGAAATGCCGAGCGCATTGGCGTTGAACGTCGAGTGAATGAAACCGTATGCATCCGATTCGCCACTGGAATGCGTTGGATTTTTATACCGATCGGCAATCAGATGACAACATGTGATGAATATATTTAAGTCCTGGAGCTGGGCTCGGACAGACTCCTTGAGTATGGCTCGGAGTATGAATATTGTTGAGATAGTCTTGGGATAGACTTGAGGTAAAATCCGATTGAGGGATTATATTATTGATGAGGATATTAGGCTTTATAGCTGAGTGGAAGGGGTAAGAAACCCGATTGAAGATGGTTGTGATTGTTTATATTTGAATGGCAGTGAATGTTGAGCTGATTGATGTATGTGTTATGGCATGTTATGGATTCTATGATTAATCCAAGCCAATATCTATCATTTAATATGTAATGCTCACCCCTACACCGTTTTTCAATGTATGCAGGTCGGTTTGGATGATGTGGTGGTCTTAAACCCGAGTGTTGGGTGTTTATTGATGTGGTTGTGTACATAATGTAATGTACCGAGTGTCTTTGATGTGTTAAATCTTGGTCGGCTCATATTAATGTTGTATAATGAATACACTTCATATATGTATTGAAGTTGGGTTATTGGAAACCCGAGTGCATGTTAATATATATATATACTTCGAGTGATGGTATTATATGCATGCCGACTGAATGTGTTGGTGAATGGAAAGTATAAAGTTAATAAGTATCCGAGTGTATGCGTATGAGTATATACATATATATGTTATGTTGATAACATGGTTATGAATCGGTGGAAGTGTATTGCTGTAGTGGTAGTCGGACTTGGAATTAGAGAATATATATATATATATAAGTGATTTATGTTGATTTGATGCTTCCTACCGACTAGGAAATGATGATATATGAATATTTCTAAGTTAATGAATCCGGAGTGAAATATGAGTGGCTTAGATGCTTTTCCGAGTGAGTCTTGTGTAGGTGACTCTTTATCTGAGTGTGACACATCTGTATATTAATAACCTTTGTGGATTCCGAGTGAAAAATATATAGTGAACCCCGAGTGGGGAATGATCTTGTATAATTCGAGTGAACTTCTCCAAGGGAAGGGTTGTTGGTGGCTCAGATAAGAAATAATCTAAGTGTTTATATATATATATGATTCGAGTGGAGTTACGCATGTATTCCGAGTGAACATGGTTACCTATTCCGAGTGGATAGGGTAATATGTAATTTGAATGGCTAAGTTATGGAATGAATCCGAGTGAACTACTTGGGTAATTCCTCTAAGTATTGAGGAGTTCAGACAATTCCGAGTGGAATTGTTTAGGAAGCTATTTCCTAGTGATGGATGTTAAGGTATTCTCCGTGTGAGAAATGAGGAATATTCTGAGTGGAGTATGGTTGTGGAGATCCCTTCTGAGTGAAGGAAGATCCATATATTCTCCGAGTGACAATAGGCTTGAATGCCGAGTGTATGGCCGAATGAGTATTGGTCGGCAATGATATTAGTTACCGAGTGGAATACCACTCTGATGATGAGTTGGTTAAGAATGATTAAACCGAGTTATTTATGGCTGAGAGGAAGCCTATGTATTCTCTGAGTGATGGAGTTCAATATACCGAGTGCTAAATGGTTGATATTTACCGAGTGACTCGAGGTTGAATTATACCGAGTGGTGTTGGGTTGGAAGATATTCCGAGTGAGGGTTTATGGAATCCGAGTGGGATAACCTTCAGTTACTGAGTGGATTGTGTGTGTGCCTTGGTGTATAAAATTTAACGACTAAGTTATGGGGTGTATGAGTGTTGGGGTTGTTTCCCGAGTGACGGAACCCCATAATGCTGAGTGGACTAAGACATTAAATTCTGAGAGGACTTAGGCATGAATTCCGACTGGACCTGATCGTTTACCGAGTGAATGAATGTCTCGGTTTCCCGAGTGATTGAATGCCGAGTGGCTTCTCGCTTCAGCGAGTGATTCCTCGCTCCAGCGAGTATGTTGTTTGGGAAGGCTTTCGTATTCGGTTTTGCTTAAGCGAATGTGTGTTCGCCCGAGCGAATTGTGTTGTCTCGCTCAAGCGGAGTCGGATCTCGCTTGAGCGAATGCACGCCGTTTGTGGGATCGCTCAGGCGCTGTTGTTTTCCGCTGTGGAAGATTTCATTTGCCTTTGTCTTCCTTTCCTTTTTCTCCTTGGCCATGGGACCAGCTCTCATATCTTCATATATAAGAGTGGATTTTGATAGATCCAGGTATGTTCTTGCGAAAAAATTGACCCCTATTTTTAGGGTGTCACACAAGGAATCTTTCGGGTTGGCAGTTCGTCAAGTTCAATATCGGAATCCCAAGGTGGCACTTAATTTGAATGGTATGGATCCATTCTAAGAGTTTCACCAAGGGAAACTGGTGGCCATTGTTAAAGACCGTTATGAGGATCCGCCTAACACCCCATACAAGTTTGCTCCTTTACCTGCAGGCCAATCAATGGGACCTTCTCTCCTGAAGCTTAGAAGTACAGGAACAAGCTCTAGCGTTAATGAAGGCAAGATCGGAGATAAAGGCAAAGGGAAGGAAGGAGATACAAGTCAGAAGAAATAATGCCTTCCCTGTCTTTGTCTTTATTGATTCAAATTCGCTGTGTTCCGGGATCAGCTCCGGATTACTAAACGAATTTCTTCATGTAATCTTCCATTTGATCAATAAAAGAACCATTTGCCTTTATATGCTTATTTAGTTGAAAATAACTTTAATAGAAGGATTGCATGTGTATTGAATCATTCCGGATTTTTACATGCGGGATGAAGAACGGATAGAGACATATAACTATCGTTTTTCATGTATAGGCATTTTGATAGCCAAAGACTTGATTTGACAGAAAAGATAGAGTATCTTTTGTCAAGTATGAATAATTTGATATAAAAGCCTGGTAGAAAGCGTATCTTGCTTCTTGAAAATCAGGCCTTTTGGTCGTAAATATCATAATAGGGATCGCCGTTGTGATTGAACATATTATTGTCATGAGAACGGCTTGTAATGTTAATCTTGAGGGGAAATAATTGTGAGAATGTTTCACTAAGAGTTCATTCCTCAAGATATTCGTTAAACTGTTGGTACTATCCCCCAGTATTATTGGGTGATCAGTACTTTGAACAAACTCTAAGTGATACTTTCACGTGAGAGTTCTTAAGAGTGAGGACTTCGAGTAGAAATTCCTCTATTTGATAATTCCGAATGTAAATATTTCCGACTGAAAGGTTTCAGGTGAATATGCCTCAGATTGTGGCGTACCCGAATGAATTGTTTTTGGGTCGGAGTTCATGAGTCAGGTTTCAATTGAGCATTTCTGACTGAAGAATTGATGATTCAGAATTTAAAGCTATAAAACTTCTAAATAAGGAACTTCAAAAGAGAGTATTAATTTGGAGTTCAGTATAACTTACTTGTATTTGGAGTTCGGTTTAACCCTACAATCCACTCCTTTAATCGGTCTTTGGTTTTACCCATTGACGATTCTTCACCGACGTTCGGTCAATCCTACTAGTCGTACTCAGAGTTCGGTTTAATCCTACAATCCGAGCCTTCAACACGGGGTTCAAATCAGGGCTAATCCTGAACCTACTGCGCCCGTTACTTGGGGTTCAGCGTGGTCTTGAAGAAGAACCAGCTTACTGCACCCAAGCCTTCAATACGGTGTTGGGTTTTACCCTTTTACCGTTCTTGGAATGGGGTTCGGTTCAATCCTACAACCCATTTCCTGAGGTTCGGTTTAATCCTACAGCCCAGGTCTTCACTGGTGTTCAGCCAAACTTACTAACCGTACCCAGAGTTCGGTTTAATCCTACAATCCGGGCCTTCAGTTTCTTACACATACTTGAGGAGTTACATCGTCAATTACAAAATGGGTAATTTAGATCATCCGTCCTGAGTATGCTCTTGTACGCTGCACATATTTGAGGAGTTACATCGTCAACTACAGAATAGGTAATTGAGATCACCCGTCCTGAATATGCTTCTGTACGCCGGATAAACTGAAAATCACAGCATAAGAAAAACTCGAAAAGAGTTAAATTGTTGTATAAGATTCTTATTAAATCAAAAATAAGAATTACAATGAAAGCATAGCTGGGAAAATAATTTCTCCAGTATTCAGTTTAAAATGAGGATAGGAGAGTATGTATCGTTCCAGCAGCTAGCTATAATACATGCGCAAGTTTTGGGTGTTCCACTTATTTCGGATTGGAGTGCCATCAAGGTTCTCAAGGCGGTAAGAGCCTTTGCCAGCAACCTCGGATACCCTGTATGGGCCTTCCCAGTTTGGGGCTAGTTTGCCTTGATGAGCGAATTTGTTCCCTACACTTGCTTTCCTCAAAACCAAATCTCCGACGTTGAAAGTCCTTGATTGAACTCGTTTGTTGTATCAGAGAGCAACTTTGGCTTTGATAGCCTGATCTCTGATGAATGCATCTTCTCTGAGTTCTTGTATGATATCCATTTCTGATGCCAAGTTAGCGTTATTGTTCTCTTCAGAGAAGTATTTGACCCTTGTGGAAGCAATTTGCAATTCCACGGGTATCATTGCCTCTACCCCGTATGTGAGGCGATATGGGGATTCGTTGGTAGAAGAATGAGGCGTTGTCCGATATGCCCACAGGACGTGACACAACTGGTCTGTCCATCCGCCCTTGGCTTCACCAAGGCGTTTCTTTAGTCCTTTCAGCACCTCCCTGTTGGCCACTTCAGCTTGGCCGTTGGTTTGGGGATGTTCGACGGATGAGAATATTTGGGTTATTCCTAACCCTTCGAGTAAATCTGTGATTTTTCTATCCGTGAATTGGGTGCCATTATCTTTGACAACTCGTGCTGGGACCCCGAATTGTGTTATAATGTTTTCATACATGAAACGACAAGTTTGGGCTGAAGTAATATGTACCACCGGCTCTGCTTCTATCCACTTAGTGAAATAATCGACCCCTACAATGAGATATTTGATGCCCCCAGGAGCAGTTGGAAAGGGGCCCAGAATATCCAATCCCCATTGGTAGAAGGGCCATGGAACAGCGGATGTGAAGAGTTCTTCTGCTGGTGTGTGATGAAGATTAGAGAATTTTTGGCAAGCGTCGTATTTTTTAACGAAGTCAATGGAGTCTTGCTTCATCGTGGGCCACCAATATCCAGCCCTGAGGATCTTTCGCATTAAACTTCTTCCTCCGGCGTGGTGTCCACATTATCCTTCATGCACTTCCTCCATCACGTCTTGCACTTCATTCTCTTTAAGACAAATCAAGTAAGGCACGGAGAGCGCCCTTCTGTAAAGATTACCATCGATCATGGTGAAATATGGTAATTCCCTCCTTATCTTTGTCTTTTCCTTCTCATCCGTAGGCAGCTTCCCATCAGCCAAATAACGGATGTAGGGGGCCATCCATGTGTCTCCATAAAAGGAGCTAGTCATTATGGCATTTAGAGAAGGGAAAAGAGGAATGCTGGGCGACGTTAGTGTGCTTTGAACCAGTGTAGTCGTGCTACCTAGTCGTTTGGTGCTTGCTAATCTGGAGAGTATATCCGCTCTAGTATTCTCTTCGCGTGGAACATGTTTGAATTCTATTTTCGAGAATTTCTCTCTCAACTCCTTGACACGGTTTAAGTATAATTGGAGTTGAGGTTTGCGAGCCTGATAATCTCCCAGGATATGTGAAATCACCAGTTGTGAGTCACTGCAGAGCGTCGCCTCAGAGGCTCCGATGTCAATTGCAGCTCTCAGTCCGGCCAAACAAGCTTCGTATTCAGCTTGGTTGTTGGATGTTTTGAAATTAAAGCGAAGGGAGATTTCCAGGTGCACTCCGTCATCACTTTCAAGGACTACACCTGCTCCAGAGCCCCTTTGGTTCGATGAACCATCAACGTAAATAGTCCAATAGACACGAGGGGTATCTGGATCCGTCCCTGTCATTTCCATAATAAAATCAGCCAGGACTTGAGCTTTAATAGCGCTTCGAGGTTCATAGGATATATCAAACTCAGAGAGTTCAATAGACCACTTGATCATCCTCCCAGCGAGATCGGGCTTGATTAATACAGAGCGAAGTGGTAAATCCGTTCTTACTATGATTGGATGGGCGTGAAAGTACGGACGTAGCCGTCGAGAGGCCCAAACAACAGCGAGGGCGGCCTTCTCGATTTTTTGATACCGGATCTCAGTACCTTGTAAGGTTTTGCTAGTGAAATAGACCGGTCTCTGTCCATCGGGAGTTTCTTTTATCAAGCAACGCCCAAAGCTTCATCTGAAATAGCCAAGTATAGGATGAGTGTGTCTTCGGGGTCAGGCTTCGTGAGAATGGGAGGTTTAGACAACACCTCCTTAAGCTCTTGGAATGCTTTCTCTTGTTCCTGTCCCCACTCGAATTTGTTGGACTTTTTCAGTATTTTATACAGGGGGAGTGACCTGTGAGCCATTTTTGGCATGAACCGTGCCAAAGCTGCTACTTTGCCATTCAGGGATTGGACTTCTCTCAGATCCTTTGGACTCTGCATGTCTAGAATTGTTTGGCACTTCCCTGGATTGGCTTCAATACCGTGTTGGGTTAACATGAAACCCAAGAACTTCCCAGCAGGGACAGCGAAAGTGCATTTCATTGGGTTTAGCCTCATGTTAAATTCTCTCAAGCGGGTAAATACTTTGCGTAGGTCTTCAATATGATCGCCTCCAACCGGTGTCTTGGCTATTATGTCATCAATGTACACTTCAACAAGTTTGGTGTGCATACCCTCAAAAACCTTGTTGATCATGCGCTGATATGTGGCCCCAGCATTTTTCAGGCCAAAGGGCATAACTGTATAGCAAAAGACACCACGATCATTTATGAAAGCTGTCTTCTCTTGATCCTCTTCGCACATCGAAATCTGGTTGTAACCCGAATAAGCATCCATGAAACTCAGGTATTGATAACCAGAGGAGTCATCTACCATCCGATCTATATTAGGAAGAGGATAAGGATCCTTTGGACAGCAGCGGTTGAGGTCCACATAGTCAATGCACATTCTCCATTTACCATTGGATTTACGGACCATCACCACATTCGATAGCCAAGAGGAATAACGGATTTCTTTGATAAATCCGGCCTTCAGCAATTCCTCAGTTTGCTGGCAAGCTGCCTTCTGTTTCTCTGGTCCCAATCTTCTTTTCTTTTGGGCAACCGGTCTCGTCTCTGGATAGACGGATAATTTATGACAGCAGAAAGCAGGGTCTATGCCAGGCATATCGGCTGCAGTCCATGCAAAGAGGTCTTTAAATTCTTGCAGGAGCATCGGTAGTCGTTGCTCCATTTCTGTATCTAGCTTGTCATTGATATGGGTGATTTTTTCTGGAGAATCTCCCAAGACGATGTCCCTGGAATCCCCATCCGGTGTGGGCTTTAATGGGTTGGACGGATCAATGTTCAAATCCGCCCTAGGGTCCAGGTCGACAAGGCTTACAGATCCAGCGGCTGCTCCAGAATCATTGAGCTTTCTCTTTTTATTGGAGGCTTCCAGCTTTGTCATGTTGAGGCTTAGGTTGTAGCAGTACCTAGCCATCTCTTGATCACCTCGGATAGATGAAACAGCATTATCCTTATCAATAAACTTGACAAGGAGATGTAGAGTTGATACAACTGCCTCCATGGCATTTAACGTAGGACAGCCTATGATGCCATTAAATAGTGATTTAACATCGATCACCAACACTCGGGATTTAACCATTCTGGCCCCTGGTTCGCCTTCAAACGAAATAAGGGTGTCAAGGTACCCCTTCGTTGATTGCTTTGCTCCATTGAAAGCTGTTAGTTCCTGCGTATAAGGCTGTAAGTCTGTTCTTTCAAAGCAATTATAAAAAATAACATCGCAGGAACTTCCCTGGTCAACAAGGATTCTTCGAACGTCCTTGTTGGCTATTACTGCAGTGATGACCACAGCATCGTCACCACCAGGAACGGTTGGGCCAAAATCCTCATCGGAGAAAGAGATTATTAGAGCTTCAACCCCACCTCTGTAAGGGCGATTGTCTTTGACTTTCCCTTACACAGACAGAATCATTCTATGATGATTCTTACGGGCTGTAATTGAAGCTCCTCCTCCAGCGAATCCTCCAGCAATCATGTCAATGACTTCACGCCGGCCTTGACGCTGTTGCTGAGGCATGCTATCTTTATGTGTTATTTCATCAGTCATCACACCCTTTTGTTTCTCCGAAGCAGAGAATTTTCTAACCGGATTACGGTTATTGTCATCCCCGTCGTTTGGATCCCTTTCTCTTTTCTCATTTCGCTCTACTCTGTCAAAGGATTTCTCTTTGAACAGGTATTGCTTTAATTTGCCTTCTCTAATTAGCGTCTCAACCGCGTTCTTTAGAGCTTGGCATTCATCAGTGGAATGACCATTCTGCTCATGAAAATCACAATACTTACGGGGATTTCCTGGTCTTTCCATAGGGGCTGGCCTTCTAACGCCATAGATGCTAAAAGCTGGCCATCCGACCTCTCTCAAAATCTGAGATGGCTTGGCAGATAGTTGTGCATAATGGCTGAAGGAATTAACCTGCCTTTCTCGAGGTCGAGGAGAGTGGTTATTAACTTTAGGATTGGTGAATGGCCTCTCTATGCGTTCTGACCTCGTTTTCTCCTTGCCCTTCTGAGTTTGGGAAGGTGGTGTTGATGGCTTTTTCTTTGCAGCTATAGCTTCTAAGTGCATCTCTATACTCACGTACTTTGAGGCTTTTTTCCTGAACTCCTCAAACGTTACTGGAGGGCTCTTTGCTAATGAGAGGGCAAAAGCTGATCCTGGCTGCAATGCCTCAATGACAATATGCAGCTTAATGGACTCTGTGAGGTTAGGAACCAGGGAAGCTTCCTTGTAGAACCTCTTCAGGAAATCTTTTAAGCCTTCGTTTCCACCTTGCTTAATCTGAGCCAAGGTGTGAGATGTCCTGGGCACATCTCTAGAGATGACAAAGTGAGTTTCAAAAGTAGCTGCCATTTCAGCCCAAGAATCTATAGATCCAGAAGGTAGACCTTTAAACCAACCCAGGGCCTCTTCTGATAATGTTCATGGGAACATCTGACACATTACATCCTCATCAGCCCCCAAATACATGGCTTCAAATACATAAGCATCAAGGTGTTTGGTAGGATCGGTTTCGCCATTGTATTTTCCAATGGAAAGTGGCTGAGTAGTTTGAAGGTGCTTGGGGATATGGATGCTCATGAGTCTCCTCGAAAAAGGAACTTTTAACTTGTAAGTTACTGGGGGTGCTGTCGTTGACTCCCTCTTCCTTCGGGCAGCTTCAACTTCAGAGTCATGAGTCTGTTCTCTCCCCTCAAACGTAGGGATGTTCGAGTATTGGAGAGTGGTGGACTTTTCTCCGTCAGTTGTATGGGGAGTGTTTCGTGTGCGAGATGATTCCTTGTCCTCGCTTTTCCTTCTTTCTCTTCGCAGTTCAGCGAGTTCCCTCTGAAGTTGACTGATCAGCTCATCACGAGGATCAGGATTTCTTCTTTGAGCTGCCCCTATGATAATCAAAGTTGAGTTTCCTGAAGACGTTGGGGTTGGTTCTGCCTTTAGGTTGATTCTCCACGAAATCTTGTCCTTCGCCTTCCATCGAGGATCACTTGTTCTTTCAATGGATATGGGAATAACTTTATCGAGTCCCACCGGGCGTGCCAATGATCTGTCCTGAACCGGGGTCTAGAGATCCGGAGTCAAGTCAATCACAAATAGTATGTAAATACTGTATAGAAGACCGTATGTATGTGTATTCGGTATAAATATCTGTTGTCCTTGAGTGAGGAGAGCGGATTGGGCGTTCTGGAGATCCTTCACACCGACCTAACGCGTTGATGTGGGCGAATGGTGGTGTCACCTACAAAGATTCTCCGACGCTCAAGTCAGTGATATATTCCCAGTAAGGAATGTATTTTAGAGAGTAATCGTTTATAGATTAAGTTCAGAATCCCCCCCCCCCTTCATTGATGAAGAGAGTTCATATACCTGATTGGCTCGTTTTACGAGGACTCGTTAGTGGGGAACCACTAACTTCCATTAGCATTATTTTATTGCGCACTTACCAGCATGATTGGGTCAAGTGGCTATTTTATATTGAGCATGGAGAGTATAGACTAGGATTAGGGAACAAGTTGACCATCCCCGTGAGCAGAATTTGGCTTGTAGTGCTGGGGATTATTGATCGGTCCCTGTAGTAAAGATTCTTGTCTTTTGCATAGTGACGTGTGTGTTATCCGGTGTCATGGTGTTATCCTGAACAACCGGTATAGGGAGAGCGCCTGATACGGAATTACAGTCCGGATGTATACCGATGACACCGGTTACACGTTGATGTCTTGACAAAGACGTTGAAATATGTCTTGCAGATCGGATACCGGTATTGAGACCGGATCACATGTCAAATTCAAACTTGTCATCATCTTATATGAATATACATTTTCATATCAATTTAACACATATTCTCACACACCATTCACAAAAATTTCATCAGATTGCCATTCATATCATCTCACTAACTACATGGCAAGGCAAGCATGAGTATTCATCACATACAACAATCACTATTTTTTTACTCATGCAATTTGAATGTAAACTCCTCTCCTACCTCGAGGGAAGAGCCGAACGGTTCCAATGCTCCGAATGCTCCATTGCATCACCCGGAATACAATCTACATACCATATGCAAGTATATTCACATAATTAATAACCATCATAATTTTAAATACTTGCTAGCTTATCATAAAGCTCAACCTCAAGTCCTAGACTTGGTAAACATCAACTTATGCAATTATGTTAGGCTTCGGGAATTCCTTTCCCAAAGCCAAGATCCTCTAGATCTTAAAGGCTAACGAAACCCAACATCATCATCATCTCATCCATTACATGATTTAATCTCAAATCACCTCAATCCATCAAATATCATCATTGTCACTTAGAGCTTTACTCAAGTTACCATTGTCTCTCACAAACCATCCTTAATTAACAAATCTAATGACACAAATCATGGCCTATCAATTCACCAACCAATGTGTATGCCCCATTAATTCCACCATTATTCATCATTATAATTAATAACACACACATTAAATATCTCCCATTACATTCAATTCAACCTTTCAAGCTATATTATATCCATTCCCCAAATTCTTAGGGCTAGGGTTTTCATCAAACCCCAACAACATTTACCCATGCTCATTAATCACCACCATTGGCCATTTTTCATCTTTAATATCATTCTCCAATATCACTAAACCTACATTTTATTCACATTTCACATTTTCCCCAATTTATTGAAGTTAGGGTTTCACTAAAACCCAACAACACTCATTAATATCTATTTATTCCTCATCAACTTCCAACTATGCATTCATCCTCTTCATTTATTACCACCAATGTTAACATTTATGACAACCCACTCTAGGGTTCCATATTAATACTCTCCCAACAACACCTATGCAATAAATACTCCCCCAAATACCAAGAATACAAAATCTAGGGCATCAAGCTCATGAAAAATGATGAGGGACTTACCTCAACCAAGAGACAACCATGAACTTCCAAGAGAGGGAGAGAAAACACAAAAATATGAAGAAGAGAGGAGGAGTTCCAGCACAAGCTTTTCCTTCAAGCCTTCATGAAAACAAAAATGGTGGAGGAGGGGAACACTCCACATGACTTAGGTTTTTAGAGAGAAGAAAAAGAGGAAATGGAGAAGGGAAATATGAGAAGAAGAAGAAGAAATGTCATTGCCAAATAAGGGCAAGAACCCAACGAAAATAGGAAGAGAATAATAGGCTTTTGGTTTTAATTTTTAATTCTCCATTAAAATTTCATCGTTTTAAAATAAACAGGCTCACAGTTCAGCTCAATACTAATTCCAAAAATTATTCCGAATATAGATTCGGACTCCCAATATTCTTAACAGCCCTGACCAACGACATCTCAATCGGAGATACTTGGTCCGACACCCATATTCTATTCGGGTATAATTTCATCTCTTAAAGTCCCAATAAATTATAATTTTCCAAAATAAATCCCAATTTAATCTTTCCAATATTTTTGGGACACAAATCCACTCATATACAATTATTTATTATTTATTCTCCTTAATTTATTATTTTTATAAAATTTGGGATGTTACAATTCTATCCCTAGTAATTGGCATATTAAGGGTATTCCAACTTTTACTTTTGTTAAAACAAGTTTTAATAAGGCATGAATAATCATTCTCTTATTTGACATTCACACTAATAAAACAAGTTTCAATACGCATGAAAATCATTCTCCCATTTGACATTCATACTAATAAAAGATTGAAATACTAACATGCACTTGAATCATAAACATGCAGAGGTCGAGTTCACAGCATCATACTCAGTAGATTAGTTCACCAATTCCAACATAAACAGATTAGTTACACATGGTAAAAGTAAAAAACAACACTTACAGATGTTGACATTACGAAGGCGATGGAAACTTCACGATACAACGATCACAATACTACACAACACTCTCAAGTATCTAGAAAACTATTCTAGAATTACAAACTCACAAAAGAAACACTCAAACGGGATTATTTAATCAATCATGCCTTGCCATTTGTCCTTGTCCCCCAATTAGGTGTGGACATTTATGCAAAGTGGAGAGGCCATAATGGGTTAAAAGCTGAGTGCTTGGCCATTTGGAAGTAGAGTCCATGTAGCTTCAGACGCTACGCGTGGGCGTGACGCGTAGCGTCAGCATCAGAAATCCCCATGCTACGCTTCAGCTCTTCAGTTCTTCAATATTTCTCTTTAAATTCTTTACTTTTTCACTGCAAAACTAAAGAAAATTGATCAAGGGCGGATTATTTCCAACAATATCCATTTATTGAATTTAAAACCTAAATTTCTAACAATTTAAATAAATTTTTATTATTTTCACAATTTTTATTAAGGAATTTATTTTAAATTTGAGGACTAACATAGACCATCTACAAAATAAACATTTTCAATTATAGGAGAAGGAATTTTACTAACTTTACCAATCCCAGTGATACGTCTAGACTGGTTTCCTCCAAAAGTAAGTTTTCCTCCTTCAAACTGTTCCAAGTTTAGGTACATAGACCTTTTGCCCGTCATGTGATGCAAGCACCCACTGTCCAGATGCCAGAAGTCTTGCTTTGCTTTTGTCCTTAAGCACATTTGAAATAGGAATAATCATTGTCTTTGGTACTCAGACTTTTTTGGGTCCTGTAGAGTTAGCTGTCTAAACACTTCTTTTTCTCTTAGGACAATCTTGAATCACATGACCATGTCTCTTGCAGTAGTTTCATTTAGTATGTTTATGTTTAGGCACAAAGTGCGTTTTCAAACAATCCTTAATAACATGACCAAGCTTCTTGCAATACTTACATTTAACATGCTTACGTTTAGATTGAAAGGATGGAGAGAAAACATTCTTTACTCTCGAATCAGTTTCTTCAATAAAACCCAGACCAGCCTTTTTAGAAGTTCCTTTTGATCTTCCCATAAGTTTATAAAGATTTTTAGTTTCATTGACAAACTTTGCTAGGTCTGTAGTAAGTGAGCTTACTTCCTATTGAAGACACTTGATTTCTTTTCCTTGTGAGATACAACACGAGTCTGAACTATTGAGTTCAGTTTTTAGAAAATCATTTTCTTTCTTAAGTTTATGTATCTCCTCAAGATATCCTTTCTTTCTCATCAAGTTCCTTGAGAGACTTTTGGTCTGAATCTTTCTTCTTCAACTCAGATATTTTATCTTCGTATGAAGAAATAGTTTCAGACTGTTTCCTTTTCAAAAGTTTATAATTTTTCAAAAGAATTAAAAAGTCATTGAAAAGAGCTTTATAGTTTTCTAGAGTTCATATTGATTTACCTTTTTTGTTTCAGACTCATCTAAACATGATTCAAATTCTAAATCAGTGTTGGCAATGAGACATATCTTAGCAATCTTTGCCTTTTCTTCTAAATCACTAGAGTTTGTTGAATCTTCATTATCCCATGTGATGGGGTCCTTTTTGTTTCTTGAAGAATTTCGTCTTCTCTTTTCTATCTTTTCTATCTTTGTTCAGAAGAGGACACTCAGCCTTCATATGTCCTGGTTTCCTACAGTTGAAACATTCTATGGCAGATTTGTCAGTTTTAAACTTAAAGGAACTTTTACCTTTAGGTTCTCTCTTATTAAACCTTCCTCCTCCACTTTTCTTCTTTAGGAGTCTGTGAACTCTCCTAGTTACGAGAGCCAGTTCATCATCAGTGTCTTTCTCCTCTTCATCAGTTACAAGTTCTAAGCTAGTTGGTTCTTCAACTCTTGGCTCATTGCTTCTCATGTAAGTCTTTTTAGACTTCAGGGCAATGTTCTTTAAGGACGTGGGCTTGGACACTTCTTTCTAGTTGAGCTTCAGTTCATGAACTCTTAAAACACCAAGATGTTCATCCAAAGTGAGAGTGCTTAGATCTTTGGCTTCTTCCAGAGCGGCAAACTTGGCATCAAACTTTTCTTGTAAGCAACCCAGAAGCTTTACATTGATATCCTCAGTGGAAGATATGGATCCAAGAGCTTTAAGCTCATTGAGGAGAGTCTGGAACCTCTAAAGCATTTGATCTATAGATTCATGGTCTTCCATCTTAAAGCTGTCATACTTCTTGGTCACAAGAATCTTTTTAGACCTTTTGACATTTAAAGTACCTTCATAGTTACGCTGCAAGGCATCCCAGATTTCTTTTGTAGTTTTGTAGTTGTACACTTTATTATACTCTAATTTACTTAAAGCACATATCTGATTTACTCAAAGCATATATTCTCCAAATTCTTTGAAAATCTAAGAGACGCAATCTGCACCTTTTAAAATTATTTTAAATACTCTCTTAAAATCTTTAAAAACACGTGACAAGTTTTTATTGCTCGAAGCACAACCGTTTTTGAAAACCACTTTTTCCTCCATTATGCCACGTTGCCTATAAATGCGTTTTGCACTTGTCTTTTTGCCTTTTCAAAAATCTCTACAACTTCTCTTTCTTTGCAAAACCTTTCTCTCTTTCGAAACCCTCTTTTTGTTTTTGCCCTAAACCTATTTTTGAAAAACCCTCCATCTTTAAAAACTCTTTTTCATCAATGGAAAGAATCAACTTCAATGAAAACCATATTGTTAAATTCGTTTACTTTTCTCTCATTCAATAGAAGAACGAAGGTAGAGACGTTGTGGCGGAACTAGAGAGCGTCGGTTAGCTTCTCTTCTATTTAACCATTTATGCCTATTCTCCTTCTCTAATTTTGGAGTTTTGGCCTTCGGTCTCGATCAACAAGGAAAACTTAACTATCTTCGGGTAACTTCACAACAGAAGAATAGAAATCACTCTTGATGGCATTACACATGCCTGTGGTTGCCCCAATAATGGACTTGCTTTTTCTGATGACTATATTGGAAGCACAATTTCAAAAGAGGAAGCAAATATCTATCTTTATGGTGTGGAAGCTCCTCCAACTCTTTTGGTAAAAGACTTGTTACCTAAGCCTAAGTTCCTGCATACACTGATGGGATAAATATTTTTTCCAAGACAGAGTGAAAGATATATGGTAACGAAACTGGATAAGTTCTCCATGGTCCTTATAATGAAGAAGACCCCTGCCAGTCTTCCTAGTGTAATTTTATGCTATATGATCACCATCATTATCAGAAAACAGAAGAAAATACCTTTTCTAGGAATTTTGAGCAGAATCTTTGAACAACATGGTATTGACGTCCAAAGATCAAGAGACCTAAAAATGTGTGGCAACCTTGCTACTAAAGCTCTAACATTTTCTACAATTCTTACTTCTTTTGAAGAGCCTCGGCAAGCTGAACCAGAATTGCCCCCAAAGGTTGAGAGAACATCTTTTGAAGATAACTCCTCATCAGATTCAGACTGACCAGAGTCTGACCCCCTATCAAGAAACTCAAAACCTTTATTGGCTTATCTCCCAGAATGACAAGTGTTGGCCTTTCAAGAAAATCTAAACCTTCTATGAAAATTAACAAACCATTCATTGCTAAACCTTCCCTTGCTCAATTAGCTGCTCCTGCTCGCTCTTCAGGAAGAATTACAAGGGGAATGCTCAAGCATATCTCTATAAGAAAAAATGTCCAAGAAGGTTCCTCTGCTCTCAACCCTGTGATTTTTGACTCTTCAGACTCCAAGTCTATATTTTTTGAACTAGAAAAAAATGCCATCTCCACCACCTTCTGGCATTATCACTTCGATGACTTTTGACCAACCTCCATATGATCAAGAAACCACAGTTGCTTCTTCTATTAAAGTCTCAACCGTACAGACCCTTCTATCTATCTTTACTTTTGTTCCTATTAGTCACCCAAAATTAAGACTCAGCTCGACTAGAATCACCTTGTCGTCCACATCACCTTCCCTCACATGTGCTCCTCTATTGCTCGCTTAAGACATACTTCACAATGATCTTCTATGCTTTACATCTGATGCTGCCATGTATTATAGGCTCAAGAAGGAACAACGAGCTATACTTATGGATATTCATCAAGGCAGATCCCTCACCGATATTCAAAATGGAAGAACAACATCCACATTTATCCTTCCTATAACCAAGATTTTAATTGCTCCAGACAGGCTTCATCCTATTTCTAAGACTCATTCTTCCAAGAAAGGCAAAGAGTCTATGTCAGATTTGATCTAACCATTTATGCCAACATGGGATGATCTTAGACCCCACAGACTATCAAATGAAAAAGTATCCAGACTCCTTCAATTAGACTACAATAATGAAGGAGATGCACGACGCCTACAGAATCATATTTTATGGTTGATCGGTGAAGTAAGATCCAGCTCTAATAGTTCCAATCAATCATGATGCCTCTACTCTTAAGACTTCTACGCCTCAATGATGACCCCCTTTTGTTGATTACAAAAGGGGGAGAATATTTTGGGTTATAGTCTAAGATAAAGGGTTGTGTAGGCAGTTGTTTTTATTTTGCTTTTATGTTTAGCAGTGTGACACTTCTCGTGTTCATCAATAAATTTGCTCATTCTATATATATGTAGTGCTATTGATAATTCAGTACCTTAACTTCCTTAATGTCTATTGCATATGATTATCTTGACTACCTATCTCTTACAAACACTTGAAAGAATTTTGAAACTTATGTTATATCTCTTGATAATCAATATTTCAATTGTTTTATAGAACTCATTTTATCCTCGAGACTTAATGTTTGTTATCAATAAATAGGGGGAGATTGTTATAGTAAAGTCTGAACTCATGATTGAGCAGTCTGAACCCCAAATTATTTGTCAATAATACACATCAAGACTCTCAGTTAAAATGAAATCTGTATTGTTTTGATGTCTAACAATTCTATTCAAGTGTGCCAGGAGTACGTAGAGTTCCACTTGTAAATGATAGGGGGAGACCGTGAAACTCAATATGTTTCAAATATGAAAAAGTCTGTACTCACTCAAAACATCCCTGAATAAAGTCAAGTAAACCTACAGACTATGATGCAACTTTACTCTTTGAAGTACTTAAGAAAAAGATCTCTCATTTCCAGAAATAAAGTTGTATGAACTTTCTCCTATCATCTATGAAGTTTGTACTAGAAAGGAAATTAACAGAAAGTTGATAAGTTCTCTCGCATGCCTCAAGAAAACTACCTCAACCATCTCAACATGTTAAAAAAGCTGAATCGGATCAGTACGAAAAGCCTAAGGTCAACTACTATGATATGTACATGCTTTCTCAAAGTGGATAAGAAAAAAAGAACTTTTGCTGAAAGACTTTCAAAGTTATCCAGTTTAGGAAACTCCTCAGAAGCATGTCTCTATAATCACTAATGCCACAACACTCGAAGAGATCAACGTCTTTCAAGATGAACTAACAGATCTTTTTAAAAGGACTATAAATACAAGAAGCATTTGAATCCAAAAACGCAATATTGTTCATTTTTTTCTTGAACTCTCTCTTGTTTTCTATCTAGAAACCTACTTGGAAAGACATGATGGAAATGTTCATCAAGTCTACTAAATATTCCTTGTGGGGAATAATCACCAGAGGTGATGAACCAACTCCTTTTGATGATGAAGGAAAGCCTATCCCTAAAGATAAATAGGCTCCTGCAGACACTAAAAAGATGGAATCAAATGCTAAAGTAAGATTTCTCTTGATCTATGCTCTAAGAAAATCAGAATATAATAAAGTGTACAGCTACAAAAAAGCAAAATATGTCTAGGATGCTCTGCACCGCAACTATAAAGGTAGTTTGAATGTTAAAAGATCCAAGAAGATTCTTGTGACTAAAAAATACGACAACTTCAAGATGGAAGATCATGAGTCTATAGACCAGATGTTTGGAAGGTTCCAGACTCTCCTCGACTAGCCTAAAGACCTTGGATCAATGCCCTCCATTGAAGATATCAACGTGAAACTTCTAAGTTGTTTACTCGAAACGTTTGACGCAAAGTGTGCCACTTTGGAAGAAGCCAAAGATTTCAACACTGTCACTCTTGATGAGCTTCTTATTGTACTAAGAGTTCATGAGCTAAAGCTTAGTCTGAAGGAAATTAACTTTATCCTATCATCTATGAAGTTTGTACTAGAAAGGAAATTAATAGAAAGTTGATAAGTTCTCTCGCATGCCTCAAGAAAACTACCTCAACCATCTCAACATGTTAAAAAAGCTGAATCGGATCAGTACGAAAAGCCTAAGGTCAACTACTATGATATGTACATGCTTTCTCAAAGTGGATAAGAAAAAAAGAACTTTTGCTGAAAGACTTTCAAAGTTATCCAGTTTAGGAAACTCCTCAGAAGCATGTCTCTATAATCACTAATGCCACAACACTCGAAGAGATCAACGTCTTTCAAGATGAACTAACAGATCTTTTTAAAAGGACTATAAATACAAGAAGCATTTGAATCCAAAAACGCAATATTGTTCATTTTTTTCTTGAACTCTCTCTTGTTTTCTATCTAGAAACCTACTTGGAAAGACATGATGGAAATGTTCATCAAGTCTACTAAATATTCCTTGTTGGGAATAATCACCAGAGGTGATGAACCAACTCCTTTTGATGATGAAGGAAAGCCTATCCCTAAAGATAAATAGGCTCCTGCAGACACTAAAAAGATGGAATCAAATGCTAAAGTAAGATTTCTCTTGATCTATGCTCTAAGAAAATCAGAATATAATAAAGTGTACAGCTACAAAAAAGCAAAATATATCTAGGATGCTCTGCACCGCAACTATAAAGGTAGTTTGAATGTTAAAAGATCCAAGAAGATTCTTGTGACTAAAAAATACGACAACTTCAAGATGGAAGATCATGAGTCTATAGACCAGATGTTTGGAAGGTTCCAGACTCTCCTCGACTAGCCTAAAGACCTTGGATCAACGCCCTTCATTGAAGATATCAACGTGAAACTTCTAAGTTGTTTACTCGAAACGTTTGACGCAAAGTGTGCCACTTTGGAAGAAGCCAAAGATTTCAACACTGTCACTCTTGATGAGCTTCTTATTGTACTAAGAGTTCATGAGCTAAAGCTTAGTCTGAAGGAAGTGTACAAGCCCTCATCCTCTAAGAATATTGCTTTGAGGTCTGAAAAGACTACCAAGACAAACAAGGAGCCAACAGTTGAAGAACCAACGAGCTCAGAACTTGCTACTGACAAAGAGGATGAGGACATTGATGATGAACTAGCTCTTGTGACTAGGAGATTTTATAGACTCCTAAAGAAGAAAAGTGGGGGAGAAAGGTTCAATAAAAGAGAGCCTAAAGGTAAAAGTTATTTTAAGTTTAAAACTGATAAATCCGCTATAGAATGTTTTTAACTGCATGAAACCAGCACATATGAAAGTTGAATGTCCTCTGTTGAACAAGGACAAGAAAGATAGAAAAAAGAAGAAGTTCTTTAAGAAACAAAAAGGACTCATCATATGGGATGATGAAGATTCAATTGGATCCAGTGAGTCTGAAGAAGAGACTGAGAATGCTCAGCTGTGTCTCATAGCCGACACTAGTTCAGAATTAGAATCATGTTCAGATGACTCTGAAATAAAGGAGGTAACTCAGTCTAAACTTTAAGAAAATTATGAGGCTATTTTCAATGACTTTTCAATTCTTTTGAAAAACTATAAATTACTAACAAACAAACAGTCTGAAACTATTTCTTCATATGAAGATAAAATATCTGATTTAAAGAAAAAGGATTCAGACCAAAAATCTCTCAAGGAACTTGATGAGAAGGAAAGGATAAATCTTAAGGAAATACACAAACTTAAGAAAGAAAATGATTTTCTAAAAACTGAACTCAACAGTTCAGACTTTTGTTGTATCTCACAAGGAAAAGAAATCAAGTCTTTTCAATAGGAAGTAAGTTCACTTACTGAAAACCTAGCAAAATTTGTTAATGGAACTGAAAATCTATACAAACTTATGAGAAAATCAAAAGGAAGTTTCAAAAATGGGATTTGTTGAAGAAACTAATTCAAGAATGAAGAAAACTTCTTCTCCATCCTCTAAGTCCAAACATAAGTATGGCAAATGCAAGTGTTGCAAGAAGCATCGTCATATTACTAAAGACTAGTTAAAATCACATTTTGTGTTTGAACATAAACATGCTAAATGCAACTACTACAAAAGACATGCTCATGTGATCCAAGACTATCCTAAGAGAAAAAGAAAAAAATGCTAATTCAACTAACTCTACAAGACCCAATAAGTTTTGGGTACCGAAGGCAATGATTATTCCTATTTCATATATGCTTTAGGACAAAAGCAAAGCAACACTTCTGGTATCTAGACAGTGGGTGCTCGCGTCACATGACGAGTAAAAGGCCTATGCTCCTAAACTTGGAACAGTTTGAAGAAGGAAAAGTCACCTTTAGAGGAAATCAGTCTGGATGAATCACTTAGATTGGTAAAGTTGGTAAAATTCCTCCCCCTGTAATTGAGAATGTTTACTTTATTGAAGGTCTGAAACATAACCTATGGAGCATAAGTCAATTTTACAATGGTTATAAGGTTTCTTTTGATAAAGAAAAATATACAATCATCAACGCTGATGGAACCACTCTTTTCTCAGCCAACAGACACAACAACCTGTACAAGGTTGATTTGGGAGAATTAGATAGTCAAAATGTAACATGTCTCTTCTCTTCATCTGAAGAAAAGTGGATCTGGCACAAGAAACTTGGACATGTTAGCATGAAACATATTTCAAAAATTAATAGAAAAGGGTTAGTTAAGGGATTTCCTAGAATTTCATTCAATGGAACCTAACCCTACGAAGCATGTCAAAAAGGGAAACAACACGAAAATTCTTTTAAAAACAAAGATGTTGTTTCTACATCCAGACCACTTGAGCTATTACATTTAGACTGATTCAGACCATCTTAAATTCAGAGTTTTGTTGGTAAAAGGTATGGTTTTGTCATTGTTAATGATTTCACCAGAATGACATGGGTTTATTTCCTAGCCCACAAAGATGAGTCTACATAAGTGTTCAAGATTTTCTGTAAGAAAATTCAGTCCGAAAAAGGAATCTCTAGTGGTACAATAAGAAGTGATCATGGAAGAGAATTTGAAAATGAAACTTTTGAAAAATTTTGTAATAAAACTGGTATCTCCCACACGTTTTCTTCTTCTAGAACACCTCAACAGAATGGTGTTGTGGAAAGGAAAAACAGAAGTCCTAGAACCTTGCTTTGTTGAAATGATTTATCGAAATACTTTAAGACTAAAGCTGTAAGCACTTCTTGTTATATTCAGAACAGAGTCTTTATCAAACCAATACTAAATCAGACCTCCTATGAATTTTGGAAAGGGAGAAAACTAAACATTTCTTATTTTCATCCATTTGGATGCATATGCTATATGCTAAACACACGAGGTCAACTTGGAAAATTTGACTCTAAGTGTGACAAAGGTATTTTCATAGGTTATTCAAATACATCAAAATCTTACAGAGTCTTCAATACAAGGACTTAGACCATTGAAGAATCAATGCATGTGAGATTTGATGATTTGACAAAGACTGACAAGAAATTAGCAAATCTAGATGGTGATGATGTAGGTATCATGCAAACTGAAGAACAACCTGAGCCTTCAGACTCTACTGCACCTCAACTATCAGAATTAGAATAACAAATGACACCTGAACTAGAGAAACCAAGAGATTGAAAATTCAAAGCATATCATCCTTCAAACCTCATCATTGGAGATCAAACCGAAGAAGTGTAAACCAGATCAAAGATTCAGAATTAGTCATCAATGGCATTGGTCTCAGATTTTGAACCTAAAACCATTGATAAAGCCTTGGAGGATCCAAACTAGATGATTGCCATGCAAGAAGAGTTAAACCAATTTGAGAGAAATAAAGTCTGGACCCTAGTTCCAAGACTAAAGAACAAGAGCATCATTGGAACTAGATTGGTGTTCAGAAACAAATTGGATGAAGATGGAAAAGTTGTAAGGAGCAAGGCAAGGCTCGTAGCACAAGGTTACAACCCACAGGAAGGTATAGACTTTACTGAAACTTTTGCTCCTATATCTCGACTCGTAGCTATAAGGATTTTACTTGCCTTTGCTGCTTTTAAAGGAATTAAATTATATCAGATGGATGTTAAAAGTACTTTTCTGAATGGTTTTACTGAAGAAGAAGTTTTCGTAAAATAGGCCCCTGGGTTTGAAGATAAATCTCTAGAAAATCATGTCTTTAAACTAAGTAAAGCACTGTATGGTCTGAAACAAGCACCAAGAGCATGGTATGGTCGACTCAGTTTTTTTCTAAAATCAAAAGGCTTTACTAGAAGAAAGGTTGATACAACTCTATTCAAAAAAGGCTCAGATAAACATTTTATTATAGTATAAATTTATGTTGATGACATTGTCTTTGGTTCTACAAAAGAAAGTATGTGTAAAGATTTTGTAAAAACTATGCAGGCTAAATTTGAGATGAGCATGATGGGTGAACTCCAATTCTTTCTTGGTCTGTAACTCAAACAGATTGTTGATGGAATCTTTATTCATCAACAAAAGTACACCAAATAATTACTTTTAAAATTCAAAATGGATGATGCCAAACCAATGAGTACTCTAATGCATCCAAACTATGCTATAAATAAAGATGAATCTGGTACATCGGTTGATCAGACTCTTTACAGAGGAATGATTGGCTCACTATTGTATTTAACATCCATTAGACCAGATATAATATTTAATGTATATGTGTGTGCTAGATACTAAGTAGACCCTAAGGATTCACACTTGTCTGTAGTGAAGAGGATTCTAAGGTATCTTGTAGGTACCACTAACCTTGGGCTGTTCTAGAATAGACTCTTTCTCTCTTCGTGGTTTCTGTGATGTAGATTTTACAAATGATAGAATAGATAGAAAAAGCACTAGTGATGGATGTCACTTTCTAGGAACAAGCTTAATTTCATGAAGTAGCAAGAAATAGAACTCCATAGCCCTTTTGACTGTTGAAGCAGAATATCTATCTGTAGCTGGTTATTGCTCTCAACTTCTATGATTGAAATACCAGTTCAAGGACTACTTAATCAAGGAAGAATAAATTCCAGTGTTTTGTGATAACATAAGTGCAATCAATCTATAAAAGAATCCAATCCAGCACTTAAAGGCAAAGCATACTAAAGTGAAGTATCGCTTCATAAGGGACTATGTTCAGAAAGGCATTCTGGATCTACAATATGTAGATACAGAACATCAGTGGGCAAATATTCTCACAAAGCCCCTAGCCAAAGCAAGGTTTGCATTTATCAAATAGAGTCTAAACATGCACAACATTGAATAATTAAGATGTTTGTACGACTGTTGTCTGGATGCTTTATAACAAAATTATTTTCTCTAAATTCTTTGAAAATCTGAGAGACGCAGTCTGCACCCTTTAAAATTCTTTTAAATACTCTTTTAAAATCTTTAAAAACACGTGGCAAGTTTTTATTGCTTGAAGCGTAATCGTTTCTGAAAACCATTTTTCCCTCCATTATGCTACATTGCCTATAAATGCGTTTTACACTTACTTGTCTTTTCACCTTTTCAAAAATCTCTACAACTTCCCTCTCTCTACAAAACCTCTCTCTCTTTCAAAACCCTCTTTTTGTTTTTGTCCTAAACCTATTTTTAAAAAACCCTCCATCTTTAAAAACTCTTTTTCATCAATGGAAGGAATCAACTTCAATGAAAACCACATTGTTGACTCTGTCTACTTTTCTCCCATTCAATAGAAGAATGAAGGCAGAGACGTTTGCGCGAAACTAGAGAGCGTCGGTTAGCTTCCTTTCTGTTCAACCATTTATGTCTATTCTCCTTCTCTAATTTTGGAGTTTTGGCCTTCGGTCTCGATCAACAAGGAAAACTTAACTATCTTCGGGTAACTTCACAACGGAAGAATAGAAATCACTCTTGATGGCATTGCACATGCCTGTGGTTGCCCCAATAATGGACTTACTTTTTCTGATGACTATATTGGAAGCACAATTTCCGAAGCGAAAGCAAATATTTGTCTTTATGGTGTGGAAGCTTCCCTAACTCTTTTTGTAAAAGACTTATTACCTAAGCCTAAGTTCCTGCATGCACTGATGGCACAAATATTTTCTCCAAGATAGAGTGCAAGATATGTTGTAACAAAACTGGATAAGTTCTCCATGGTCCTTATAATGAAGAAGACCCCTGCCAGTCTCCCTAGTGTAATTATGTGCTATATGATCACCATCATTATCAGAAAATAGAAGAAAATCTCTTTTCTAGGAATTTTGAGCAGAATCTTTGAATAACATGGTATTGACGTCCAAAGATCGTGAGACCTAAAAATATATGGCAGCCTTGCTACTAAAGCTCTTACATTTTCTACAATTCTTACTTCTTCTGAAGAGCCTCGGTAAGCTGAACCAGAATTTCCCCCAAAGGTTGAGAGAACATCTTTTGAAGATAACTCCTCATCATATTCAGGCCGACCAGAGTTTGACCCCCTATCAAGAAACTCAAAACCTTTATTAGCATATCTCCCAGAATGACAAGTGTTGGCCCTTCAAGAAAATCTAAACCTTCTATGAAGATTAGCAAACCATTCATTGCTAAACCTTTCCTTGCTCAATCAGCTGCTCTCGCTCGCTCTTCAGGAAGAACTACAAGGGGAATGCTCAAGCATATCTCTACAAGAAAAAATGTCCAAGAAGGCTCCTCTGCTCTCAACCCTGTGATTTTTGACACTTTAGACTCCAAGTCTACATCTTCTGAACCAGAAAAAATGCCATCTCCGCCATATTTTGGCATTATCTCTCCAATAACTTTTGACCAACCTCCACTTAATCAAGAAACTACAGTTGCTTCTCCTATTCAAGTCTCAGCAGTACAGACCCTTCCATCAGTCTTCACTTCTTTTCCCAGTAGTCACCCAAAGTCAAGACTCCCTCGACTGGAATCACCTTGCCATCCATATCACCTTCCCTCACAAGTGCTCCTCCATTACTCGCTCAAGACATACTTCACAATAATCTTCTATGCTCTACATCTGATGCTGCCATATATTACAAGCTCAAGAAGGAACAATGAGCTATACTAATGGATATTCATCAAGGCAGATCCCTCACCGATATTCAGAATGGAACAATAAAATCCGCCTTCATCCTTCCAATAACCAAGATTTTAATTGCTCCAGACAGGCTTTATCCTATTCCTAAGACTCATTCTTCCAGGAAAGGAAAAGAGTCGATGTCAGATTTGATCCAACCATTTGTGCCAGCATGGGATGATCCCAGACCCCGTAGATTATCAGATGAAGAAGTATCCAGACTCCTTTAATCAGACCATAATACTGAAGAAGATGCACAACGCCTACAGAATTATATTTTATGGTTGATCAATGAAGCAAGATCCAGCTTTAATAGTTCTAATCAGTCATGATGCCTCTGCTCTTAAGACTTCTACGCCTTGGTAGTGCCCCTCATTTGTTGATTACAAAAAGGGGAGAATATTTTGGGTTATAGTCTAAGATAAAGGGTTGTGCACGCAGTTATTTTCATTTGCTTTTATGTTTAACACTATGACACTTCTCGTGTTCATCAATAAAATTGCTTGTTCTATATATCTGTAGTTCTATTGATAATTCAGTACCTTAACTTCCTTAAAGTTTGTTGCATATGATTATCTTGACTACCTATCTCTTGCAAACACGTGAAAGAATTTTGAAACTTATGTTATATCTCTTGATAATCAATGTTTCAGTTCTTTTATAGAACTCATTTTATCCTTGAGACTTAATGTTTGTTATCAACAAATAGGGGGAGATTGTTAGAGTAAAGTCTAAACTCATGATTGAGCCATCTGAACCCTAAGTGATTTGTTAGTAATGCACATTAAGACTCCCAGTTAAAATAAAGTTTGTATTGTTTTGATGTCTAACAATTATGTTCGATTGTGCCAAGAGTCTGTAAAGCTTCACTTGCAAATGATAGGGGGAGATCGTGAAACTCAACACCTTTCAAATATAAAAAAGTCTGTACTCACTCAAGATATCCCTGAATCAAGTCAAGTGAACCTACAAACCATGATGCAACTTCACTCTTCGAAGTACTCAAGAAAAGGATCTCTCATTTCCAGAAATAAAGCTGCATGAACTTTCTCTTGTCATCTGTGAAGTTTGCACTAAAAAGGAAATTAACAAAAAAGTTGATAGGCTATCTTGCATGCCTCAAGAAAATTGGCTCACACATCTCAAGACGTCATAAAAGCTAAACCAGATCAGTACGAAAAGCCCAAGGTCAATTGCTATGATGTGTACGTGCTTCCTCAAAATGGATAAGCAAAAAGGATCTTTTGCTGAAAGATTTTCGAAGTTGTCCAGTTTAGGAAACTCCTCAAAAACATGTCTCTGTAATCACTGATGGCACAACACTCAAAAAGATCAACGTTCTTCAAGATGAACCAACAGATCTTTTCAAAAAGACTATAAATACAAGATGCATTTGAATCCAAGAGGGAAATGTTGTTCATTCTTTTCTTGAACTCTCTCTTGTTTTCTATCTAGAAACCTAAGTCTATAAAGACTTTTCTTGAAAAGTTCCTAAGTTCTTGTGTTCACTACATAAGTCTTTTTTGTCGTTCTATCTAATGCAGACTGTGACTTATAGTAGTTCGTTGCTCAATGTGCCTATACTCATTTTATATATTTGTGCTGAGTTATTTTCTTGTAATTTAAAACTCTTTACTACCTTCACTTTGTGTTCTGGTGTGTTGCCAGAATTTCTTAAGTGTTAGGAAACACATATGGCCTGAAGAAGCTCTTGGAAGAATACTTGGGTTTTTATCCAGGAGAGGCTAGTGTCAAGAATACTTGAGAATAAACCAGAAGTGGCTGGAGTCAAGAATACTTGGTGTACTGTGTTGATGCAGATTGTAAAGGTGTTTTACAATAGTGAAAATCCTTCGGGCTGAAGGGACTGGACTAGCTTATGTGTTAGAAGTCAACCAGGATAAATTTCCGTTGTGCATTTCTCCCTTTCCTTGTCTTTGGTCTGAAAAATTGGATTTTATCTTAAGCGGTCTGTTCGTAAAATATCTTGAAAAAGAGTTTAAGACTTATTTAATTCTTCCCTTATAAGTCTAACTTTGTACCATCAGGTTACAACCAAATAACTCAGCGTACAAGGATATGAGAGGATTGCAAGATACACTGAGCTACAGACTACTATAAGTCACAGTCTGCACTATGTAGAACTACAAAAAGGACTTAAGTAGAAAATACAAGAACTTAGAAACTTTCAAGGAAAGTCTTATAGACTTTTGGTTTCTAGAGAGAACACAAAAGAAAGTTTAAGTTTTGAGTTAGGCAGCGTCTTTGTCTTGTTTCCAATAGCTTCTTGTATTTATAGTCCATCTAAAAGATATCTGTTGGTTTATCTTTAAAGGATGTTGGTCTCTTGAGGATTATGCTATCAGTGAGTGCAGGCACATGCTTTAGAGAAGTTTCCTTAACTGGACAACTTCGAAAGCTTTTAACAAAAGATCCTTTTTGCTTATGTACTTTGAGAAAGCACGTACAATTTATAGAAGTTGACCTAAGCCTATCCGTCCTGACAAAATACAGCTTTTTTGACATCTTGAGATATGTGAGGCAGTTTTCTTGATAAGCATAAAGAAGTCTTCAACTTTTCTATTGATTGCCTCTTTTATTATAGCTTCAGAGAGTTCAGAGAAATTTTATGCATCTTCATATTAAGTAAGGAAAGATCCTTTGTCAAGAACTCGAAAGGTCGTAAATCTTCTAGAGGTCTGAAGAGAAATCTTCTAAAGGTCTTAAGAGCAGTCTTCTGAAGGCCTTAAGGAACCAAAAGACTTGATCCATTGAAGCTCGAATAAGTATGGACTTAGCGAATTGATTTCTATGTACTCCCCCTTTCTTTTGCAATTGGAGTTCTATGGACTCTTGGCATACTTGAACAGAAACGTTAGACAAACAAGTAGTACAAAATTCATTTTAGCTAAGAGTCTTGATGTGTATTATTAACAAATCATATGGGGTTTAGATTGTTTAATCATGAGTTCAGACTTTACTCTAATAGAACCTTTATTGTTTTCTGTGTACTTGTGTATACATTGGCCAGTTCTTTTGTAAATGACCATGTTGATGTTGTACAATGTGAATTTGATAGCCATTATGATAGCATTGATGTTTATGTTGATGGAAACCCCATGTGAACACCTATTTCAGTCTGGCCAGTGTTGGATCGAACTGACCCCGTCTACAAGCAATAACACCGGCATGTCGTCCAAGAAAAGAACACCGGTCCAGGCTTTTGAAAGGAACATCGTCCGATGTCCAGCAAAGGAACACCGGCTCAGGACTATGGAATTGGTGACACCGGTCTAATCATTAAAGGAACCGTATGTTGATCTGGTGTCCCCAATGATCCAATGTCTTAGCTCTCATGAACCTAACATCGGATTGGCAAGACCAGTTGCCCATGCTGTGATATGGAATCGCACATCCAAGCCAATCCTCAAATCTTGGGAGTGGCAGACAGGGAACAGAAGTAGAAATAATTAAAAAAATTCCCCACCAGCCGCTACTCCCCACAATTAGTTAGTGGCCAGGCTGGCTCCACTGCGTACATGGGTGAGTGGAGGCTTGAGCTGTCCAAGCACTCAGCCAGCACCCAGAAGCTCTATAAATGCCTCAGCTGAAGAGGCACAAGGGTCGACACTCTGAATATAGAAACCCCTAGAAAATTTGCTTTGAACTTCGAATCCCTGAGCCCCTGTTGAACATCTTGACTCCTGAAACTCGAGTTAGGACACCGGCCCAGACCCAGTTTTCAGTAAACCTCTCTGTTTCCTGGATATCGTCCAGAACGCATAAATCACCCTCATTAAGTTCACACCGGCTCTTCCACCAAACCTTCACACTGTCCTTTCGCTAAACCCTACACCGGCGTCATACTGCGCTCCACAGCTACACCAGCATTACTCCGGCTGTTGCTGCTCAAGCCCACACCGGCCCACATCTACACGCCGGTCCTCAGTGTCCTTTCTACACCAGTTACATTCTGTCTTAGTTCCTTTTGTTTGTTTTCTTACTGCCTTGATCTTTTTTTGATGAATCTGTCATTTTGTTAATTTAGTTTCTTTTGGTTAGGATTGTTCTGTTAGTTTATGTTATTTTTACTCCATAACCAATAATAGCAAAAAGAAGTAAATATTTTTGTATCCGTCTTGACCAATGTAGAAGCTGTTTTTAGCCAGTGTCGTACAGAAGTACTTTCGTCTACACTAATTTCCAAGAACTTGTATACGTGCGAAGAACTTCACCTTGTATGAGTCTTTCCAAGGACATCATCCACCTTCAACCTCTTAATTTTTTCCTGAAAGCCATCATCAAGAACTACGTAACCTTGATTTCTCGATAACTCGAGAATACATAGGAGCAGGACTTAACTCCTGTCGGGCCCACTTCTTTTCCTTTCTTATTCTCTCTCTTAGAAAATTAACTAAGCCCTTATCATCTTCATGGAAGTCAATTTAGATGTGACGCCTTATTGATTTCCTCCCTTTTCCCTGGTCGTCACCACTCTTTACAAAAATCGAATTAATTTGGATGTGACGTCCTGTTAATTTCTTCCACCGACCAACTTTATATCCTGATGGAAAATGACTAATTCGGACGAGACGTCCTATTAGCATCCTTCCTCCTTCGCACATCCCTCCATTAAGAGTTGGGATTAATTTGGATGCGACGTCCTGTGGATCCCTCTTTTCCTGATTTGGTATCTTGACGAAAGGATGGCTAATTTAGGCAAGATGTCTTGTTGGCTTCCTTCCCCTTTTTTACATTACCCCCATGAAAGCCAGGATTAATTTGGACGAGACGTCCTGTTAATCTCGCCCTAAGCTTTTTCATTCATCTCATCTACCTCCTTTGAAAATTTTTTAGGAAGAAGAAGTAAATGCAATTTTAAGGCTATCCATGATGCGCATTTTCAACTTTGGTATTGTTTTTAACAAGCGATGTGGGGTGCTAATACCTTCCCACCTCGTAACCGACTCCCGAACTTAGAATTTCATTTTTATAACCAGTGTTTTGAAAGAGGTTTTTCCTGATATTTTTATCCTAAAAAATATTGGTGGCGACTCCCTGTTTTCTTTTCGAAAGGACTTTGAAAAAGTCATCTTACGCTCATGGGTCGGCCGCGCCGCCGTGATCCCGGTCGCGATAGATGGCGACTCCACTGGGGATGTTTGAGAGTCAGGCCATTTAGGTTGAAAGCGCACGTTTTTCTTATGTAGCCTTTTGTTTGTTTTAATTTCTTCTTTTGTTTTATTTTTGTTAATTTTGTATATGCTTGTTTTAATTTTAGTTGTGTTTTGTCATTTATGCACTGTTAATATTTTTGCATGATTATTGAACCCTAGGGTAGAAGACTTTGTGTTTTTTTGTCCTGTGTTTGTCCTTTGTGCAGAATGAGGTAAGGTAAAAAGGTATTGAATGCCCTTTCACACACTACACTCACATTTTTACACACACTTATGAGTTGCGCCCTATACCCGGGCCCCAAATAAAACCTAAGTTAGGAGGGGTCGGTGGCGGTGTCGTTTGGGATGTATTTCCCATCCGGTGATCGTAAGAACCTCAACTAGAGTTTGACCTTTCATGATGTACGCACCTAGTGGATTCCCTACTGTTG
This sequence comes from Clitoria ternatea, assembly GCA_037962975.1. Lineage (NCBI taxonomy): Eukaryota > Viridiplantae > Streptophyta > Magnoliopsida > Fabales > Fabaceae > Clitoria > Clitoria ternatea. The sequence continues at coordinate 212,145,746 of CM075670.1, forward strand.
CGACCATATCATGAGAAGGATCTTGGCTCTAGTAACCTTTTAGAAGTCTAGTGCAAGCCGCCCAATGTGAGGAGACACTTTTAGACAAGCCATAGGGCCTAGAAAAGACCTTTAGAGCAACCCGACTTAGGCCACGAAAGGTTAAACTTTACTTTACCTTACGTCATTTTCAATTCCCTATTAATCCAAATGGATAAACCATTTACTTGTCAAAGGATTACTTTGCTTCAAAATAATGACTCACTTTTCTTGAAAAACTGGTAATCTTTTGACGGGTAGCTAGTTCCCTCTTCATCATGTACTTCTAGGTCCTGAGTCATAAGTTTCCTTAGTCGTCAAAAGAAGAAGAAAAGGAAAATAATTTTTACTTCCCTCCAACTGGGGCATTAATGACGATTAAAAACTTATGGTCCTCTAGACTTGAACCTGCACGAGTTTTGGTAATCGCTGCTTCGCCAAGTAAAGTTTCTTTGCGTTAAATTAATGGGGAAGCGCCAGTTTTTGAACATGACTGATTCCTTTTCCTTTTTCTTGATATTCGCAGGAAGCTATTCAAGATTTGACGCGCACCTCTGAGCAAGTAAAGAAATTAACATGGGACATGACAATCATGGTACAGATGTGATAGAATTAAGGAAAATACTACATGTTAAGGCCAAGAAGGTTGATATTGGAAGTCTGTAGGCTATGGGGAGAAAGTTAAATCTGACTCAGAAAATGGCCTTTGCAAGAAAGTATGGGAAGATTTTAAAGCTCTTAGAAGCTGAAGTACAAACTGAGGCGATCACAGCCTTGGCATAGTTCTACGACCCACCCCTCAGATGTTTTACATTCAGGGACTTTCAGTTGGCCCCATCCATAAAAGAATTTGAACAAATACTGGGGATGCCTTTGGATGGGCAAATTCTATACCGTTATCTTGATCATCATGCCACCATCGTTGCAGTCACCCGTGTTTTGAGAATTCATCCTGAGACATTGAGGAAAGCTCAGATGAATAGAAATCAAATTCCTGGGTTCACTCGAGAGTTCCTTGAGAAGCATATGCAGACTCTGGCAGATAAAGAGGATTAGGAGACCTTCATCGACACTTTGGCCCTTACTATCTACGGGGTTGTCTTGTTCCCTAATATAAACAACTACGTGGATTATGATGCCATTGCTGTCTTCCTGGCTCGTAAACACAGGCTTGAGAACCCTATCATGGCTGTGTTGGACAATGTGTACTGCACCATGGATTTTTGCCATACGCAAGGTGGGAAAAGAATTGTCTGTTGTTTACCTGTCCTGTATGTATGGGTCGTGTCTCATGCCTTCCATCAGGTCTGTACGGCCGAATGTCCTATTTCTGATTTAAAACTGTGTCAGTTGGCTGTAAAGAATGGGCGCGAGTGGGCCAATCACCTTATAGGGCTCACGACGAAGAAGATCAGATGGTATCCTCAATGGCTGGGGGTCGAGTTAATCATATACAGCTATGAGGGATATCCAAATGTTCCTCTCGTTGGCACACAAGGATGCATCAACTACAATCCTGTTATAGCAAAGCGTCAGTTGGCTTATCCTTTACTCGGACCACCAGATGAAGGATTGTTCACTCCTCTCATTTTGTACTATGCAAAAGGGAACTATGTGGCTACCATCCGGGACATAGCCAATGCATGGAAGAAGATCCATAAAATGGGGAAAGAATTAGGGGCTCAAAGCCACGTCGTGGGAGCAGAATACCATGAATGGGTCCTGAACAGGGTTTCGATTATAAAATTACCCTTTGGAGGTCCCTCATACCAGTCTACAAGCATTCCCGCTCCTCCACTTATCATAGAGGACAAGGCCACCCAGGCTTTGAAAGCTCAAATAGAAGAGTTAACGGCCAAGAATCAAAAGCTGGAAGAAGACTTGCTAAAATATCAACAAGAATGCACCCTCTAAAGGAGGGAAAATTTAGAAAGTAAGCAGGCCATGAAAGAGATGTGAAAAAAGCGGAAGATTAAAGAAGATTACAGGGTAAAGCAAGATCAGTGTCTTCAAGCAGCCAATTCTTACCTAAAAACAAAAAGCAAACAAAGTGACGCCATCCTGGCTGAAAAACAGTTTCTCAAAGATATGCTAACACGGTCCAAGGAAAATGAAAGAAAGCCTTTAGTGGAGAAGGAGTTGTTACAATCCCAAGTACATAACTTGGAGTAACGGCTTGATGAGATAATGAGAGCATGCGAACAGGAGATAAATAATGAGCGACGGAATACCATGGACATAGAGCGGCGGTGTCAAGAGGCCACACAAGTCTTAGAAACTGAATTGGCTTGGCAGGACAAAGACATTCGTTCATGGATGGAACGCTTCGCTAATCTGGCTTACCTGGCCAATGGAGTTCTAGAGGATCTTCCACTATTACTAAAACAAGCTGAAGGGATGGTTAATCCCCTCTCTACACCAAGAGAAATTTCATCATTTTTGAATTATTGCCACGAAAATATTTGTAAAATGAAGACTATGATTGCCCAAGCCAGGAACGGCTGAAATATTATAATCGAACTTTTATAGTGTATCCCATGGAAGTATGAAATAATGAAGCACTCTTTTGTCTCCAAGATTGTTTTATGTCTCATGTTAATTTCTATTTTACTGCTTTACCTAGTACTTTTAAACGTGACGTTTTGAGGAACAGTCAGAGGGTACGCGTCGAATCGCGAATCATGTCCCGCGTAACGTTTTTCTACTTTTTATTATTTCTGTTAACTATTTATTTTCTTTTGCTAACGCCTCCCCATGATTCCTTTAGACAGCACGGGGACATACCCTTACGGAACCCGACTAAAGAAGAAGCTCATGGCTGAAACAGAACAAATGAATGAGAACCTCAAGAATGAGAATAATCAGCTAAGGGAACAAGTGGCAGAATTAACGAAGCTCCTGGAAAAGAGGGTCACTGAAGGGGGCTCTTCTGTACGGAACGAGGAACAAACACCTACCCCACCACATCCCCCGGGTTTCGGTCCAACACCGGGTCTAACTATAAATCCCATAGCGGTTCCCCTCACTATTAATATTAGGAACCCTAATCAAGCTGCTGACCCTCACCCCAAACCTCGCGACCTGTCATATGGTTATACGCCACCACACACTTTCATTGGCCCAGACGGTAACCCTATACCCTTTCCACAATACGGTTTACCTCCAGGATACTTCCCTCCTCTATTAACCAATCCCCAAGACGGCAATCCCCTACAGTTGACAAATCCCCAAGTTCCAAACCCTACCCAAACAACCATTCCACCAGTTAACCAAGCCCTAGGGCCTCAAACCACCCAAGCTCAAACCACCCAAATAGCTCAGCCGATCTATATTGCCCAAGCGACTGCCCAACCACAGGGTCCTGCGCTAAACACTAGCCTAACAAACCAAGCTTAGTCGACAACACCTTTTTACCCATATTACGGTTACCCATATGGGTACATGAACTCTTACACTGCCAATCCACAAAGTGTGACTTAAATAGTAAACCCAGTTATCGATCTTGGCACAGTCACAGCTTCCCAGCAAAAAGGGAAGATAGAAATACTGGAGGAGCGATTACGAATCATGGAAGGTATGGAAGGGCTTGGCTTTACAAATGCTTCTGAACTCTACCTAGTTCCAGATGTTATTATCCCGCCAAAGTTTAAAGTGCCTGACTTTGACAAGTACCGAGGAATGACTTGCCCTCGAAACCATCTTACAATGTATTGTCGAAAGATGGCTTCCCATGCCTCCGATGACAAGCTACTGATACATTGCTTTCAAGACAGCCTAGCTGGGGCTGCATTCACTTAGTACACTCATTCGGAGCGGACTCATATTCGCTGCTGGAAAGACCTGGCAGATGCCTTTCTAAAGCAGTACAAGTATAATTTAGATATGGCGCCTGATAGAATTCAGCTCCAAAATATGACAAAGAAAGATAATGAGACATTCAAAGAGTATGCACAACGCTGGCGTAAGATGGCCGCACAAGTAGACCCCCCACTCTCGGAAAAAGAGGTAGTGGCCATGTTTATCGACACACTCCAATCACCTTTCTATGATAGGATGATTAGCAGTGTTTCATCCAATTTCTCTGATATTGTTATTATTGGAGAAAGAATAAAGAGCGGTCTAAGGATAGGGAAGATTTCTCAAAGCCTGTCTAGGGCACCCCTTGCAAAAAGGTCAGCACCACGTGAAGGGAGAAAGAGAGATGGGGAAACCAACTCCGTCTCTTATGACCAAAGGAAAGCGCAGTCTAGATCATTCGGCCCTGCCACTTTTCAACATTCCAATCACTTTCCTCATGCACCATACCCACATATGGCAGCCGTTGCATATAACCAGATCCCTTATCCTACTTCACCATAATCCCACTTCCGTCCACCTATCATTAGGGCACCGAATCCACAGCTAACATCGCATAATCCTCTGCAACATTGGTCTCAACCCCCTAATCCCAACCAAAACCAGAGAAGACCAAACAATGAACGAACACAGGTCCAATTTGACCCAATCCCCATGACATACACAGAACTTCTACCTCACCTTACTTGATACTCCTTTGCAGCCCCTTGTCCTGCTAAACCATTGGAACCTCCTAACCCTAGAGGGTATGATAGAAATGCCCGATGTGATTATCATGCTGGGGCACCCGGGCACTCCACAGAGAATGGCATGGCCTTAAAGTATAGGGTGCGAGATTTGATCAAAGCCAATTGGTTAAATTTTAAGGAAGGCATGCCAAATGTGACCACAAATCCGTTACCCAATCATCAAGGTTCTGAGATTAATGCTGTGGAAAAAGATGAGGTGTGCGTGAAAAAAGTCTCTGACGTCAAGACACCATTGAAGGAAATTCCCGCTCAATTATTCAGGAGGGGTTTAATAAAAGAACCATGGGACTGTGAAAATGATAATGAGCAGACTGCTAGCCGTAAAAATTTTTGTAGGGTACTCCAGGGACTCATGGATAGTTATGTCTTCCAAGTCTATAGGCGCCGTGATAGTGATGTGAACATGGTTCATGGGCAACCAGAAATGTCAGTTCCTAAGCCATTGGTGATTTACTACACCAAGAACACCCCGACGACTAGAACTCCTATGCATCAGCCTGTCATAATCCAAACACCCGCTCCCTTTGCGTTTGAAGATTCTCGAGCTGTTCCTTGGAAATATAATGTGGAAGTAATAGCTGAAAGCTCAAAAATAAATGACTCATTTTTGTCAAACATATCGGGGATAGGAGGAGTGACCCGGAGTGGTTGAATTTACTCCATACCAGAATTAAGGAAGGAACCAAGTCCAGTGAGTGGAGCTGGTAGTAGTGGGAAGGCCAAGTTGGTCAAAGGGGACACTGGTAGAGAAACCTAAAGAGCTGTGACTGATGAGGAAGCTCAGGAATTTTTGAGATTTATTCGCCAGAGTTATATGGAACCTATATGAAGCCAAGTTATATGGTAGTGAGATTATTCGATGGAACTAGAAGAGAAGTGATAGGTGAAATTGAGCTTCCAATTCAAGTAGGGCCCTACACTTTCCAGGTTCTTTTCCAAGTGATGGATATTATGCCTACCCATAGCTGCCTGTTGGGTCGGCCCTGGATCCACTCAACTGGAGTGGTTCCCTCTACTTTGCACCAAAAACTAAAGTTTATTATCGATAATAAGCTAATTATCATTTCTGGTGAAGAAGATTTTCTGGTCAGTAAACCCCTATCCACCCCCTACATCGAAGCTGCGGAAGAGGTACTTGAAACTTCCTTTCAAGCTTTGGAGATTGCAAATGCCACGTATGTTGGAGAAGGAAATGTAGAAGGGAGGGCTCATATGCCAAATGCATCCCTGATGATGGCCAAAATGATGTTACAAGGAGGGTATCAACCTGGGAAAGGCTTGGGGCGTGGCTTGAAAGGAAGACTAGAACCGGTGCATCTTCTAGAAAATAAAGACAGGTATGGTTTGGGATACCGACCTTTGGCAGCCGACAAAAGAAGGGTAGTGGAGGAAAAGAAAGAGAGAAGGATTGCTCATTTAGAGAATCGCGAGCCCCGCATTGCTGGAGTCCCCCTATGTGACCTCTACCAGAGCTTCCGAAGCACGGGTCTGACACCTCCTGATCAAATAGCTGTTATTGAAGATAATCCCTGTGAAGATGGAAGCTTCGTGATCCCTTGCTCGCCAGGAGAAGATCTTTGTAATTGGGAAGCCATCGAGCTACCCACGACTTTAAATTTTCTATCAAAGTAATTGGCAAAACTTTAATGACTTGTTGACCTCATTGCTATGCCTAAGGCTTTAGGGTATTTTCCTGTAATAAGGGCAAACACACGTTTTTATCATTTCCAGTTTTCACAATAAATATGTATTGAATTCCAATCCCTCTTACTTTCCCTATCTTTGCATTGATCCTCTTATCCTTTACTTATTCATTTTTTTTATTATTCACTATAATAACCTGAATAAACGCAGATCCAAAGGTGATCTTCTTGAGAATAATGAGCTTGCAATCCTATTTCACGACTTTGACCACCCAGTTGACTATGCTAATGAGGAATATGAGGAAATTTGTGATCCTTCACCTGAGTTAACAAGGTTATTGGAACAAGAAGATAGAGAAATTCAGCCTCATTTAGAGATAGTCGAGATTATTAATTTGGGGAATGAGGAGGATAAGAAGGAAGTTAGGATCGATACCTCATTAAGTAAGGAGCGGAGGCAAGAACTGATTGAATTGTTAATAGAGTTTCGCGACATCTTTGCTTGGACTTACCAAGACATGCCCGGCCTTGATGCTAGCGTTGTTGAGCATAAATTACCATTGAAGCCAGACTGTCCCCCGATAAAACAAAAACTACGCCGAATGAAGCCCGAAATTCTCTTGAAAATCAAAGAAGAAGTTAAAAAGCAGTTTGAAGCCGGATTTTTAGCAGTGGCAAAATATCCTCAATGGGTAGCAAATATTGTCCCTGTCCCAAAGAAAGATGGAAAGGTACGAATGTGTGTAGACTATCGGGACCTGAATAGGGCTAGTCCCAAAGACGATTTTCCTCTACCTCAGATTGATGTTTTGTTTGATAACACAGCCCAACATACTATCTTCTCATTTATGGATGATTTCTTTGGGTATAACCAGATTAAGATGGCACCCAAAGACATGGAAAAGACCATATTTATCACCTTGTGGGGCACCTTCTATTACAAAGTGATGTCCTTCGGTTTAAAAAATACTGGGGCAACCTACCAAAGGGCAATGGTGACCCTCTTCCATGACATAATGCACAAAGAGATAGAGGTTTATGTGGATGATATCATTGCCAAATCTAGAACTGATGAAGAGCATATTGTTGATCTGAGAAAGCTCTTTGAAAGACTAAGGAAGTTTAAGCTCAGGTTAAACCCGACCAAGTGTACCTTTGGTGCAAGATCAGGAAAGCTATTAGGGTTCATTATAAGCAAGAGAGGGATAGAAGTTGATCCTGACAAGGTCAAAGCGATTCTCGAAATGCCTCTTCCTTGTACAGAAAAAGAAGTCAGAGGTTCCTTGGGAAGGTTAAACTACATTGCTCGGTTTATCTCACAACTGACGGCAACTTATGAGCCGATCTTTAAGTTACTCCGCAAAAACTAACCAGCGCAATGGAATGAAGATTGCCAAATTACTTTTGAGAAGATAAAACAGTATTTACGGGAGCCACCGATCTTGGTACCGCCGACCCCAGAATGCCACTTATCTTGTATCTAACAGTGTTGGATGAATCTATGGGTTGTGTATTGGGGCAGCATGATGAGACTGGAAAGAAAGAACATGCCATTTACTACTTGAGCAAGAAGTTCACTGACTGCCAAATAAGGTATTCGGCTCTGGAAAAAACTTGTTGTGCATTGGCGTGGGCAGCTCGACGTCTAAGGCAATATATGCTAGGTCACACTACTTGGCTGATTTCTAAGCTGGACCCTGTCAAGTATATCTTTGAAAAACCCGCCTTAACCGGAAGAATCGCTCGATGGCAGGTTCTATTAACTGAATACGATATAATCTATGTCACTCAAAAAGCCATAAAAGGGAGCGCTTTGGCGGACTACTTAGCCATCAACCCGTAAGGGACTACCAACCCATGCACTCTGAGTTCCCAGATGAGGATATCTTGGAATTTTTTAATGAAGAAGACACCCAAAAAGACAAGTGGATTCTGAGATTTGATGGAGCTTCTAATGCACTGGGGCATGGGATTGGGGCCATCCTAATTTCACCAGACAAAAAATTCATCCCTGTATGCGCCAGACTTTGTTTTGACTATACTAATAACATCGCCGAATGTGAGGCATACTCTCTGGGGATCCAAGCAGCATTAGATGCAAAAGTGAAGAAGTTAGAAGTCTACGGGGATTCCGCCTTGGTCATTCACCAACTAAAAGGAGAATGGGAAACTAGGGACAACAAGTTGGTTCCTTATCAAGCTTATATCAAGGAGCTAATCAAGGAATTTGATGATATCTCTTTTCACCATGTCTCCCGGGATGACAATCAAATGGCTGACGCTTTGGCCACCCTTGCATCGATGTTTAAATTGAGCGATAACCATGATATTCCTCTTATTGAGGTAGAAAGACACAATCAGCCCGCTTACTACTTAGTAATAGAAGAAGAGTCAGATGGGAAACCATGGTATTATGATATCAAGAGATATATCCAAAGTCAAGAATACCTTGAGGGCGCCACAGAAAATGACAAAATAACCCTAAGAAGGCTAGCAATGAGTTTCTTTTTGAACGGTGATGTTCTTTACAAGAGAAATCAGGACTTTATCCTCCTTCGTCGTGTCAATACTTTTGAAGCAAACAAGATCATGGCAGATATTCATGAAGGGTCTTTTAGAACTCATACCAATGGGCATGTCATGGCAAGAAAGATCTTGAGGGCCGGATACTATTGGATAACCATGGAAGCCGATTGTTTCACTTATGTTCGAAAGTGTCATAAGTGTCAGATATACGCTGACCATCTTCATGTACCCCCATCATCCCTGAATGTCTTATCAGCACCGTGGCCTTTCTCAATGTGGGGCATGGATGTTATTGGACCCATTGAGCCAAAAGCTTCAAACGGTCATCATTTCATCTTAGTTGCCATTGATTATTTTAGCAAATGGTTGGAAGCATCTTCATACGCCAATGTAACAAGGAACGTTCTGGTTAAATTTGTCAAGCGTTAATTGATATGTCGGTATGGCTTGCCAAATCAGATCATTACTGACAATGGCACAAATTTTAACAATAAAATGATGAAAGAACTATGTGAAAGCTTTAAGATTCATCATCATAATTCCTCTCCTTATTGACCAAAGATGAATGGGGCAGTTGAGGCGGCCAACAAGAACATTAAAAAGATCATACATAAGATGGTTGTAACATACAGAGACTGGAGTGAGATGCTCCCTTTTGCTTTACACAGGTATCGTACCTCAGTCAGGACTTCGACAGGGGCAACTCCGTTTTCTCTAGTATACGGTATGGAAGCAGTTGTACCTTTTGAGGTAGAGATTCCATCCCTTGAGGTAATAATGGAGGGGAAACTAGAAGAGGCTGAATGGGTCCAAGCTCGATATGACCAACTGAACCTAATAGATGGGAAGAGACTGAATGCCCTCTGCCAGGTCAGTTGTATCAAAGGCGTATGAAATGAGCGTTTGAAAAGAAAGTACAACCTCGACAATTCTAAGTAGGAGACGTGGTCCTCAAGAAAATTTTGCTAATCCAAAAGCACAATCGAGGCAAGTGGACACCTAACTATGAAGGGTCATATGTTATGAAGAGAGCCTTTTCTGGGGGAGCCTTGATACTCGCGACCATGGATGGTAAGGACTTACCAATGCCCATAAATACTGATGCGGTCAAGAAATACTTTTCCTAAAAAAAGAATATCAAAATAAAAAAAAAGAAAAAAGAAAAATAAAAAGTAAAAGATGCTCGCTAGGCTGAAAACCTGAAAAGGCGACCTAGGCAAAAGTTAGAGCGGCCCGGTGAGTCGAAAACCTGAAAAGGCGGCTCAGGCAAACATTAGGGTCAAAATCTTAACCGTATGACTAAGACTTCCCATGCAAAAGGTGTGAGCCCGAACTGGTGCACATATGATCATGAATGAATTGCCATCTCAGAAGTCGAGTCGAAGGGAGAGCTTGAAGTCATGATATGGGGTTTAAGATGCGCATTATCCTCAGAGGTTCACTAGAAGATTAGCGAGCTTTCCCTGTTTCATCCATTATCATCCTGTGTATTAGACTTCTTTTGTCTTCCCCACTTTCCTCTCCCTGTACTTACTCAACTTGCGAATAAATTTCACTTTTTTTTTAACACGTATTTATATTGTGAATTTCATGGATATGATAAGAGATATGTTTTCCTTTATCAAATAAAATAAAAAATAATTATTTAAAGTTGTGGGGGGCAAGATGCTCCTATTGCTTAATCTCACCTCAAGCAATCATTATGAAGACTGAGCCCAGACACGCTCTCTGAAGCTAGAATTTCCTTATTTGTTCTATTCAGTCATGAGTCGTCTCAAGTCTGTAGGGATCACGGTTACGTGGGAAGTATCTTCAGATTCCTATTCTATTTTACTTGGTACTACTAACTCTCTTCTACAGGTTATTACAACAAACAGTCATGTCGAGTCTCGAAACCTCTATCAAGTTCTTTTCCCTAGTAGAATCACGATCGCCAAAGTTGGCACTTCACAAGACTCCTCCTTATTCGCCAAAACTGGCACTTCTTAAGGACTCTTCCTCAAGTGCCAAAACTGGCACCTTTCAATTCTCTTTCATCGCCTAGGATGGGCACTTTCAATTCTCTTTCATCACCCAGGATGAGCGCCTTCAAATTCCTTTCATCGCCTAGGAGGGGCACATTCAATTTTCTTTCATCGCCTAGGATGGGCACCTTCAATTCTCTTTCATCGCCTAGGATGGGCACTTTCAATTCTCTTTCATCACCCAGGATGAACGCCTTCAAATTCCTTTCATCGCCTAGGATGGGCACATTCAATTTTCTTTCATCGCCTAGGATGGGCACCTTCAATTCTCTTTCATCGCCTAGGATGGGCACTTTCAATTCTCTTTCGTCGCCTAGGATAGGCACTTTCAATTCTCTTTCATCACCCAGGATGAGCGCCTTCAAATTTCTTTCATCGCCTAGGATGGGCACATTCACTTTTCTTTCATCGCCTAGGATGGCCACCTTCAATTCTCTTTCATCGCCTAGGATGGGCATATTCAATTTTCTTTCATCGCCTAGGATGGGCACTTTCAATTCTCTTTCGTCGCCTAGGATAGGCACTTTCAATTCTCTTTCATCACCCAGGATGAGCGCCTTCAAATTCCTTTCATCGCCTAGGATGGGCACATTCAATTTTCTTTCATCGCCTAGGATGGGCACCTTCAATTCTCTTTCATCGCCTAGGATGGGCACTTTCAATTCTCTTTCGTCGCCTAGGATGGGCATTTTCAATTCTCTTTCATCACCCAGGATGAGCGCCTTCAAATTCCTCTCATCGCCTAGGATGGGCACTTTTAATTTTCTTTCATCGCCTAGGATGGGCACTTTTAAATTTGTTCCACTGCCTAGGACGGGCACTTTTAAGTTTCTTTCGTCGCCAAGGATAGACACTTTTATTTTATACCACTCTCGAGCTTTTATCACCAAGGATTGGCCCTTTTATGTTTTCTTACCGCCAAAGTTGGCGCCTCTTTCAAACCTTCTGTTCCCCAAATCTTTCATCCCCTATCAGAACTTAGGGCAACACCCTGAGTCTATTATTTCCCATCAGAACTTAGGGCGACACTCTGAATCTTTTAGTTCCTGTTAGAACCAGGGGCATCACCCCCCAAGTCTTTCATTTCCTTTCAAACCAGGGGCATCACCCCCAAGCTTTTATTTCCCAGTCATGGCCTCAGGAACCCTAGCCTAGGCTATTTCCTTTTGAACCAAGGGCGCATCCCTCAATCAAGGGGCAGCACCCCGAACTTTTTCAACCTTGTCAAACTGGGGCATCACCCCAGGTTTCATTTCTCCTCTCTGTCAAAGGGCAGCACCCCGAATTTCTTCAAAACTGGGGCATCACCCCGGGTTTCATTTCTCTCCGTCAAGGGGCAGCACCTCGAACTCTTTCAACCTTGTCAAACTGGGGCATCACCTCAGGTTTCATTTCTCCTCTCTGTCAAGGGGCAGCACCCTGAATTTCTTCAAGACTGGGGCATCACCCCATGTTTCATTTCTCTCTATCAAAGGGCAGCACCCTGAATTCCTTCAACTTTGTCAACTGAGGGTCAACCCCAATCTTTTACTTTCCTGTTGACCGAGAGGCAACACCCTCATTTTTATTTCCTTGTCAACCGAGGGTCAACCTCACCTTTGCTTTTCCTGTCAACCAAGAGGCAACACCCTTACCCTTTCTCTCCTATCAGCCAAAAGGATAGTACCCTGGTTCTTAAAAAAAAGGGTTCTAATGTTGACATTGGCATGAGGATTTCAACTGGTATCTCCTCAATAACCAAGGTTATCGACCAAAGTCTCAACAACCGAGACGAAGGGACGGTGTCGTGATCCCTACGTCGGTTAGATACATGATTGGGATTTTGGCAATGGTCATGAAGCACGATGTCACATTCTTTACACCGGTCAAAATTGGATTCACTCGATTTGATTTGATTTTGGTAAAATGGGAATGCACAAAACGACATTACTCCCGTTAAAGATTCAATGGGAACGATGTTAAAGATTCAAGTGGCCAAATTGTTACTAGGGACGATGTGGGTTTAAGTTGTGCCATTAATTATACATCGGTTCAAATATGATGTGGGTTTATAAAGGTGCCAGAATTCAAGTTAAACGGTGTCATTTCGAATTGTTATTCATTATACATCGGTCAAAAGTTTAATTATACTTGCATTCTTGGGAAATTAAAAGCAGAGGTAGATGTGTGAAATTACTTCATTCATGAAAAGGGGGGCACTACAGCCTTACAAAAGATAAACTCCGGAGCCTATCCCGGAACAAGGCAAGCAAAAGGAAAATGTTCTAAACCCTAGTGCTGGGGGAGTCTGGACCAGCGACAGTAGCTGTCCCCTCAGAATCTTTTAACACCATCCTCAACTCCATGCTTTGGCCATCGGGGAGAGGCAGAGGCTCGTAAGGAACATCCTCGGGTTCCACTGCCTGACCCCAGTCCATGGCATACAGGTGCCCACCATGAAATTCATGATAGACACCTATACCATTCAAGTTAAGTTGCACAGCGGAGTTCCAGTGTACAACTTGATGAACGGCGGAGCTAAAGGCGACGTCGGCTAATTCTGAAAATTCAGCCACCTCTTCGTCCCTTTCTTGCCGTTCCCAGACTTGAGCCTCCTTCGCAGTGGCAAGCTCAGCTGCAAGCTCCTCATTCCTTTTCTCTACCTCGGCCCGTCCAGCCAAGGCTTCGTCCAATTTAGCCTGAAGAGCCTTGAGAGCATCCTTTGAAGCCTTGTGCTTAGCCTCAGCCTCATTCGCCCTCTTGGCAGCCAAGTTGTACACCAAAGTGAGTTCGGCCAAATCCTCCTGGCTCTTAGCCAAGGCAGTCTGAGCCTCCGCTCTTTGGGCTTGAGCCTCTTTCATCCGATCTAGGCATTGTCTGGCCTCAAGACCAGAGTAGTAAGACTTCCCCAAGGAGTTGAGGACCCCGGCTACCTCGACCAAGTTGAAGAGGGCTCCCTAGACAGCACTTTTCACCTTGGGAGCTGGGAGATCGTCCTTTAATTTGAAGGGGATTTGGAAATGAGCCAGTGTCTCCCCGATGCATTGTAAAAACTCCGAGACACTGGAGTTGCAGTGGGGCGCTGAGGCATCGGCTAGCTGAGTCCGGTCCAAGGAATTATTTAGATCACCGGTAACCTTTTCCTCCTCGCGCTGTCTCTCTACCCCGGCCTCTGTCCTCTAGGCCTTGTGCTTCTTAACCCTCGAACCTTGGCCGGAGTGGTTACGCTTCCTCCCCTTATCTTAGGCCGCATCAACTGGACCCAATGCCAAGTTCACAACCCTGTCTGCTAGGATGCTCACAAGCTTGGCTGCTGTGCGCCTCGGGGTCACCTGATTCTCCATATCGGCTGCAGCAGCGTTCCTGGCTTCGGCCGCTTCCCGGAGTTTCTTGAGAATGTCGATCCCAGCCATTTCGCCTGAAAAAGAAAAGAAACCTTTGTCAACACCGGTATATATATAAAAAAACAAAAAAAACAAAAAGAAGGGAAAATCTACCTAGGTAAGTATCCCGGCGAGACTCCATCCCGAGGAGGTTTTTGCAGGAAATCTTGGCAAGGCAAGTGTAGCCCTTCAAAGCATCCAAGACTTTTTTGGACTCCGTCGACAAAACACTCTCACTGACGGAGTAGGCGTTGCTGCTCAGGAGGAAGTGTTCATGAGTCCAGCCGGTGTAGAACTTCCTGGAAAAATCTGAATTCTCCCAGAATACTGGTCTTCCTGCATTAACCTCAACCTTGACGTAGGAGTGTTTGAAGCTAACTCCGTCCGTCTTGGCTGACTCGGTGTAGCTCTTGAAATTTACAACCTTGGCATCACACCGGAGGTTGATAAATTCGAGGCCCCCTCCTTGGTTACCCCAGCGCATCACCCTGTAATATGTAAAGAAGAGGGCGACGGTGGGGACGAAGTGGAAGTACTCCCCAAGTACCTTTAAAGATCTCATCAAACCCCAGCCATTGGGATGAAGCTGGCTAGGGCAGCAGTCCAAAAACCGGAGTACTCCCATTTCAAATTCCGTGAGTGGGAGACGGACGTCGATCTTGGAAAACAGCATCTCGTACATGAAGATGTACCTTGACCCCGATTAATGGTAGATCCGATCCGAAGTCAGGGGGCAGAAAACAGTAAAGTCATCTTCATGTTCCTCACTGGAGTGAACGATGACATCTTCTATAGTAACATCGGCCGCATCCTCGGCATAGCGGGAGACGATGTTCTTGGGATCTTCATGAACCCAAAAGTATGGGTCTTAGGCTTTCTCCGCGAGCCAATCTATACAGTGTGCAATGACGTTGGTCTCGACGGTGTTGGTGGCAACAATGGGGATGCTGGTAGATGAATTTCTAGAAGAAACCATAAGGATGGTATGACAGAGGAATGGAACACAGCTGTAAAAAGCCACATCGTCAGACAAATAAAGATCGGCATTGCTGTCCCGCTCACTAGCAGTACCCAAGTCAAAAGGTGAGGATGATGTGTGGGAGTCGGACGATGTGTCAAACTCCCTCGTTTCCCATAAGGGCAATGTGGAGAAACGATGTCCCGAAAATATGGGCCGTTGTGAAACCCCAGAGGTTGCTTCACCATGGCGACGCTAACCCCGGCTCATGACTCCTCCCGACTGACGCCGGGATGTGATTGAAGGAGGCCCTGATAGGACCTCGACGGAGTCACTACTCGAACCGTTGTCCCCCATACCCTATCTAAGAATAAATGGAGAAGGAAGATGTGAAGCTACCTGCTGAGACGATGCGAGCTGTCCTTTTAGTACGAGCCAGAATGTTGAACATCGGAGGTCTTAAATGTCGGAGTGGCAGAGCTTCGGTATCAGAAAACAAGTGAAAATGAACGACCCCCATGTTTGCTTTTATAAGGTGAGGGGATGAGGATCTAGAACATTCCATATTCCAGCCCAGGCCCATGAAAAGAGGCCCACTCGCTTTGACTGTTCGCATTCCGGTCCGATGACGCGAAAGGTTGAAATTTGAAAGGACGAATTAGGTGATGACACGTGTAAGGACTCTTAGGTCATTTTAACTGTGAACATCCTGAGGTTACACCGGCCAAATATCTACCTACACCGTCGGATGCCATATCGGTTAAGAGGCCCCACCTGGCCCCGACAGTGGCATTCACGTCTTTACTTCCTTTTCACTTCAAAAACACGAAAGCTACATGTTTCTCTTGTGAAAAGGAAGTAAAGAGGGGCATCTGTGAACACCTATTTTGATCTGGCCAGTGTTGGATCGAACTGACCCTGTCTACAAGCAATAACACTGGCATGTCGTCCAAGAAAAGAACACCGGTCCAGGCTTTTGATAGGGAACATCGTCCGATGTCCAGCAGAGGAATACCGGCTCAGGACTATGGAATTGGTGACACTGGTCTAATCATTAAAGGAACCGTATGTTGATTCGGTGTCCCCAATGATCCGATGTCTTAGCTCTCATGAACCTAAAATCGGATTGGCAAGACTAGTTGCCCACGCTGTGACATGGAATCGCACATCCAAGCCAATCCTTGAATCCTGGGAGTGGTAGATAGGGAACGGAAGTGGAAATAATTAAAAAAATTCCCCACCAGCTGCTGCTCCCCACAATTAGTTAGTGGCCAGGCTGGCTCCACTATGCACATGGGTGAGTGGAGGCTTGAGCTGTCCAAGCACTCAGCTAGCACCCAGAAGCTCTATAAATGCCTCAGCTAAAGAGGCACAAGGGCCGACACTCTGAATACAGAAACCCCTAGAAAGTTTGCTCTGAACTTCGAATCCTTGAGCCCCTGTTGAACATCTTGACTCCTGAAACTCGAGTTAGGACACCGGCCCAGACCCAGTTTGCACTAAACCTCTCTGTTTCCTAGATATTTTCCAGAACACATAAAAAACCCTCATTAAGTTCACACCGACTCTTCCACCAAAGCTTCACACCGTCCTTTCGCTAAACCCTACACCGGTGTCATACTACGCTCCACAGCTACACCAGCATTACTCCGGCTGTTGCTACTCAAGCCCATACCGGCCCACATCTACACGCTGGTCCTCAGTGTCCTTTCTACACTAGTTACATTCTGTCTTAGTTCCTTGTGCTTGTTTTCTTATTGCCTTGATTTTTTTTTGATGAATCTGCCATTTTGTTAATTTAATTTCTTTTGGTTAGGATTGTTTTGTTAATTTATGTTATTTTTGCTCCATAACCAATAATAGCAAAAAGAAACAAATATTTTTGTGTCCCTCTTGACCAATGTAGAAGCTGTTTTTAGCCAATGTCGTACAGAAGTACTTCCGTCTACACTACTTTCCTAGAACTTGTACACGTGCGAAGAACTTCACCTTGTATGAGTCTTTCCAAGGACATCATCCACCTTCAACCTCTTAATTTTTTCCTAAAAGCCATCATCAAGAACTGCGTAACCCTGATTTCTCGATAACTCGAGAATACGTAGAAGCAGGACTTAACTCCTGTCGGGCCCACTTCTTTTCCTTTCTTATTCTCTCTCTTAGAAAATTAACTAAGCCCTTATCATCTTCATGGAAGTCAATTTAGATGTGACGTCTTGTTGATTTCCTCCCTTTTCCCTGGTCGTCACCACTCTTTACAAAAATCGAATTAATTTGGATGTGATGTCCTGTTAATTTCTTCCACCGACCAACTTTATATCCTAATAGAAAATGACTAATTCAGACGAGACGTCCTGTTAGCATCCTCCCTCCTTCGCACACCCCTCCATTAAGAGTTGGGA
This sequence comes from Clitoria ternatea, assembly GCA_037962975.1. Taxonomy (NCBI): domain Eukaryota; kingdom Viridiplantae; phylum Streptophyta; class Magnoliopsida; order Fabales; family Fabaceae; genus Clitoria; species Clitoria ternatea. The sequence continues at coordinate 212,163,280 of CM075670.1, forward strand.
TTAATTTAGACATGACGTCCTGTTGATCCCTCCTTTCCTGATTTGATATCTTGACGAAAGGATGGCTAATTTAGGCAAGATGTCTTGTTGGCTTCCTTGCCCTTTTTTACGTTAACCCCATCAAAGCCAGGATTAATTTGGACGAGACGTCCTGTTAATCTCGCCCTAAGCTTTTTCATTCATCTCATATGCCTCCTTTGAAAATTTTTTAGGAAGAAGAAGTAAATGCAATTTTAAGGCTATCCATGATGCGTATTTTCAACTTTGGTACTGTTTTTAACAAGCGATGTGGGGTGCTAATACCTTCCCCACTCGTAACCGACTCCCGAACTTAGAATTTCATTTTATAACCAGTGTTTTGAAAGAGGTTTTTCCTGATATTTTTATCCTAAAAAATATTGGTGGCGACTCCCTGTTTTCTTTTCAAAAGGACTTCGAAAAAGCCGTCTTATGCTCATGGGTCAGCCGCGCCGCCGCGATCCCGGTCGCGACACCCCATGAGTTGATGAGACATTAAATTGATAGGTTGTGACTCAATGTTGATGTGTGGTTCAGACATGGGTTGTAATCTATTAGCGTAATTGATTATGACCACTCTAGATGAGTGGTAATCAATTAGCTAATCAATTAGGACCATTCTGGATGGTAATTGATTAGCAGAGTCGATTAAGGTCAGGATGGTGGTAATTGATTAACTGATCTGTGTAACAAATTACCTAATCGATTAGCATAACAGATTAGCTAATCAATTAGGGTAACAGATTAGCTAATCAATTAAGGTAACAGATTAGCTAATTGATTAGGGCAATTCTGTTGTCTTAGTAATCAATTACCCACTTGGTATAATTGATTACCATGCCCTTGGAACTTACGTTTTCACTAATCTTAGGCATTTGTCTTGTGTTTTATTTTGATCTTTTTCATATCTTCATATATGGGGAAGTATGGAAGTCTGGTATACAGTAAATTCTTTTTCGTTGTTTTAAATATTGTTGTGTATATGTGTTGAGCTTTTGCTTTATGATCCACTTCTTTCTTATTTCTTTAAAATATGACCTCTGGTTTTTCGTGGTTTGAATCTTGATATAAGTGGGTTTTTGTGAAGCTTTAAACCGTAAAAAATTTATTCATACTTACATTGGTTAAATATGCTTACATCAGAATTTGGATCCGGGGATCAGGGAACCATAGGAAGTATATCATTCTTTACTTAATTTTTCCATTCAACATGTTATTTGTCACTAACCGTGTGTAAAATTTCTTAGGTTTCTGTATAAACTTTGTATAGAGATGGGTATCCAGGGAATTTATAGTTTGTTAGAGCCCTCTTTCATACAAAACTGTAGGAACAACAAAGAGGAGACTCAGGCATACCTTCAAAATTAGATGCATGAGTCGAGGAAGACTGTATACCTAGCCTCATATCGTAGAGAATAATAGTATCTTCTATAATTATTGTCTACTAATTTAATCATCTTGCATTGACACTTATCAAGGTTCATTATAGCTCTCATTGGCAGCTCATGGTTATTTGTCCAAAGGATTCCATTGCTATGCTTTGATTCCTTGCATGGGACTGCTCCTGCGGACTTCAAACAAATAGTAGAGATGTAAGCTTATTTAAAAAATTAAATAACTTTACATATTCAATTACGTTGCTACATTCTTCTATGATTCTAACTCGTCATGTGTTTTATTCTTACATAGAGTTGTTGTTGGATACACTCGGCTACAGGGAAGCATCAATAGGAAAAAAGTGTGGTAGGTCAACCCAAAAATAAGTACTTCAAATAAGAATCATTATTATTTATTAACTTCTAAACACTTGAAATAACATCAAATTATTTATTTGATGTAATTTGTAGTCTCATGGGTAACAGGGTAGCTATGAGTGCGGATATTACGTCATGAAGGCCATTCTGACCATTGTCCAATTTTATAAATTTGTATTCACATTGTAATTAAGTTTTTGTTCTTCATTAGTGCTAATTGTTTTGTGTCTTGTTTGTAGTCCAAGACTAGTCATACTTCTCTTTGATAGATGTAGATGGTGTTAGAAAGCAATGGGCCATATACTATCAAGTGAGGGAATGACTTTGATAGGATTGTACCTAGGGTTTAGGATTTCATTTTATTTAATTCATGTACATAATGTTTATTATATATAGATCATTTTCTTTATTATGTTGTTTATAACATATTAATATTATTTCATTCATTTTCATTAATTGGTGAACGCTCTGCATGAAATGAACTGCCTAGGATATACTGTGTTTGGTTGTGTAATATTCTTATAGGTTTGGGAAATCAATAAAATAAAACCTTCATTTAAAAAAAACACTTACATTTAAACATGGTTATGCTCATAACCGTGTTTAAATGTGCATATTTTTAAATATAGTTACGGTTATAACCGTGTTTAAATGTTAGTTCTTTTAAATACAATTCAGAACCATCAAATTTAAAGAACTTCTATAAACTCGGTTGAAATTTGTGGTTAAAGGCCCTTATCTATTACCACGGTGGGAATAAACTCGGCTGCAGAACTGTGTTTAACCCCAATTTAACCGAGTTTATATCACATTTTTCCATTAGTGAAATCTTATAAATGTGATATTTTTATTTATGACACACATCTGAAACAAATATAGTAAGTGGAATAACTAGTTACTATATATTTAAGATTTGAAACACTATTATGGGAAATTTAAGTTAATAGAAATGTTTTAATTAAATTTAATTAAATGGTAAAAAATATTACATATAAAATAAACCTAAAAGTTGAGAATCACAGACTTATCAATTATATATATATATATATATATATATAGGGTTTGAACTAAAGATTAAAGCAGGTTGGTGAAAGGTAAGGCGAGTTGAAAACATTATCTTGTGATTACACTAAATCCGACACTCCCCGCCCCGTATTTTGGCCAGTTGGCGGCGGGCCAATCACTTTTCACTCATTTACATATTATTGGAAACTTAAGTATTTAGTTCTTATTTGCTAAAGATGTTTCCATTTTAGCATATTACTTTAACTATATCTATTTCAATATCCAATATAGGAGATTATGAATGCAAAAATAATATATAGTGCTTGAGTTAGTATTATTATTAGTATAATCAGATTCAAAATTTTTATTTTAGCAACATATGATTTTATGTTCTTTTTCTAATTTAATAATTTTTTCTTATGTACTTCTTAAAAATAAGTTAATTGATTTTTATTAATTTTTATTATTTTATATATATTTTTAGGCGGACAAACACAAACCCTCTACTAAAAACATTAAAAAAATAAGATTCTTTTATCTTTTTAAGCTTGACAGACCAACCCACTAACAAAGCGAGGTGGACTAGAAATTTTAACCTACCTCTGATGGGGGACAAACTTGTCTTACCCCAAATTTCACGAGGTGATGGGTTAACCTGCATTGACAACCGTAGTTTGAGTTGGGAAAACTCATTATGGACAAGGAAAACTTTCCTTATCAAAATTTAAAGGTATATTTTATTTATGAGAAAACTTTTATATTGGTCCTCCAAATATATTGTGGTTACTAACTAGGTCCCTCAAAAATGAAAAACTTTGATTAAGCCCTCCAAATTTTTTTAGGTCACCATATCTTGGATGTTTATAATCTCTTTCTTTTACCTTTTCAATTTTTAGTTAAGGGATGCTTAATCCCAATTAAAATTTTATGTAATCCTATTTTGAAAATTTGATTTAAGATCTTAAATTGCAATTGAAATTAAAGTGATTAACATGATTAGTGATATTCTAGAGATAGAGATTATTGATTGAGTTTTTTTTTGGATTATTCATCAATTTGTTTTCCTTAATTAAGGATCGCTAGGAGATTAAAGATTTTATTTTCTAATGCCCTGTCTATTATGATTTCTCTATTGCTTCCTCTTATCGTTTCATTCTTTCCTTAATTTTGTTGTTTATTAATACTTACTGCATTAGAAATTACTTTCTTTTATTTCTAGTTACAATACACTTATAAATACTTAGACTTCTTGAGTTCAAATATGAGTGATATTGGATTGTTAGTAATTGAAACACAAGTCTTTATGTTGACTATACTTTGACTCATTTTTCAATACTATCACTAGTGGAAAAATGGCCTTTTACACTGGTCCCTTTTGGCTTTTTACACCGGTTGTAGGACCGGTGTGGATGGAGCCGGTGAGAAAAATATAGACTTTTTACACTGGTTTTGGGACCGGTGAGAAAAATAGCTTTTACACCGGTCCTTTGCACTACGACCGGTGTAAAATACTACATTTCTCACCGGTCCTTTTCTTAGCAACCGGTATAAATAGGATATCTTACACCGGTCCTTTTCTTTACAACCGGTGTAAATATTAAATCTTTCACCTGTCCATTTGAAATGCCCGGTACAAAAAAAATAGCCTTTTAACACCTGTTGGTTATTATGACCGGTGTAAAAAGATCTTTTTTTTTTTACTTTTTTTATTTTAATAAATCAATCCTGGCCAATGCCAATTCAGCTTCAATTTTTATAAAGCATCATCAGCTTAACTAAAGCATGGTATTTTGCTTAAGAAAGTAATACAATATTATAACCATTGCTTAAGAAAGTAAACAAAGTTTCAACACAAGAGACATTATAACCATACGCTATGTAAATTTTACTATGATTTTTCTTCTACCATCATGCTTCCTAACTGTACAGAATATTTCAGTAAGCATATCAAGAAGATTCGTTCACTCCAAATGCATCTGCAACTAAATTCTCCTCTCTTTCCATCTTGTTCAAGTGTAATGTAACAGCCAGAAATTCACCATAGTCTATCGTTCCATGAGATTAGAGCCCACACTTCGCAAACCTTCCTTCAGCTCCTCAAAAGTTATTGTCCCACTATTGTCTGTGTCAATCATTTTAAATAACTCCTTTAATCCACCTATTTCTTCCTCTGGAAGTCTTTCTGCTATGACCTGAAAAGAATAACAGAATGTATATGATATAAGTGCATGGCTTAGAAGAACATGTCATTATTTTTATCTCTTATCGTTGACCTGTATCAAGATTTCCTAAGCATAGATTCAAAATCACAAAGGCCAAATAGTTTAAGCCAATAATTATGCTTGGACAGTATTTGAAGGGCAAGAAATAGGTTGGACACTCAAACAAGAGGTAGCTCATACAAGTAAAAGGTAATTAAGCTCACTCAATGTCACAGTTTTCAGTTTTAGTAATTGGTTTAGCATTCTTCGTACCCTTCTTAGGCTTTTTCTTCAAAACCTTCTGAGTCAAGCATTTTCCTGGGCACCATTGAATTGCCGTCCTATTGAAAAAGAACATAGCAAGTAAACCTTGATCAAGACCAAACCAGACCCTACAATAACATCACCTACAATTTCAGAGCGCTGCATCCATATATAACAAGTTCGGTGATGAAATATTACACCAAATGTTCTGATACAAATCAGAATAAAGAATTTTAAAATTGATCAAAAGAACATTAACTTTAAACTAGGTAACAAAAACAACATCAAGTCTAATACATATGAGAAGCATATCATGCATGGGCAACTGAATTATTCAAGAAGTAGAAAGTTAACTTAAACCCCACACACAGGTCTCCACTACACAAAACCCTCAGCTTACCTTTGTAAAACCTCACAAAAAAAAAGTTAAACACAACACAATATCAAAATAGGAAAAATGAGGCTAAACCTGAATCTCTCTGAGAACCTCAACACGCTTCCTGACATTAGGTGATAGGTTCTCTAGAACATCAGAGTGCTGCCCAGCCAGACTCTGTATCTTGCTCTATAAATAATAGCAAAATCCAAATTTAAGGCAACCAAACCGCTTTTGCCACGCTTTCCAAATAGCATGTCAGGTTTCATAACCAATTTGGAGGATGAAAGCCATGGTTCCTTCTCTTGTAGCTCAGTGAAATCAGTCGAAGCTGTAACCTTGAGGTATAACACAAACCAAACAAAATTCATTAATCATTACTTAAATCTAACTATATGCACGCTGCACAAGTCATGTGCAGGATGGTAAAACTTGAAAGATCAAATTTTTTCCCATTTGCGTTCCCATGATAGAAAAACAAGTAACATAGCTAAAATGACCAATTAAAGTATCTCATTTAAGTGAAATTGAAACTGAACTAGTATAGAGTGTTATAAAAAGTACAAACTTTAGTTGATAAAATGTTCAGACACAAACTTATCTTAACCACAGCATGCTCATTAATGTTTACGTATTAAATTATAACTCATGATAAAATGAGTACTTACTTGTGCAGACTTGATCTGCAACTCCTTGCCAGAGAGTCTCTTAAAGTGCTCCTTCAACAACCTCTCGGAATTGTACTCTCTGATCTTCTTACGCGCCATTTCCTCCTTATTCTATTTCATCCACCAAACAACCCAATTATCAAATAATTCATCACTATAACAGATCTAAACCACTACTACCAAACATACTACATTCAAAGAATTCCACCCCAATGGAACCAAAATAGTTTTTTTTCCTTTTTTTAACTGGGTTGAGCTTTAAATATTATTATAGGTTGACTATAGAATATTGCAATATGTCAAACTAAATTTATGAAAGACCAAAATGACCAATTAGAAGCAGAGGGGTATATGCTTTAGTGTCTTTCTACAACTAGTAAACTATGGTTTTCTTGCTCTATGACCATTCGAAAGGTGGTATCTATGTGGTTGATACTGTAGAATTATGTTTTTCAATAGCTCTAGCTCTGTGTCTTCTCTTGAAAACATCTTGCCTGAATCTCTTGGTCTCATTTTGTATGTCCATGAAGGGTCTCTTCTCTATGTTCTCTTTTTCACTCTCCAACATCCTTTTCCTTTTTGTTACAGCCATCACTGCTTCCTCATTCTCCAATTCCTATTGCTTTACCTCTTCCTGAATGTGTCATTGTAAATTAATCAGTGCCATCCATATAGGAAAGAATACAAGTAAATAAAGCAAAAAGGCAAACATTTTTTGCTTGTTTGGGGAAGCATTAAAAATCACCGAGCCAAAGCTGGTTTCATGAACACGATTAATTTTCGCTGTCAGAAAATCAATTTTATGTCCGTGCCAATGTTAAAACAAACTAATTATAGACCAATTGCATACAGGAAGATACATGAATAAACATTCGAACTTAAAATTAAGCATTAGTTCACCTATCTACAGGAGCATCAAAATTATGACCAACACACTAACAAAATTATGCAGAATAATGCTTCAAGTTGCACTTTAACATGCCTTGAGTTTCACCTAAATGTTTTTCCATGTCTATATAAACCATGAGAGCTACAGGGAGTAAATGATTTAAAATAGAGAAGAGAGATGGAGAAGAAGAAAACGATAAGAAGAAGAAGAAGAAGAGTGACGAACCAGAGGTGAGATCTGCCATGCTGAATTTGTTATCGTTGTTGTTAGACATTGAGATAAGAGGCAAAGCGAGAAGTAAAGTAGTAAAACCCTAGAAAATGAAGAGAAAAGAAGAGAAGAGAAAGGGTTCGATGATACACTCAACAAGCAAAACTCAACTCTTGTCTCTCCTTTTAAACCAAAACCCTTTCATTATTTATATTTGAAAGATTAGCAGAAGAGGGAATGGTTTCAAGGAAGAAGAAGACAATGGCTTCGAGGGAGAAGAGAGAGACGAGAGAGATGGTTGCTGAAGTACCTCGTAGAGCTTCGAGAGTCGCTGAGGCGGAGGTAGGGAGGCGGAGGCGGTCACGAATATGTCAGTGTGGGAGGAGAGGAAAGAGTCGTGCACAGATAGCTTGCAGGGGGCTAGGGCTTTCGAGTATGGGGAGAGAGAGCTTAGTTAAAATGAAATAAAGGTTTCTCACCGGTCCTAAATGGAGGACCGGTACAAATCTTGTTATTTCTTACCGGTCCAAATATTAGCCCGGTATAAATTTTGCTATTTCTTACCGGTTCAAATGTTAGACAGGTATAAATTATATTTTTCTCACCGGTCCCACTTACCAACCGGTATAAAGTTGTATATTATTTACAAAATTGCCATCGCCTTATTTTTTATACCGGTCACATTACAACCGGTGTAAAATCCCCGGTGTAAAAGGCCTATTTTCCACTAGTGTATACATGTTAACTCGATACAGTTGCTGAAATTTTCATCAATTGCATACATGGACGTGAGTTGGAGGACTTGCATGATTGATCACTTTACATTATGATATTATCATTGCGCAAAGAATTAGTATTTATTTTACCTTAAAATTATTTAGAGTGCCCTTGAATAAAGCTTTATCAAGGTGGTTATGCTAGCAAAATCTTTTAAGCGACCCAGGGTAGTGGGCAAGTGGTAAAGATTGCACTGCCTTTAACATGTACCCTCATTATTCTATGTTCTTAATTGTACTTTCTATGCCTTCTATACACACTTCACTTGTCTTCTTTTCCATTATTTTTGATGTCTTGTCCTTCTTCACTTTTTGATGAATTATCATGTTCCTTCCCAGCAATGTTGTTACTTTTTTCATCATCATCTACTACCCTAGACGTGACACCAACCTGAATTTCTTGAAAATTTTGAGTGATTTGTAAGAGAGTCACCCTTTTCATTTCATTGTTCTTGCCCCCACAGAACCATTAAATGTAACTAGAAAATGCTTTAAATCAGACACCTCACATTACTTGTGCACATGCTAATTAATTTCCAATCATATAAATGTAACTATAGTTCACCGAAAATGCGGCAGTTAGAAACTTAATGCTCCAACCCAATCTCCACTGGCTCCAATCTTTCTCAAGACAACGGGCAAAATCAGAGACTTGAATAGGACATCAAAGTTGTGCTTGAGTGATGATGACCTGTGTATTCTTTGTTCATCTTCGTCTACAGAGTCCCCGCTAATTGATGTGTATTTGAATCCAAAAAAAAAAAATAGTAATCAACAATATGTGAACATTTGAACCAATAGGACAGTCCAACCCCATTACATTACCGTAATGCAAAACAGAAGCTGCTTCCAAGACCACAAAACACCCCAAGCGATTTACTACCAGAGTCACTTTAGTGTTCCTGTGTGGCCCTTTATATGCAAAAGGGTTGACGTGGAAGGTCCAAATGTTAATTTCAGTAATCATATATCCATGTCATATGCATGCAGGTGTCTTAATTAAACATTAAATAACTTTTAATGTTACTGAAATCAATGCCAAGGACTCGAAATAAAGGTTTTGCAATAAATTTCCCCTCTGATATATGTTATTAATACCTGATCATATGGGGAAAAAAACACAAATTGTTAAAAGCTTTATATACTAACGATGTAATTTCTTAGCAATATTTCACATACGTGTATAAAATAGGCCACAAAAAATGTCAGAAAACCACTCTCCAAGTTAGCTTTGGTCAGTTTTTCCAGTAAAAAGTAAAAATGGAAAAACCATTTTAGGCAAGCTAGTAATACTGTAATTGTACAAACGCTAGTCTAGTTTGCCAATTACCACTAAAAAATTAGTATGAACATTGGAAGTTTGGGGTATGGAAGTGTAATTAACAATGTATAGAATTTTCAAAAATAGTATCTATGACTAAGTATTTAAAGTGAGTACAAATCAAAAGATTTCTCTATTAGGTGAAAGAGCTTAACACTTAAACACCGCATCAAGTTTTTTTTTTTCTTTTTATAAATATATCACATTAAATTTTATATTTTATTCAATATAAAACTCATAACAAAATAAAAAGTCATAATAAAGCTAGATCATGTATGCATGTGTGCAAGTGAGGTCGGTAGGTAATCAAATTTTTGTTGAATTCTTACATTTGTGCTCTACTATCAATGTATATAAAATCGATGTGATAGAAATGGTAAAACTAATTGAATCGAGATTTAATTAATGATAATGAAATATGTATATATTTTAAGTTTATATAATATATATTAATAATAAATTTGTATAAAGTTATGAGAAAATTAACGTCGAAAAATCTAAATTCAAACAAAAGGATCATATTTCATATTTGATATGATAAAGGAATTTATAAAAAATATTTAAATAATAGTAGTCCGTATGTACATTTTAGTATGAATTTTATTTATTATAAAATATTTTAGATATTAAAATCTAAAAAGTAAAAAAATTATTTTTTGTTTTGACAAAAAGACCTATTTACCAACACTAAATTTTGACTGCTTTCATCCTGTTTAAGATTGATCTGACTAATTGATAACCAATATTTTGTTCTACCAAATTTCTTCGTTGTTGTAAAGACATTTCTTTATTCGGGTATTGTTTTTTAAACGTCCAAAATTTATTTATTTTATTATTATACTACGAGAGGCTAGACTCTGATACTAGAGTAACGGCCTATCCGTTTTTCAGGAATGAACGACTCTCCCCATAAACTAACACGAGACCTTTCCAATGTGCTTTTGTCCTCACTCACATTTTCTGAGAACTTCCCAGGAGGTCATCCATCCCAGAATTACTCTCCTTAAGTGATGGGTCACCGAAAAGGCTAATGCATTTGTTGGTATAGGTAGTACGAATTCATTCCTTTAAGCTATCCTCAACTGTATAGTCACATACCTATACAGTCTTTGGATCCCTCTCATTCTAGTATGTATTCGGTTTGTTCATGTGTCTTTCACACTGCAAGCCTGTTAGGAGCCGCTCTTTGTCCATGCCCATGTACCGGCGATCACTCCCCGCCCTCAACAGCGCTAGGATGTCACAATCTTTATTTTTTATTATCTTATCAAATTTTAAATTTCAGTCTTTTTAACACTCATTGCATTTTTTTCCTTGCTTTATTTTTTACTTTTTTTTCCTTCCGACACTTGAGGCAAAATAGAAAGCTTAGGAAGAGGGATGTTTCCCACAAAAATTATAGGATCACAATTGAGGGAATTGAAGGCAACCCGACCTAAAGTCAATATCTAGAGGCCATCCTATTGTTGTCCTATTATTTGGTTGAGGCCTCAAGGAACAAAAATGGTAAATGTTGTCAAATTGAAACTAGAGAAATCTGAAATTTGAAATGGGACATGGAAGTGGAAATGACACAAATTCACAAACACTCTATGAGCATCAAATAAAAGGATCACCATTAGAAAATGCAACACATAAAAATTTTTACAACAACTAGAACAAACCAACAATTCTACAATCACTAAAAAACAAAAGCAAGAGAAAGATAAATGAAAAAACAAACAACTTTATCTTTATCCTCATCATCTTCACCACCAACCACCATCACCTTCACCATTCCAAACCTCATCATCTCCCCTACTAAGCACCACTACCGGTCACTGCTATGTCGCCCCCTACCACACTGCTGTCACCGGCCAACTCACTCCACCTTCAACAACATCACTTACCATCACTTTTAAACCCATCCATAACCCAAAACTACTAAACCTTCACTATTTTTAAACCCACCAATCACCATCAACCCCAAAACCATCATCTTCCTCACAAAATTGATAACCCCCTTTTACTACCAACAACAACCGAAGACCATCGTCAACCCTAAAATCATCATCTTCCTCACCAAACCAACAACAACCTAGGACCACCATCAGCCCCAAACCATCGTCCTCACCAAACCAACAACCCTTTTTACTACCAACAACAGCCTAAGACCACTATCAATCCCAAAACCATCGCCTTCCTCACCAAACCAACAACCTATTTCACTACCCACAATAACCCAATGCCACCATCAAACCCAAACCTTATCACCTTCACACCTATAAAAACTAAAACAAAAGAAAGGAAGGAAGAAGAAGAAAAAGAAAGTGATACATAACTCCAATGTAAACCACCGCCTCTGGCGTCGACATCACATGAGCCGCATCATCCCTGTCGCGCACCTTTGTCACTGACCATCACCACCGCGTAATGTCACCGCGTCTCCGAAGTCGCCAACCTCTACGTCATTGTCGGTCTCCCTTACTCTCTTTTCCCCTCCTTTTTTCTCCTTCTCTCTTGCTAGCATTTCTATTCTTCTTTCTCTTTTTGTTTTTTTAACTTTGTTAATGTCTCTTTTTAGTTGTTAGGTTTTAGTCTGTAGTCTTTGTTTCTTATTTTTTTCTTGTATGGCCCTCTAAGGCCCACTTGTAGTTTCTAAGTCTTTTATTGTTTTTGTTTCTTTTCTTCTTTTTCTTTTTCCTTTTTTATTGGCTTCTTATATTATATATTGTCTTTTCTATTATATAGTTAGTTTAGGTTTTGAGTTTATGGTTTTATTTAGTTGTATCCTTTCATTTGTTATTTGAAGCTAGTAGCTTTTTTAGGTTAGCTTGACTTGGGTTTAAGTTTTTTTAATATCTTGTTTTAAATTATTATTATCATTGTTATTATTCTTGTAGTGTAAAATATAAAATTGTAAAAAGAAACTTAATTAATAATAGGTGCCACCTTCCCATTTTGTGTGTGTCATTTTGATTTATCTTGTTTTGTTCTATTTTATTTTACTTGGTTGGTTTTATTTCGTTTTAACTCATTTTATTTCCTAAAAAGAAAAGAGTAAAGTATTTTACTAATCTTCAAAAACAAACACAAATATTTTCAAAAAAAAAGAAGAAAAAGTTCCCTGTTTTCTAAAATAATAATAATAATAATAATAATAATAATAATAAATTTGGTTCATGAATATTTATTCGAGAACCACTCTTGTTTGAAATTAATATAGCTAAAAATAAAAATATTTTTTCATTAAATAAATCATACGATGATTTTATAACCGTCACAACAAGAAAATATATTTTTCCCTATTCTTTTTTAACTATGACTGGTATAACTATTGAAAATTAAGAAAAATAACTATATTTTTAATCAACCATAGGGAGTTTATTAACAAGTTTTTTTAAAACCATTGTTAATTGTATTTTAAAACCATTATACTTATATGTTTTCTTTTTTCTTTTTTTCAGTCACTTTACCTTTTCACTTTTTCTCGACGTTAACTTTTTCACTCTCTCGAAATCTCACTCTTGCTCTTTCGCAGTCTCACTCTCGTGTTCTCGCACTCTTGCTTACACTCTTGCTCTTTTGTAGTCTCACTCTTACAGTCTCGCTCTTTCGCTCTCTCACTGCATTCTCAGTTGCTAAGGTTTTCTAGGTATTTCTCTCTTTTGATTTTTTGTCATTTCCTTAGTAGATTCATATTTCATCCTTGAATTTTGTTAGGTTTTGTTTTATTTCCAATGTGTTATGATTGAAACTAGAAATACTTTTATCTACTCCTCAATTCTTAGATTCATCGATTTTGTTCTTCTTCATCTTTGAAATTCAATGCAATACCTTTGATTTTTTTATGATTTTCAAATGAATCTCTTTATTTTGTTTATTTTTTAGTGAATTCCATGAAAATTCTATTTGTTGCCATTATAGGTTTGTCTTTATAGAGTTCAATTACACATGAATGTTTTAAGTTTGAAATTGGTACTAAAAGGTACAATTATGATCTTTGGTTTTGTTTATTTTTCTGTATCCACATGTGATGGATTTTTTATGATGGATAATTTCTAAGTGTTAGCTTTAAAGACTTGTTTAGATTGACTAAGTTAGATGCAATAAGCTTTTTATATTTACAGAATCTTTAATTTCACAAATAATTTCTAGTTTGTAAAAGTGAGAGAGCACTTAGTTATTCCATTTGTGTTGCTTAGTCATAGTACTGCTAAAAGACTCACTATGCAATATGACTTCAAGGAATTAACGGCAACAGTAACATATAGCCTCAAGTATATAACAACATAAATTAAGTAGGATTATGACCTTTTTAGTGCTTGAAATTTTGATTGAATACAATGTCTAGAGATGAATAATGAAAAAGTTCAAGCAGATAGTTTACCACTTAAAATTTAGAAGTAGAATACATAATATAAAATTTAGAAATTGGCATGGCCAGTATGATATGATAGTTATTTTCTTTACTCAAGAATATATAAAAGGAAGATTGAAAAATTTAGATAAATGAGGAAACAAGAAAAGAGAAAAGAGAAATAATGTTAGCCCAAGATCCATGAAGTAAAAGCATTTAATGATTCACCATAGTACAAAGTTCCACCAGGCATTATGGTACAGACATACCTGATGACTGATAAGCTTTACTTGGGTTATTTTTGTAGTACAAATGTCAGAAGGGTAGTGAAAGGACCCCAACTCCCATCATTATTGAATATTAAACTCAAAATTGGAATAAGATCAGGGATTACAGTCCATTACCAAATAGGTCTCCATGTCATTGCCATCATTAGTTAATTATAATTCAAAAACACAATTGCTGAAGTATTTAACTTCCTCTACACATGCCTGAATTAGCATTACCATGTTTAATTAAGAAGCAATTTAACATAATTTACTCCCAAATTAAATTGCAAAATAAATATTAAGTTATTTAAAATTTTATAGTTACGAGTAAATAATCTCATTTATTTTGTAAAAATTTCAAATAACTGTTGGCTTTACTTTTTTTGCTATCTCCAAGCTGGCAAAGAAGTGGTATCAATGAGTAATAAAAATTCCTCTAAGAACCCAGTTGTATATCTCATTTATTGTTGTTGTAGCATCATCAGGATTCTCATATCAAAAGTGATAGCTAGACTCAAATTCAATAAATGAGTTCCCAAAGAATATAAGTTGAAAACATCCTTAAGGATAACTATGGTTTAAGTGGAAATAGGTAAAATTGCTCATGAGAATTCTATGGAGCAACCTATTATAGGTCTTAATTGACATTTGCCCCATTTTTTTGTCTCACATGTCTGACTCAGAACCTAAGATCTTTTGTATTATGCATTGTTCAAGATTAGTTGAGCTATATTAAAATGTAAATTATTTATGTTAGAGATGGGGATCTCAAATAATAACTATGTTTTACTATATTGGTCTATTTTTTTACATTCTAGGAGAAATATAAGTAAACTCAAATTTATATTTTATTTTCAGAAGTAATGGATAAGTCTTTGATTGAGTTGCCTCAAAATACTCTTAAATATATTGAAGAGCTAAATAAATTTTTAGACTTTGTATTTGCTAATCGGAGTTTTGAGGATAAGATAATATGTCCATGTCTTAAATGTTCATTTCGTAAATGGCAAACTCAAGAAGTTGTCTATGACCATTTGATACTTAAACCTTTTCCTAAAAGGTATATAGTTTGGCTTAAACATGGGGAGACAAGTCATGCAAAGACTTTAGATGAAACACCATTAATGTCATAGGGGATTGAGAATAAAATTCTCAACAATGATCATATATGTGACATGGTTAATGAAGCATTTAATCATCATTATGATGGCGAGGGTGTTGAAGAAGATAAAGAAATGCAACCACAATCAAGCCAGATGATGCATGATAATAATAAACAGTTTTTGGAGTTATTGAAGGATGGATAACAGAGTTTGTATGAAGGGTGTGATAAATATTCAAAACTTTCCTTTTTGGTAAAGTTGTATCACATTAAATGCCTATACAAAATGAGTGACAAGGCCATGTCAATGATACTAGAGTTGTAGGCATATGCTTTGAGTATGCTAAACTTCCATCTTTATTCTATGAAGCCAAGAATTATTACTAAATTGGGCCTTAATTACATCAAAATTCATGCTTACGAGAATGATTGCATGTTATATTTTAAGGAGAACAAAGATAAGGATATTTGCAAGAAATGTCTAGCGTCCAGATGGAAACCAAAAAGTATCACTTCTAACTATAAAAAAAAGTCTCTGTAAAGGTTTTGAGATATTTTCCTTTGAAGCCACGTTTGCAAAGGTTATTTATGTCTTCTAAAATAATTGAGCATATATGATGGCATGCATTGGAAAATAATGATGAAGGGATGTTAACACATCCATGAGATTCTGAAGCATCGAAGAGATTTGACTTAATGCATCATCAATTCGCTTCAGATCCTTGAAATGTGCGTTTAGGGTTAGCTACCGATGGGTTCAATCTATTTGGAAATTTGAGCACAAGTTGATGAGGACAACACCAACTCACTGCAAGGGCTAGGAGGACCTATGACGAGATCCAAAGCAAAGAAGACCAAAGCCACATTACAAAGGTTGATTCTCACACTCCAAGAAGAAATAACCAAGGAGCCAACGCAAGCCAAGCTTGCCCATTTGATCATGTGGAAGGATGAATAGCGGAGGGCCTAGCATAAATGGTCTAGCTTTCAAGACTTGGGTAGTGTAGGGGTTGAATGACCTGTGTTCAAACCTTACCAAGACCCCTTTTTCTTTTAATTTTTATGTTATCCTTGATGTAATTTAAATTTTTCAGCATTTTCCCTTTTGCTTAGTGGACATAGGCAGTTTGCTTTATGGTGGATAGTGGGACGGTTATGGCTTGGAAAATGTTCAGCCAAGTTACACAAAACATCTCACGTAACATGGAATTGGTAGATTTAGAATTTTTATGAATTTTTCTAGGTTTGAAAACTTAGGTTATGAGGGTGATGCTCATAGTCCTTGTGTGAATCAAGGAAGATTGGCCATGCATAGGTGTGAAGCTTTTGTATGAATGCTAATCAATTTATGGAGGTGTGATTCTTCCTTTTGTGTTTTTCTTCTTGCATTTTCATCTTTGTTTCAGTCATGGTATTCACGTGAGGAGATTGTCCAGAATCCTAAAATTAACCCAACTTAATTCATCTCCTATGGTTTGTCACTTAAACATCAAAATTATACAAGATTAAAAGTGACCATGACCTAGTTTCATTGTTTTCCCAATTTCTTTGCTTCTAATTTGTTTCCCATGTTGATCAAGTGTAAGTGCAGCCATTCTTTCCTTAATTAACTCTATCTTAATCTGAACCTTGGGATCAAAATAACCAACTTCAGAATTTTAAATCATTAAGGATCAAGAACCCTAGAAAAAAGGAGGAAGTTAAGCTAACCTAGATTTTCTAGGGATTGTACTTTCAAAATTAATTCTCACCCTTGTTCTCTTTCCTACGTGAAAAGCTCTACCTTTCTAGTCCTGGTCCGTGTTATTTTTCACCATTTGGCAGCCACCAATCAGTCCTTGATCATCAAGAATTCAGCCCTAGCCGGTCCTTATCAAGATCCACATCACAAGTTATAGCATTTGGCCAGTTGTGCTCATACCTTACAACCTTCCTCCTCCTTGGATGTGCATGAAACAAAGCTCATTCATTCTTTCTATGATTATACCTGGGAAGCTAGCCCCTAGAAATGATATTGATGTGTATCTACAACCATTAATAGAAGAATTGAAAGAATTATGGAATTTCAGTGTTAGAACTTTTGATTCATATAGTAATCAAATATTTAACATGCATGTAGCTCTATTATCGACTATTACTGACTTTCCTAGTCTTGGTGCCCTATCTGGTTGGAATATATATACTGGGTTGGCATGTCCTACTTGCAATTTCAACTCAAATCCTAAACGCCTCTATCATAGTCAAAAGTGGTGTTTCATGGGTCACCATCGCTTTTTGGATAAAGGTGATAAATTTAGATTGGCTCATAAGAGATTTGATGGGAATGTAGAAGGTAGAAACTCCCTATTACATTAACAGGTGCTGATGTATTTCAACAAGTTGAGAATGTTAAAGTTGTATTCAGAAAACTATCAAAAGTTACAGGGGAATCAAGGAAACAACAAAGAGCTGAGGAAGGAATTCTACAATTGAAAAAAGAAGAGTATATTCTTTCAACTTCCATATTAGGTGAATAAGTTATTGCGCCATAATCTTGATGTTATGCACATTGAAAAGAATGTGTGTGATAATGTTATATTTACATTGTTGAATGAAACTAGAAGATCAAAAGACCATTTGTATGCGCAGAGGGACTTACAAGAGTAGGGCATTAGATCTAATCTTTGACCTAATGAAAATGGTAGATATCTTCCTGCATTATTCACATTGACAAATGAAAATAAGGATATTTTTCTTAAGACATTAAAGGACATTATCGTTCTAGATGGATACGCAAGTAACATTAGTAGATGCATTGATGTTAGACAATGAAAGATTGGAGGATTGAAAAGTCATGACTCACACATCTTAATAGAGCAATTTCTACCTTTAGCAATAAGAAGAACTCCCCCAAAAGAAGTTTCTGCAGTTTTAATATATCTATGTTTGTTTTTCAGACAACTATGCAGTAAAGGTCTGAAGGTTAATGAACTTGACCAACTTCAAAGTAGAGTTGTTCTCACATTATGCCATATGAAAATGCCCTTTTCGGCTTTTTTTTTTTTTTACAATCATGGTTCATTTGATTATGCACTTAGTTGAAGAAGTAAAGCTTGGAGGACCTGTCCAATATCGATGGATATACCCATTTAAGAGGTACCTTAGAAGATTAAAGTCCTATGTACGTAATAAGGCTCAACTTGAAGGCTCAATAGTTGAAGGCTATATGGCTGAAGATGTTTTAACATTTTGCTTAGATGGAATTGAGACTATATTTAACCGTTCGGGTCATGCTAATGACCGTCTTGATTATGTGTCATCTAGTATAGGCACTTTGTTTCCACCAATTGGAAGACCGATTGGCGATTTTGATTACTTCACACTTTCGACAAAGGAAAGGTTGCAAGCACATTGTCATGCATTGACCAATTGTAGAGAGTGGACCCATTTCTTCGATAAATAATCTTAATTGATGATTTATTATAAATGTAATCACTCAACTTATAACAATGTTGTTGTTGTTATATACATTTCACATAGTGAATTTAGAGATATGGTGCGGAGACAATTAAGAAGTTATACATGATCATCCTCTGAGATAGACAAAAAGGTTTATAGGGAGTTTGTTGAATGGTTTTCTCATCATGTAAGTCACTACTAAAAAAAGACCCAATTGCAACAGAAAAACCTGTCGCTAACAACCATTAATCCTTCGCTAAATAAATCAACAACAGTGTTAGCTACGAAAGAATCCCGTCGCTACGGCAAATTACAGTCATGGCAAACGTTGTGATGGCTTACTTATATCACTGATGGTGGTCCCCTTTATTCTACTTTCGTCACTGTGTTGGTCCTATATTAGTGACGAGAATGACCCCTTCGCTACAAAATTTAAGTTTCTCTGTCGCTAAAATGTGGTTAATTTTTGTAGCTAATTATTGATGGGTCTTCCGCCGCTGGGGTGGTCACTAAAGAAGAACTAAAGGTAATGACGGGGTCAGTTTCGTGGCTATATATTTGATGGGTCTTTTGTCACTGTGGTGGTCGCTAAACATAGCGATGGTGTCAGTTTTGTAGCTATATATTTGATGGGACTTCTGTCACTGTGGTGGTCACTAAACATAGCGATGGTGTCAGTTTCATAGCTATATATTTGATGGTACTTTTGTCGTTGTGGTGGTTGCTAGACGTAGTGACGGTGTCAATTTCATAGCTATATATTTGATGGGACTTCTGTCGCTATGGTGGTCACTAAATATAGCGACGATGTTAGTTTCATAGCTACATATTTAATGGGTCTTCTGTCACTGTGGTCGTCGCTAGATGTTGACTACGTTTAGCGACAGACACAATTCCATTACTAATAGTAAAATTGATTTTTTTAAAATATTATTCTCATAAAATTTTATAGATGTTAGGTTTAGTAAAATATTATGGAGTAGATTTTATAAAGTTGGATTAAATATTTATATAAAATTAAAATATATAATAATTTTTTATAATGCTTTTATTATTTAACCGATGCATATATAAACTCCTAATAAACAGAAAAGGATAAAAAGATATAAAAGTAATTAGTAATAAACAGAACCAAATACAAGAATATTATTAGCCAAAAACTGATATATAACTCAAATGATTAAAAAAATAAATAGAAAAATGTGTAACACTAAAAAAATAAATACAAAAATGAGTCCAACAACTAGGGGGATCCTGGGGTGGTGGGTCTGGCTCGGAAGCAGAACTTAGGTCATCGGGTCGAGATGGTAAAGACTCCATCAACCGGCGGATCAGAGCCTCCTGCGGCGCCAGCAGCTTGCGAGTGTCCTCTCAATCCTGCTGAGCTTGCTCCTCCGCCAACTACCTCTATTAGCACTTCTCTGCTAGCTTAGTGTTCAGGTTCTGGCTATCTAGGTCCCAATCCCACAAAGGCCAAACACTCTCCCCTTCTTGTTGACGCCTCTGAGAGCCTCTAAATAGATGGTGTTATCGTCGGTAGAAGAAAGGGTGGGCGGTGCCTCCCCATCAGGTGTCTGAGCAGCCAGCTCAACCTCCTTCTGGGCCTGTATGGCCTGGTACGCCTCTACATATGTTTAGAAAAATCAAATAAGTTACAAAATGTTAATCTATAAAAAATTTAAAAATATTTGTATAAGTTTAGATAAAGTACCATTATCTCTGTGGTCTTCTGGTTAACCCATTGACCAACCTTATTCTTTTTAGTGATTTACATCACCTCAAATAACGAAGGCTCATGGTGCTCCTTCTGCTCCTACAATTCACAACATATTAAAGATGTTAGTCCTTCCAACTTCTGCTCCTAGCACTGGCCTATTGGAACAAGAATCCTTCCAACTTCAGCATCGTCCCTTTCCAGTGGGGCTCAGGGATCTAGCGGGGGCGTTCATTCTTCACCCTCACCTTCCAGAAGGTACTCTTGATGATTTTAGAGGTCTTTATGATAAAGATCCTCCTAATCTCATCAGTCATAGCCTCCTCCCACCGATAGTCATGTTGTAAAGTAGAATGCAAATCCAAATAAAAATACAATTGTATACAATAATGCAAAAGATACATGAAATTAGAAGGGTTGTATTAAACTTACCGAGAAAGTGTCAAACCATTTATCCTAGACAATCTTACTAGCATTTGTCCAAGACTAGGCCTTCAAAACCTTAGTAATCGCTTTGCTAGTGCTAGTACTATCAGCATAACTATAGTTTAAAAAATGAAACAATTAATCAACAAAATTGAACCTTAAAACTAACATAAAACGGGGAGTCCACCGAAATTTCGACAAAGCCTCCCCTGTAAACCGGACATTTCTAAATTTTTACAAGCACCCTATTACACACAAAACTTTCCAGTACAGTTAAATGTAAAGAAACATCAACAACTATGTAATAGTTACATTATCAGAACATATACCAGTACCTAGTGAGCTATACTCTCTACTAACAAACAACAATCAAATCAATCTTAAATTACAGATAACATAAGGATACAGCATACACACTAGTACCTTGTGAGCTTTTCTCTCCACTAACAAACAACAATCAAATGAATGTCAACATTACAGAAATTAATGTCATCAGCCTACACACCAGTACCTAGTGAGCTTTGCTCTCCACTAACAAATAACAATCAAATCAATCTCAACAATACAGATAGTTATGTTATCATCACACACACCAGTATAAAAAGACGTTAACTTTATGAAATATAGTAATACTTACTCGTCTACATCTTATAATGGGACCAGAATGGGAAAAGGGTTGGATACTGATGAAGGAGTCGCCTCATGGACTTGCTCCTATTGCTGCTAAGGCTATAACACGTCCAGGGTGGATATGACTGCAGCATCACTAGGAACTGTCAGTGTGGGCATCCAGTATGCAGTGTCATCTATCGATGGGGTCTCCCTCTGTGTGCTAGGGGTACCAAGCCGTGTAACCGGGGAATGTCTACCACCACCCCGACCAAACAGTGATCTGTGTCTAGTCATCTGTTAATAAAATAATCTAAATAAGTTTCAGTTAAAACAATAACATATATATATATATAACTACATACTTTGTGTCTATTTCAGTTTGGAATTCCCCTTCAATATTAGTGTGACTCTTAAAATTTGTTTCAGACGTGTCATCAGTATCCAAATTGGCCCTGGACCATTTTATTGACAAGACAGCTTGTGTGTCAATGTGTTTACTGCCAAAGGCTGCAAGTATCTCATCCAATATGTCTGGATCAATATTCAACACTGAATGACTGTCATGGAGGTCGCTCGGAGCTAGCTGATAAGCATCTTCAACTTCATCGGAGACGTTATCAATGATCTAACTACGAGCCTTGGATTTGATAACTACATACCAGCCTCGGTGCCTTCCAGGGAATTCTGTGTAATATGTCTGCTTGGCTTGCTGGGCAAAGATGAAGGGATCAAACCTTTTATATCTACCACTTTTTTCACCTTAACTAATCCGTAATGATGTTTGACTTCTGTACGCATACCGATTGTGTTGTCGTACCAATCACACTTGAATAAAACTAAATCTCTTTTAACCCTCCTGAAGAAAGAAACTTGAATGATCTC
The DNA here is from genome assembly GCA_037962975.1 of Clitoria ternatea. NCBI lineage: Eukaryota > Viridiplantae > Streptophyta > Magnoliopsida > Fabales > Fabaceae > Clitoria > Clitoria ternatea. The sequence continues at coordinate 212,185,544 of CM075670.1, forward strand.
TTTTAAGACAGCATAGAAGTCCTCCTCTAAATGTCCTGTTGTGCCTTTAATATAAACCCCAAAGTTATATGTTCACATTCCTTCACTCCATTGGAAAATTTTAAACTTATAGTGGTTTACATAGTAAATTGGTCATTTTTTTAACAGTTTTCATAGTCCAAGAAAGAGCTTAGAGTAAAGGGTTTTTAATTAGGTTGTTTGGGTCTTGAATCTATAACATACAACCATGTTAGATAACATAAGTATACAACTTAAAAAAAACATAATGTGTACAGGCCTTACATGTTAAGCAAACCAATCTATGAACTTGGATGATACCTCACTACTGACCTAGTCGTCAGTTATATCATTTTGCTCTTGTCTCAATATATCTACATATATACTATTTAAAGAACAATAGTTTAACTACACGAAAATCGCATGTTCGAATTGAAAAAAATTTAAAAGTAGGTGACTTACTCGACAGATGGTTTAACTTCCTCACAGTTTAAAAGAATGTACAAGTGAGTCGTCTTTTGGTGTTTCTCATCAATGTAATATTCTATGACCTTGCCTTCAGGATGACCAGGATAGTTAAATATTGAGCTTTGTTCATCCACACCAAGGTTTGATACGACCCTAAGGTTACAAGGGATTCTAGTCATTCTTGTTTCTATCTCTGTTGGAAAGTAGAATGAAGCAAAAGTGGTCATTTCTTCCACTAAATATGCCTCACAAATCGATGCCTTAACACATGCCTTGTTTGACACTTTGTCTTTTAAAGAACGTAGGAATCTCGAAAAACATAAAGAATTACTGAATTATATATTCATTAATTTTTACAACAAAATTTAGAATGGAAGTAAAGTTGTTCTAATGTTTAACCTCTCAAATAAATACATCCAACAATACTGCACTAACCACAACCCTAGCCTCATATGGGAGATGAATCAGTAAGTGCTTCATAGAATCAAAAAAAACTAGGGGGAAATTTGCTCCAACTTACAAATTAACACTAGAATACTTTCCTCTATCCTCACAAGAATCTCCTCTATTAAGATTGTTGTTGTCAACTCTTTAAGAAAATAACTCAACTCAACCAACGATTTCCATATGGGTTTGGGTAAGGCATGAAATATGCATGGCAGTAGTCGTTGCATAAAGACATGACAATCATGACTTTTCATGCCAAACAACCTGCCCTCTTTTAAATCAACACATCTACTCAAATTTGAAACAAACCCGTCAAGCATGGTCAACCCATTCACTCACAAACAGATAACCATCTGTTGAGCTTTCGTTAACATATATTTGATTTACAGTTTAAACATTTTCCTGCGTCCCACATCCCTCAATTCTAGATCCTTCCTTAAACATAACCTTGCAAGGTCTAATCAGTTTTTCTCGTTGTCCTTTGTTCTCCCGTTGATGTCCATCACAATGTGAAATATGTTCATGAAAACATTTTGTTCAGTGTGCATGACATTTATGTTGTGTCTTAACAACAGGTCTTTCCAATATGAAAAATCTCATAATATACTTTGCTTCACCCAGCGGTGCTCCTTCCCAAAACCCGCAAACTCTATTCTTACCCCGAATGTAAGGATAGTCAGATACTCTCTGGCACACCTATGGACTAGATAATCTATGAGGTGGAGGTTCATTGAAAACTTTATTTTTCTTAAAATCGGTTATGTTTCTCCTGTAAGGATGATCCAACGGTAGGAATTTGTAATGGCAGTCAAAATAACTTATCTTGCCACTAACCAAGAGTGATTCCTCCTGGGTATGTTCCATGCATATAGGGTAAGCAAGCTTCCCAGACGTTGACCATCCAGAAAGCATACCATACGCAGGGAAGTCATTAATGGTCCACATCAAAGTAGCCCTCATCATGAAATTATTTTTTAAGGATGCATCGTAAGTCATAACCCCAACATCCTACTTCATACACATCTCAAGAGGAAGATTATATAAGGTCAATCTAACTGGCTAATAAGAGTACGCTCTTCTGTATTAACCAAATGGGTTGAATCCGTCAGTACATAGGCTAAGTCATACATTGCACGGCTCATGTGAAAAGTCCAAGTATAGCCCATCCAAATACTTCCATGTTTTCCCATCAAATGGATGACACAAAAGACCCTCTTGTATTCGATTCAAAGCATGCCAACGCATGTGTTTTGCCATGGACAATAAGGCATATAAATGTTGAAGACGTGGTGTAATTGAAAAGTACCATATTTTCTTCCTTGTTGTCCTAGTTACTTTCGCTCTTCTCTTAACAGTTTTGTAACGATCCTTGCTATACTGTACACATTTATCCACACTCTTGTCCGTAAACTCGTTTCAGAATAATATATACCAGTCAACGTATCACTGTATCTTCACACATCCCAACCCTAGGTTCGCCATGCTTTTTTTAGCATAATACATATTTGATGGAATTTTGTTTCCATTTGGCATAGTGGAATATTTCAAATCCACCATTCTATTAAAACAACCTCTATAAAGATTATACTCTGCCTTTATGCTTAAAGCAACTAGGGAGACAAATAATTCAGTATGACTCTCATAGTCGTCCTATAACAGGGTCTGGGCCACCGCCAACAAATTATAAAATCTCTTAACATTTGGATTAGGATCCTCCTCTATACCCTCAGTTTGATCCCTAGGTTCGTCATCATGTTGTAGAACACTCCCGGTGGAAGGTCCAACATGATCCATCACTATCGGCTCCATGTTGTTGTAGTTGTCCCTGTTGCCCCCTACTTCATAGTAAGACAGTTACACAGGTATGCTGGATGGCCTGGGCGTTAACTGTTCACCATGGTTGTACCACCAATAATATTCTTTCATGAAATCCTTCTTATTTAAATGGCACATCACGTCATCCGTGTATTCAAAATTCATGCATCCATACTTAGATCAAGGACAACAAATCTTCTGGGTCGCTCCAAACTCAGAGGCGTTGGTCGTAGCGAATGGAATGAATTCACACAACCCTATAAAAAATTCTTTAGTGACTCGCCAATTATGATTCAGCTGGATGTACATCCATCATCGATGTGTCGAAACCTCCATTCATGATATCTAACGATAATAAGATTGATTACTTTAATTAAACAAGACCTAACTATCATTCATGAATCACTCTATCTCTTTGATGTTGTAAGTGGGTGGGGCCCTATCCCATTCACAATGAAAATGTAACCATCTGTAACCCATTTGTATGTTTACGTTAACTTTGTGTATTGACGTTCAATCAGAATTTCAACAGCATTTTGCATTGGTCCTTGGGTACACAGAGGTACGTAAGGGTCGAAACACCGCACGTAGACATGCTCCCGAAGACAACATAAAATACAAAAAACTAGAATTCCAATTGCACATCAATAACACAAGTTTCACACAAACACCAATATCTATGGGTTACGTCTTATTGGTTACAGATTCATCCTAAACTGTCCAACCGGGACAATTCAAGATCCAACACAACACGGTGTATCGACCTGTTATATTAAGACTTGAATGGGAACCTATTTAGGTTTACATACGGTCTAACAACACAGGGAGCCTACTGAAATTTTGGTAGAGTCTCCCCTGTAAACTAGACATTTCAAAATTTAACACGAGCCTTGTTACACACAGAAAACAGTCCAGTACAAATCAATATATATTTATAACCTTAAAAGGCTAATTTCTAAACAAGTACTAAACAGGGACCAAACAAGAACACAATAAAAATCTAATAGGCCTAAACAACAGCCTAATTAGTCATAAAGATTATATGAATCATCTACTTAGGCCAAATATCATTATACATACACAAAAGTCATCTACTTTAGGCATAAAGAAATAAAGAAATAAGTTAAAATAAGTTAAAATCTTTTTTGCAACCATAAGATACTTATTTTAGTAAATTAACATAACATTTTTAACAATTTTTGTTTGAATTTAACTATCATGAAAGTACATATTTCAGTACAAACAAGAGTATAGTTACGTGAAAGATACACTTTGGAAGAAGAGAGTCAGGGGTGCTTTCAGAGAAAGACGCACAGGATTACGACCTGCATTACAATATTGAAAGCAGATTAATGCATTACAATATCTTTCTTTTTTCATGTACTATACTAATTTTTTATCTTTATTCTTTTATGTACTAAATATTTATTCATAGGTGATGATGGCACAAGAAAGATAAAACAACTCAGGATCAATGATGTTTGGTCCCTTCCTTCCAATAAAAAGATTATCCTACATTGGAATGATGAAACCCAACCAATTGCAGATGAGGGTTTAGGGTTTAGGATAAAGTTCCAAAAGATTACAAAGAATAAGTATTCAAGAACACTATTCAGGTCAGAATTTTATATGCTTGAATTAAGGCTTATTTTCAATTATATTCTAAATAGATTTCTAACTTATATCCTTTATAATTTAAAGACAAAGTTTATAATTGATTTTGGCCTCCAAAAGAGTTATGTCTTCAAATCTTTGAACTTAAAATGGAGAGACTATAGACAAGAGTTATGGTGCGTAAGGGATGACAACACACGTAATAGAGATCAGTTAGTTCTGATGGTCCCGCATGGAGTAAATAGAGACCATTGGTCTTCTTTTATTGACCATCGTCTAAGTTTGAAAGCTAAGGTAAAATTAATTCTTTCATATTTAGTTTTTGTTTTAGTTGGACCAATGATTATTTTTTTGTAAATGATGAGAAGAAGTCCCATAAAAAATAAAGATAATAGAAAGCAGCAAACAATTCCCCACACTGGTGGATCTAAAAGCCTTGCACGTAAAAGGACGGAGATGGTAAACTCAAAAGTATCACTTATGAAACCACACTTTTTCTAAAGGAATTTTTTTAATCATTTACTTGACTTTATAGAAACAAGAGTTAGGATGGAAGGTTAGTAGGGGAGAGATATGGATAGCAACACATAAACATGCTGATAGGGCGTATGTGAATGTTAAGGCTAGAGAAACTAGTGTAGTTTTTGTCATATCAATTGATGTATTTATTAAAATGAATAAGGTTTCCTTGGCTTATTCCTTCCTTAGCTATAAATCTATGAACAAATGTTTGAATAAATATATTTGAATAATATGCAAACTACAAAGATTAACTATAAAGCTGAAAATTAAAATTTAATTCATGTAAACATAATGTTTATTTTTATAGAAAAAATCATTCATATGAATCAAGTGGGACATCTGTTTCAAAAGGAACATCAAGTCAATATTCCTTAGCCCATGCACTATGAAGCCAAGAACATTGTGGTCGTGTTCAGGGATTAGGATTGGGTCCTTGCCCATCCCAAGTATTTGGATATCCTTTTCAGTCCTATAGTGGGATCTTTTAATCATTTCCTTCTCGTCACTTATCAGGAGTTACAAAGTTAAGTTAACAGGTTGAAGTCTCAAATAACTAAGCAAAAAATAAAGTTTAATGCATTTTTTAATTTTTTATGTAGAATCTTCAACGTGATTTGTCTCCTAACTTGGATTTGTTTCAACTTTTATCAGTAATATTTATTAGTTGAATTATTATTTTGATATCATTTAATTTGTGTCTAATTATCTTGCATAAATTTTAGGTGTCTGACCAAGGAAGTGTCAAACCTATTAATGTTATTGACCACTCTCCAACAAATTTAAAACATGACGACTAATTTGTTTAGAGATAAAAGTCATGATTGGTTGATAAAAAATTTATACTTTGTGTATGTTTAGGTATCAATTTCAATACTTAATTTGTTTTTATAATTTCTAGATATGGATGATTGACAATTCAAGAATGTGACTGAATTGATGTTTGTTTATAGCTGAATTGTTGTTTAGGCTTTATGCTGTTGAAATCTCTATGACCTATTTAATTTTGTTTGATATGGAACCAATTAAACTTGATATGGATGATAATTGTTTGATAAATTTTTACTTACAGTAGCAATTTGTATTTCCTTCTTTATTTACTTTGGTTTTTTTAATGTATTTTCACTTTTAAATTAAAACTATGAAAATAGGAGATAGCATTCAATGAATTCTTCAATATATCAAATGCATTCCATATTAAATACACCTATCCAATTCCTAGCTTACGTGGAAGCTATATGGAGTTCCAAAAATAGTGTTATTTAATGGGCCATGGATGAAACAAAATCCACTAATTAGACCTTTTTTTGGCAACTAGAATTACAATGAATTGGGGGAGAAACCAACCCATGTTCAATTTCTAGTACAAATGCATCAATTTTTATATTGAAAATATACTCACCAAAACAATCTAGATTTATATGATTTTATTTATTTTATTGGTATTCATTTATTTTGTGATAATTACAATTAAATTGAATAAACAATATGATATTATGAACTGAGTTTCAAATGTAAAACTAACAAGCTTCCAACTATAGGTGAATTTTGTATTACTTGGGGTTATTAATCATGGATAATGGTGTTACCCAAAGTTATAGTCATGAAACTAATAGGGTTTTAAACTATAGGTAAATTTTATATTACTTGGGCTATCAACCATGGATAATGGCATTGCCTAAGGTTAATTATAATCATAGTCAATTTATTTGTGACAGAAGGAGTCCCTATGGTTTTAGTAATTATGGGTAATGATTTTAGGAGAGGTTTTAACCCCTGTTATTACCAAAAAAATCATTAAAAATAATTTTTTAGTAGTGTGTGTCGTGCAAAATATTTTGCGTACATTGATATTATAAAGTCATGAAAGTTGATACATGTACGAAGTACCCCATCTTGTGTTTTTGTCCTTTGGCATAGAAAACCTCTTTTTAAAAAAATGATGAGATCTCTTTTTAATATATATAATTCAAAAATATCTTTTCTTAAAAAAATATTTTTAAAACCCTTTTAAATCATTTAAAAAAAACAAAAATTGATCTTTGGAGTTTATTTCCAACCAAGAATTACATAACCTTGATTTCCCGATGTACCTGGGAATAATTCCTGTCGTGCCCATTTTCCTTTTACTATATTCATTTGTTGTTGTTTATTGTGATCAATTTTAAAATTGATACTATTTAATTGGAAATAGCGTTTTACTACAATGAGATTAATTTAGATGAGATGTTTTGTTAATCTTATATTTTTAACTTCTCTTTCGCCTGTCAAAAATAATAAGTCTTCTTACGATAAGATTAATTTGCATGAGACGTCTTGCTAATCTTGTCACATTCACAATATTACATCCGTTCGTCAATAAAATGAAGGTTTTTTCGCGATAAGATTAATTTGGGTAAGACGTCTTGTTAATATTTTTAAGTTTTAAACATACTCGATTTAAGATTAATTTGGATAGACGTCCTGTTAATCTTGCTTTTTAAAAAAAATATGTTTGATTTAAGATTAATTTGGACAAGATATCTTGTTAACCCTATTTCAAAATTTCCTTTTTCCTTATTTATGTCGTTAGATTCCTTTTTTTAGAGATTAAATCGATTTATGGGCTATTTAAAATACACGCAATCAATTTGAGGTAATTGTTTTATATCAAACAACGTGGGGTGCTAATACCTTCCCCATTTGTAATTCGACTTTCGAAATTAAAATCTCATTTTTATGACCAATACTTTAACAAAGGTTTATCCAATATTTTACCTTTAAATAAATATTGGTGGTGACTCCTATTTTTTGAAAGGATGTCAAAACTTTTCTTTCTTATGGTCTTTCTCTCGTTGTGATCCCGGTCGTGACAATTGTGCAAATAAGTTACCATATTTACTTAGATTATGGGTTCTTATTAAACCTAGTTTCCAAATTGTAAAAATATTAACAAACAAGAGATTTTTCGATGAACTTAAAAGTGTTTCTTAACTGAAAATTGACACCTAGTAGCCTAGCCTCATGAATCAACTTTAGGAAGTATTTCCTCTAAGTGATGATGAAGCATTGACAGGAATAAGCAACCTTTAATCCAAGAAAGTACTGCCTTTGTCTCTTAATATAAGAACCTCTTGAAAGATTTCTTTGGTCCACAATATAAGAACCTCATAAAAAAAGTCAATAACATTAATTAATTTTTCACCAACATACTCTTATTATTTATTAATGAAGTATACACCGATTAAGTAGAAAAAGAGTAAGTTTATGAGTCTCAATAAAAGTAAAAGGATACTTTTGGAAAACTAGTACAATTTGTAAAAAAGTTAAATGACTTTAACCATATTCACTAACTTTTCTTAAAAACTGGAATTACTTAAAAGGTTCTTATATTACGGAGTGAGAGTAATACTTAAGGGCTCTCAGATCTTTGATGCGAAGAAAATAATGAAGGTTGGCTTTGAGACTCTCAAAATCTATGAGTTCATTCCCTAGAAGAATCACATCATCCATATAGATGAGAAGAATAATGAAGGAATTCAGATTCCTTTTGATGAAAATGGAATGGTAGCTAACAACCAAGTTGAAGGAAGAATATGGTGAGCTTAGCATGCCAAGATCTATTAGCTTGCTTCAAGCCGTAACTAGACTTGAGTAGGTGGCAAACTTAGTTTTGTTTGGAAGAGGTTATATAATCTATATAAAATTGTTTCCTATAGAACACTATATGTAAATGTATTCTCTACGTCAAGCTGGTGGATATGCTAATTGTGAATGAAGACTAAAGCAATGAGAAGTCTAATAGTGGTAATCTTTGCCAATATAGACTATATTTCAAAATAGTCAAGTCCTTTAACCTAAGTGAGAGTGAATACTCTGGTCATTAATATGGCTTTAAACCTCTTAATATTGCCACATATTTTCCTCTTAACTTTGTATACCCACTTATAATTGATAGGAGTGATCCCAAGTGCATAATAAACTAGATTCTATTTATGGTTTCTTTATAAGGAATCTATTTATTGACTTATAGCCTCCTATTACTATGGTGATTGACAAGCCTATCTATAGTTCTTAGGCTTAATATCCCGATCAATTTGGGTTGTGAACACCCTATGTAAAGAAGAAAGATGTTGAAATCTTATTACCTAGAAGATAAGATACTTGGTATGTAGTGTGGCTTCAATTGAATTACAGTAATAATCTTGTAGGTGTGATAGTGGTTTTCTAATTCTTTAGGGCTTGACAAAAAGTTTAGATGGAACAATAGGTGGGGTAACAAGTGGAGGTAATATGGTTGTAGGTGAAAAGGGAACGAAAAATAAAGAAGTGTATGTGGCAGGTATGGGTAATGTGGGGGAAAATGATGGAGAATGAATGAGTGGATTGGTTTGAGTCATGGAAGTAGGATTAATTCTCAGTTTAGTACACCTCCAAATAGAGATGGAATTTTGTTTCTGCTTGAAAGGGAGGATTTTCTCATGGAAAACATGACATTCCTTAAGACAATCACGACTTGAGTCTCAAGGTTCATGATCACATATCCTTTAGTTCCAATTTTGAAACCTAAGAGAATATAAATCTTAACCACATATCCTTTAGTTCTAATTTTGAAACCTGGGAGAATAGAAATCTTAACCCTAGGATCAAATTTTAATCTATGTGGTGTAAGGGTGGAATTGAAGTATTAGGACCCATACACCTTCAGATTCTACAAGTTGGGCCTATCATCTGTTAATAACTCAAAATGAGATAAGTTGTTGAGTAGTGGTGTAGGGATCCTATTGATCAAAATATGGCGTGTAACACATTATAACTCCAAAACCTCTTAGGCAAACTAGATTGGATCCTTAAGGCTATGTTGGCATTCAGAACATTATAGTGTTTCCTTTTAACTGTCATTTTGCTAGGGGTTTTATGTAGGATGTCCCTTGGATAATGCCCTTGGAATCGGTGGTAATTAGGCATGGTGAACTTCATGCCATTATCACTTTTGATCTTCTTTACTTGTACATTATATTGCATTTCAACAAATTTCACAAAATTTTTTACATGCTACGTAAGCCCAAATTTAGTTTTAAGCAAAATGATCCACACAAATCTAGTGTGATTATCCAAGATAGTTAAAAAAATACTTAAAATCATTAATTGACATGACAAAAAAGTATGCAACAAGTTAAATTTCTAAGAAGCAATAAGGAGCTCAATGGAAAGAGAAGTCTCTTTTGCTTTGACCAATGACATATATCAGATTTAACAATCACCACATGTAATATAATCATGTAACTTATTTTAAGAGTTTAAATATCTTGTTGGAAAGATATCTCAATCTATAGTGGCAAAGACCACTACCAAGGATAGTAAAACTACACACACTAATGGAATTTAAACTAGAAGTATTAGTTATGCAAACCTAAGGGAAAACAAGTTCATATAGGCTATCTCCAATCCTAGCCAAAATTTGGAGTTTCATTTTCTCCAAAGTGAACACCGAGAAGGTAAAAGAAACGGACGGAGAGTAATTATTATCGGATTAAAATTAAGGTTTTATTCCAAATTCTAATAATCAATACTAGTCTTTTAACAATATACTTATCATGTGCGTAAAATTTTAATCAAAATTACATTAGTATAAAAAGAAATTAAGAATTGTCATGCTACTATATTTCCGTTCAAATAAACAGTGTGAGAAGAGTGCGCAATGGGAATTTATGTAGCACAGACTGTTAGAAATTATTTTATTTTCTTATGATTTAAAATTCACTTATTTTAATTTTATTTTATTATTTAAATTTTAGTTCTAGTCGATATAATAGTTTAAAGTTATTTTATCTTAAAGTTTTTATTGTTAATACTAATGCTACTATCATTACTTTATTATATATTAACTTTGTGAGGTTGTTACATGATCTTTTTATTGTAGTTATTTTTAAAGATTAGACTAAGAGTGTGTTGACTAAGTCCTAATGTTATCATAGTTATCTAAATGGATATTTTTAGTAACTTATAATATCTTTAGCTTGGTTGGTCGTGTATAAATAAAGTCTCTTTACAACAGTAGCAACACACAATATTCTCATTATAGGCACATTTTCTTTCCCCTTTTTAATATTTTCTATCGCACTAATATAACTTGAGCATTGAGTATCAATTGGTTTGAGATTTCTCTAGCTGTAATCAAAATAAATTATCGGGTTGTCAAATCTTGGGAGAGGGCCGAACTTAAAATTTCTATCAATGCAACAGGGTGATTCCTCTCTAAAGAGAGCGCATATGCCTTGAAATCTAAAAATTAATTATAACGCCATAAAAATTAAAACATTTCTCATATTTGTAATTCAACAATAAAAATACAGTACTAGATTAACTTTAATTTAATTATTCGCTAATAGTAGTAAGAAGAGACAACAAAGTAGTCATAGAGTGATGAGGCAATGTTAAAAAACTTAAATTTTTCAATGATAGCTGATTATAAGTCTTGAGTTTGTCTATTACTTGACACATATTATATTTTTAAGTCTGATATGTCTTGTTTTGAAGCTTGAATAATCTGTAAAAAAATTAATTTACATTAAAACCAATAAAAATGTCAAGAAACAAATACTAAATATCAATGAACTTATATTAAATAAACAATAAACCTCTAAAAAGTTAAAAACCTATACAAAATATTTAATTATCAATTTTACATATTTAAGTTAAGTTTAACATATTGTAATCTCATGGAACCGTCTAGCATAGGGGCAGGATCCTCCTGTAATTGTCTGATATCGATATCTCTCAGTCACTCAATATTATGTCAGTCCAATGAGACTCGGTATTATGTATCTCTTAGTTTAGTGAGAGCTTAGAGTGTTCAAGTCTTGAGGTCTGACATGTTCACCATTGAGCCACGTTGAAGAGCGAATTTGGGTATTACCTGCAAGGACACTTCAAAGCTTAAGTCAGTGATAAGTTCAACACTAGAGCACTACAGGTATTAAATATGTTACCTTCAGTGTCATGCATGCAAGTATTTATAGTGGTTGGTCGAGGGCCAACTTTGATATGACATGTGTTAGTGTCTGTCCTAACAATATAGAAGGTGGTTGTATTGCTCAGTCCTGTCTAACACGCTTGCAGGTCTTTTGCCTACTATTTGTGTAGTCTTCCTACTATTCTCCTATTACATATCAGTCATGTGTTGACTTGTATACGGAGTTCATAGGGGATGAGCTTCAAGGACCATGTTGGTTACCCACTACAATTGGTGTCATAGTGATCAATGTATAGTTGGTGTGCCTTGTGTTGAGGCATATATATCACTCATAAATTTAAATTTAGATATAGAAAACACCATGTGTATTTATAAATTATAATATATATCACAAATTATGGTTTATTTTATAAGATCATATAAGAGTTTTAAAAACAAACTTGACTAGATAAGTTAAAAATATTTTTTTTCAAAAGCTCCACCTCAACTTATTTAATTAAATATACTTTTCGAGAAAAACATTAGCCTAATCTTAATATTAAAATTAAACCTTAAATAAGCTAGGTATTGAGTCAAAAATAAATAGTCTAACCTATTCTTACTTATGATAAATATTATTTATACGTGACTCAAAGAAAATTCATTTTTTTTGCCATTATCTATAACAACTTCGAAAATTGGGCTCTTTATTTATAGGTCCTGCATGGGTGCTTACTTTACCCGCTCTCAAGGCCGATCATGTATTTACTAACCAATTATCATTGAAGAGATAAATAATTTAATTAATATATGTTATTTATTATTATATTAATTTTAATAAAATTATATATTAATAGAGGTATTTTGATACAAATTTAAAAGCGAAATGAACTTTCCAAAACTAATAAGAAACCTGACAAATCGCAATCCTGAATCCACCAATCGACTTTCATAGTGGCGATTGGCAAGGAAGAAGAGGACAAGATCCAATCCGATCATGCCTAATTATGTCTATTTAATTAGAAGATTCAAAAGGCGTTGACAATGATGAATTTATCTGAAAATACATGAGATTCTTTAACCCCGGAATATTATACAGGGACATAAAAATATCATTTACTTGAAAAAATTCAAAAAAAATATGATAGGTCAATAATCAATCAGAGATCAACTTCTTCAACATTGGTGGCTTTGGGTGGAACTATCCAATTAAAGCAATCACGCAACCAATCAGAATACCCCCAAAATGGTCACACAGTCAATGCTCAAAAAACCAACCATATGACTTATGTGTCCATACACGTACGGCAAATTTCAAATTCCGTAAAACTGCAAATTTGCATTTTTATCCCTTCTTTGTGTTGCTTGCTATTTATTTTTCAATATATATAATTCTTAATCATGACTTATCAAATGAATTGAAGAGATTGGATAAGGGTATGTTAGGAAATAAAACAATAAATATTCATAGAAATTAGAATATGTTAATTATTTATTTAATTTCTTGCATAACCTTAACGATTAAGAAATAAAAACAGAAAGGGTAGAATAAAAAATTAAAAAAGAAGCTTTTTTAATATAAATTATATTGAATTTGTAATGTTAATTTTAAATAGAATAGTTCCTTTAATTTAAGGACTAAATCACTATTCTAGTCCTATATTTTTTTTAGTAAATTTCAAGTCTCTAACATTTTTTGATTAATTAGGTCATATATCTTTTTAAAATGTTTCAGTTAAGTTTGCTTAGTCCATTTTTTACTAACTCTATTAACGAATATGAAGTGTCATTGACCTGTTGACGTTACTACTTCATATATCAAATGTTTATGACGTGACTACTATAGACGTCAGATGCTCTTGATGTGGACCTATCAATGTTATGTACACATTCACCTTAACCAATAAAGTTAGTTAGTGAAAACAATAAGTATATGATCACATGTAATGATTGTCTGTTATGACTTTGTTGAATAAAGTTAGTGAAAATTAAATGAAGGTAACCTAATTAGAACATTTTAAAAAGATAAGAGACCTAATTAACTAAATAAAAAGTTAGAAATCTAACTTGAAATTTATAAAAACATATATGATTGAAAAAATAATATAGTCTAATTTAAATGTTTTTATCGTATGTAAGGTTACATATGTTATATAAGCTCATATTTACATAATTAATATGATTTAGGTAAAAATATATATATATTTAGTCCTTTATGTTTTTTAGGTATTAATTTAGTCTTTACCTTTTATTATGTTAATTTAATCTTTTATATGTTATTGGGTTTCAACTTCGTCCTTCTATTAACTTAAAACTAAAATTGTTTCAAGTAAGCCATTTATGTTTTTTGTTTATTTTATTCTTATATATTTTTTTAATTTCAATTTATTCTGTTACAATTTTTTCTTTACTTTCTCTTTTTGTCATAATTATATAATCATCATCACTTTTCCATGTATGTTGCTATCGTTTCTACAATAACAATATAATATCACCACACCGCAAGCCAAATAAGAAGAAACGATGTTCAAAATGACATTATTTCTACTGTTGTAATGGTGTTATTATACGATGAAAATGCTATCTTGAAACTAAAATAATATATATAAATAACTAAATTAAAAAAGAAGAAAAAAGTAAATAAATCAAGAACTAAAATAACAAAGGATTAAACAAATGTTTTAGGCTATAATTTACAAATGAATATTAAAATAGAACTTTAAATAGTATATAATTAACTAAGAAAGAAAAACCATTAAATTATGCATATTAGAATTGGGTTTTGTTGAGACTTGAGGAAGTCGATCGTAAGCAGAGATGTGCCTTTACGGGTTTATGATCGGAACCGTAGATTTCATCCACTGACTCGTATGAATGGAGGGTGGCTTCCACCTTATTTTCGTCTTCGATCTTGAACAATATGCGATCTGTCCATGCTGGTACTCGCACCTGCAATCAACACACAAAAGGAAAGCGATTAGTTAATATATTTTATCAACTTAGGTCTGTTTGGTCAAACCTCTATTTTATCAACTTTAGAAAAGATTATACGACTAAACAAATGGAATTTTAATTATTTCGAACGACGTGAAATATTAATATTAACTTTTAGATTTCTTTTTTTTCTAAACTTTATTTTCTTAACTATTAACCAAACGGACACTTAATAAACTCTTAAAGGATTTTATTTGGTGTTCGTAATATTTATATAAATTTTACTTTAATTTTATTTAATATACAACTTTGTAGAAACCCGTATTTTGAATAACACATGTCTATATAAAATTATATTATGTATATATATATATATATATATATATACACACAAGCATGTATATAATACATGCATGTATATGTAATCAAGTTAAACGACGCTAGACATCAAGTCAAGTTGGTGGGACTACTGGTGGTAGCTTGTGTTTTGTCAATAATATTTGTAACCCCAATTGTTTTCTTCGTGAAGTTGCAATAATGCGCGCTTATAACCGTTGGGATTATTTATGTTGTTTTGTTTCCGGTAAGTATCTTTTCGAATTCAACGTGGTTTTTTGTTAGGGAGTGTAATCCAGGACAAAACCTTAACCAAATGCAACTGGACAGAAAAAACTAGATTTCTTAAAAGCATCATTTAGGAATCCGATTTCTTTTCTATCCAGATTCATTTAACATAAACCAGATTCAAATTCAGTAATTTGATTTCAATTTATGCATTCCGTCACGGATCCGTTTAAATCATTCAATATTTTTATTTTAATTGCAAGATTTCATTTCACTGTTAAATAAAGTAGCATATTTTAAAAAAAAATAAACAAACTAACAATTCTAAAATTCTTACTTAATTAGTTTATTTTATAAAATAAAAGTTATAAACAGAATTACTTTAAAAGGGTGTTAGACATACAGTATATTTTTAATATAAAGTAATAAAAATATTTATTGGAAATAAAAGATTACTGAGAATATTTTTTATGAATATATGTATAAACTTTTATTTTCTCCACGTTACCCACTTAGATTTGATATAAAATTATCTTAGAATAACTTTTCCTTTTAGTGGAGGTAATTTTAAAATGTAGGTTATATTCTTAGGAATATTTTACTTAAATAAACATTGGAATAAAATTATCTTATTATTTATATTCAAACAAGTAACGCAATAAAATTTCAAAATTTTCTCATTATTTTCTTTCTTTTATCTTTTTAATTATTTTAATTTATAACTACGCATATACGCGGACCACATATATACCAGAGAGTCACAAATCTTTAAAAAATTTGCGTGCACTTCTCTTATTTGACTAAGAGGCTAGTTGTTGTTTGAATTTTAAAATTACGTATATAGCATATAAGTTATGTTTTACTTAAATTACCTATGCCATATGCATGCATATTAAAAAATGTTACTCACCTTGTGGCTTGTATCATAGCTGCTACTTCCTTTATTATACTTATATGTTGGCTTGAATGTCAATGTTCCCTCACAGAACCCGTTGAAAATCTGTCCTCGCCCAGCTTCTTGTAAGAGTTGATCTTTGCTATGCAACCGCTGAAATATCAAAATATATTACGTATGAGATTAAAATTAATTAAGCTGAAATTGAATTGATTGTCAGATTTTTTAACATATATAAACTTATTGAGTATATCTTTTCTCTTTTAATACTAATAAAATTTAAAAAATTGATTTCTCTATTTCATTAATATAAAGTATAACAAAAATAATAAATTGATTTAATAATGTGTTCAACATTAATAAATTTATTGATGAACTAACGAACTAACCCGATGAAGATCTTTCTCTATAAGATTTCTAGCGGGATAGGTCTCAATCCCCTGAAGCCGGTAGTTTAGATCTCCTAACCAAATGGTAATGTGGGATGGTCTAGAATATGGGTTCCAGAACTTTGAAAATAAGGAGCGTGCTATGTGTCTGCATTGTGAATTTCTTTCCTCCACATTGCGACCATGAGCTGCAAAGTTAAAGAGACAATGAAAAAGCCAAAAAAAAAAAACAAGAGAAAACAAACTAGTTACGATATTTACATTGGTTCATCAAAATTGATTTAAGGTGCTAGATATATTATTTTTTCTGTTCAATTAAGTGACACATTATGCCCTTGACATATTTATGTATAATATCAAATAAATTTTACATTTAGAAAATATAAAACTTAAATTGTATTGGCCGTTGCCACTTAGCAAACACAGAATTCCGCCCACCCAAAAGTTCCAAACTTGGTCCTGAACCTTGAAAATCGATTGGTGTTGCTATTACTACTTGAACGAGCACCATCAACCATGAAAAACAATGCTACTTTCCTGAGCTCCCTCAACCTCACCATAATCAAAACTAAACGCTACGCATTCCCTCCACAATATTACCAACGACTTTTTTGCACAAGCTTAACCAAATTGGGACAACCCGAAGCAAAAGCTGAAATCCCAGGATTACAACTTCTTGAGTACCAAACACTTGCCAGCAATGCACTCCTTTCCAAACCCTGGCAACTAGAAGTAATAGCAGTTAAGCTCAAGTTCTATCTTTTTTAAATGTAGAACTTATTTGATATTATATTACTTAATTTATCATAAGTGTCATGTGAAAATTATTAAGGACACATCACATCACCCGTTAAAAGTTAATATATTATATGACATTTAATAAGAAAAATAATGTTTCTAACAGTAAAAACCAATCTGAGACGTAAGTAGACCATATATAGGAGTTTATAAACTCATTATAATAACTTAGGAATTAAATTGATTAATTACCGGTAAAAAAAAACCTTGGCCATTGAACATTTAAAATTATGTTATATGTTGTGAAAACAAAATCCTTAATTAATTAACTAGTGGTTTCATTTCACATAAGAGTTCTATATATAAAGTAATGAATTACCAGAGAGGTGGCAGGATATGAAGACCATTCGTATGCCTTTGTAGTTAACGCGGATCGCCACAGCCCCTTTCTTTCTTCCAATTATTCCTCCACAGCCCCCAAATGATCGTTTATCTACCTTCATTTCTGAGTGAAATTATCACATTAATTTAGTAAGCAGTATTAACCTTAGGGAATTTTTTTACATAAAATAAAACCTCACCATAAATGAACGATGCTGCATCTTTTGGCCCAAACAGGTACAACTGCAAAGATTGCATCATAACTTTACCTATCAGGCTTCATTAACGAAACACACCAGTTAAAAAAAAAGATCGAAACTCGGAAACAAAAAATGATGCTTTCTAATAAATTTTAATTAGTATTTTTAAACATCATACTAATCTGAGTTTGGTCTTCTATTCTTTTGTAATCAGTTGACAGTAGCCACTTTCAATATGTAAGTAATTATATATTAGGTTTTGGACATTACTTATTTAGATCAAGTTTATCACGAGATTAATCAACATGGTTGTTTGAATTACCAAAAAAAATCAACATGTGATAAACATATGAACAACGCTACACCGAAGTCGGTATCTAGAGTCATGCACATATAATATTTGTCAGATATGTGAGATCTAGTGCAGTGTGAAGAAATAAATATGAAATTTTTTATTTAAAATTAAATTAAAATGCATTTAGAAATCATATCTTGGATGATACATTTTCATAATATCTTTTTAATGAAACTCCTTAATCCTAAATCTGATTAACATTTCCTATTTATAATTAAATTTATTGTCACCCACACTACATGTACAATTATTATTTTGCCAATATATAGAGATACCACGAAATGCTGCAATTTTATGTATTGAGAATGTATTATTATATTCTTTTATGTGAGATTGAGATTAGCGAACCATACAACCATATAATGGATATTTTTAAATAAGTCATGTGACATTTTAAGTGCTTATATGACTTTTAAAACTTTGGTTATATGGCTCAAATTGTTTTATCTCACTTTCATATATGATAGCATTTTTCATAAGATACATCCTTTTATATATATATATATATATATATATATATATATATATTACTTGAGAAATTTAAAATTATTGGTCTCAATTAATCATAAAATAACACGTATTAATAAATATATATTTTTATCTTTTTTATTATTTTTTATATTTATCAAACACTCATTAAATGATATCAAAAATTAATGTGATGATGATGAATCATATAATATTAATCAGATAGACTTAAATCTTATACTAATTTTGAATTTTATTAGGAGATATTTTCCAGGATATCTCATTGTAAAATTTTACGAAATTAGTTTTATTTCAGTATCTCTTACCCATTGAATGAGATAAAGCAAATCTCGATAAAAATTTTAAGTTTATAAGATTTTATATATATAAAAAAGAAATATCCGTTATGTTTCCGATTGAAAAGAACCTAGAAAATATAGCATCTTAGGATTAAAACAAAACAAACCGAAACACATAAAGAATGAAAGACAAAAAAAAAAGTGTGGTCATTGTCTTACGCATGAGTTTCATCTAAAGCTGCTGAAAGCAAAGTTGCAACTTTGTTTCGTGGACATGGAGGAGCCTCTTGCAACCCAACAACTAAAAGATCGAACTCGCGGTTGCTACCAAAAATCTCTGCTAAATCTTCCAAAGAAACCTAATCTTTCACAGCAAAAAGCACACACACATATAATTTAGACATGATAAATTAATTTTAGGCTAGAGATTCTCACAAAGAAGGAATTAAAATGAAAACGAAGTATTAGACAGATATGGGAGTTATTATAAGTTTCGATTCCTATAAAAATAGATACTGCACCTGGCCATTCATATTCCAAGTGACTATGGAGATGCAAAGATCTGAATCGGTAGAGAAATTACAATATTTATCCACGCCCACAGTTCTTATCCCTATGTGAGAGGGTGAAGCTTGATTATGAATAAAACACATTGGCCTTCTCTTAGACCTTGATATTCTTCTGTAGATTGTAGAAAAAACAACAAAAAAAAGGGTGGGACATGAGATAAGACTTAATCAAATACGTAATTAAAAGGTATCCATGTTAATTCCATTGATAAGTATACGATGATCAATCAAAATTCATACCCTTTGCAGAGTCGATTCCCCATTGTGCTACGATGATCAATTTTGAGTGAAAACTGAAAAGTCACTTCTAGGAGATGGAGGGATTTCAAATATTGATTTCAATTATTTGGATCACATATATACAGAGCTAGAGAGCCACAAATCTCAAATACATTGAATTTCTGTACTATTCTAGAGAATGGTAACAATTTAAAATTTTAAATGTGGTCATGTTTTTTTTTTCTCAGGAGTTAGGTCGGGTCCCGTTGACAATGGAGCAGAGATTCAGAGAAGTTAAAACAAAGTTGAAAAGGACCATTAATTAGCCAGAGTCTCCACGTATGCCATGCAATTTACGTCAAGTAACTCTACTTAACGAACACGTTTTGGAATGTCATAGAAAGCTGCACCCAATGTGATTCGGCTCTATTGCAAGCTCCAACTCTTTCATTGCCCTATGCTTCAGATAAGCTCATAAACCTACACAAGCCAATAATAAACTCCTCTTGTTTTTCTCAACAATGTTAGATTCAAACCTCTTTAAAAGATCCCGATATCTATTAATTACTCTATCCATTTTTTATTTAATTATTTAAAGACAAAATTTTTATTTTTATTTAATAGGTCATTTAGAATTATAATAAAGTATTAATTATCCATTTAAAATTTTAATAAAAAATTAATTTTGGCTCTTTCAATAATAGTTTTATAAATATTAAAAGTAAATAAAATTTTAAAAATAATAAATAAAAAAGAATAATAAAATAAAAAATAATTATTTTATAAAATTAACAAATATTAATAGTATATTTAATTAATATATATATATATGTGTGTGTTTGTGTGTTTTATTTTTCTAAACAATTAAATAAAAAATTAAATAGAAATGGATAAAGTATAGTAAAGTTAATTATTGATCAAAGTATTAAAACTAGTAGTATAATTTAATATGATTACTAAAATAGGAGTCATGTGGGATTCGAAAGGCATTATTCGTATTAGGGGAGAGCAAGATCCATCCACCCGACCGGAAACCATAAAAACCGGAAATAAAAAATGAGTTTAGGTTTGGGAGGGTAAATGGATAAGCAGGTAAAAGAAACAGTTAAGTTTAGACAGATACGGTTTTTAATTTCTACCAATCGAATTAACCGTACCCGACCGAACCCGTTATAAACCTATATGTTTATTTTAATTAAGTCTAAATTGATGTAAATTTTTATATTGATGTTATGTATAAACTTATATGTTTATTTTAATTAAGTCTTTTATTAGATGATTAGATATATATAGTACATATTGTATACATTAAATCATTTTTTTATAGAGTTCATAGAGGAAATGGGTTAAAAAGTTTTAAAAATAGATTTTGGCCAAAAAAATATTAATTTATTACAAGTTTAAATCAAAATTATCCGTTCGAACTTAACTGAAACCTTTTACCCAAAACCCGATGAAACCGTAAGATTATTTGGTCGATTTTGGTTGAAAATAAATTACATTCAATTAATATTAGTTGAGTTATTCATCACCGTACCTTTTTAAACCCGACCGTCGAGCGCCTCTAATCCGTATCTATCTATAAACTCGTCTGGTCCCACATTTACATGTGAAGGCGGAAAAAAATTATATCTGGGGCTGTTTCAGTGAAATATTTACAAAAATGGGGCTGTTTGTGGGGTATTTACATGTCTGGGTGCTTTTTTTGTGTCGCACAAAAAAAAAACGACACATAAGTCGTCTGAAGTTTATACGACACAGGTTGTGTCCCCTGAAGTTTATACGACACACCTATAGTGTCGGAAAAAAAAGAAGCGACACACCTATATGTCAATTTTATATTCTGAATATTTTTTAAAATATATAAATGTAAATTTTAAATTTCTGGAATTTCTTATGTACATGGCATTATATAATCAAACGGTATCTTTAAAAAATAACTTAACAAAATTAAAATTTGTAACATTAATTATTTTTATCTTTTACTTTCTGATTTTAATTTTAAAATTTATAATTAAAAATTTTCTATTTTCAAAAATTCTTTAATATTTTATACAAACAATGATAATACATTAACACATATGACATTTTATAACATAAATTATTTTTTATATTTATTTTTTTAATTTTATTTTCCTGTACAAAATTATCAACTTTATTTTCTAAAAAGTAACTTAACAAATTTTTAATTTATAATTCACTTTATTTATGAATTTAATATTTCCAAATTTTATTCTTAAATTTGGTATTGTATACTTTTGCATTCTAATTTCTAAAAATAGTATTACAATTAAAAAACACACTGTGGTGTCAGCTCACCGCCCAGGCCAGCCAATGGGGTTGTGTCGCCACAACATATGACGACACCACTTTAGATGTGTCGCCATTTTTACTGTCGACTCAGAGTGCTTTTTCTGACCAATGCCACATAGCCACTCCCCAATGTGTCGGTAGTAGTTTTTCCGACACATGTATCAGTTCAAAAATTAACGACACAGTTTAGTGCCCCAAACAATGTAATTTCCTACGAGATGACCCAGCAACGTAAATATTTTCTGGAAGTGCCCCTTTGGTATTATTTACCCAGTGAAGGCGGGAAAAACGAACTCAACTTTAAATCTTATGGTTATATAGAGGACAAAATGAATACTATTAGTATGAATCTTTCCCATATAAAGGATACAACCACCTGATAGCACTGACGTAATGCATACGAATACAAATGCAGGCGAAAGTTTTCATATAGTAGTAAATAAAAAAAGAGAGAGAAGACACGTCATAATCAGTCCTTTTCAATGCATCAATTAATATATAGAGTAGGGAATTCACCTGCTCCTTATTTTCCTTTATAATTTCTTGCATCTTGTTTTAAATTAATATAAATAAATTTTATTTTTATTTTATAATATAATTAAAATTATATTTTTTAATATCATTAAATATTTATCTGCCTAATATATCTTCTTTATATATATTTTAAGATAACTAATACTTTGAGTAATAAATAATATTACAAATATTTTAGGATATTACATCAAATATTTAATAACATCAGTATAAATAACTACTTTCAACCATAATTCTTAATATATGTGAAAGTAGTTATTTTTTTATATTTAAAACTCAAGGTAGTGCAATAAAATATGAATTAAATCAACCCAACTATTAAATTATGTTATAATATCATAATGATTACACATAACATTCATAGATACATTATCTTGACAACCAATATTTATTTATTTTTAAATTATATAAATTTTATAAAATTAAGTTGAGTAATAAAATATCAAACAATTATTAAATTATATAAAATTTTATAAATAGTTTTTGAGAATTGTTTACTTAACAATTAGATTAATGAATTTCGACGTATAATTTAAGTTTTACTATAAATTATATAGCGGGATAAATCTTCCTTCTCGGATATATATATTAATTATAATGTATGAAGGAAGGGAAAGATATATAACGAAGAAAATAAGAAAAATGTGAGATAAAGTGAATAATATAATAGATGTGATGGGAGGAGCTAAAAAGAAACAAAATTGTTATATGTTGCTTTGTGAATATCTATAGTATAAATAACAAATCTCAAGGAGAATTGACCCATTTTGTTTTCAGGAAGCATCCTTGCATCTGTTTTAAATAATGCATTCAAAACTCCTCCTCTAAGATTGGAATCTTTAACGTGTGTCTATATATATATATATATAACAATTCCTCCACATTCGTTTTCAACAACAAAAATCAATCGATTTATGGACTATGTCAGCCAGTATGCATAATCAACAAAATCGATGCCAACAAAGCAAAATCAACTCGTGATATAAGACAAAACTGACATATGATAGATATATGTTGTATATTGACATAGCACCTCAACATAAAAAAGTTCCAGAACCTTCTAAAAGACATCTGACACATGATCAATTGTTTACCCAAGTGCAATCACTATTGTCTGTGTAAAGTATCACCTACAAATAATGTGCAATGTATGTTTTCTTGATTTCATACTATGGGATTTTGCTCTGCCATCACTGACTTAGATGTTATAGAAGCTTAAAAGGTCCAACCCCACTTTGGTCCCTAAAAGCTCTTTTACATGATCTACGATAGATTAGGTAGGCATGTCAAATTTGCATATTGGTCTTTAACAGATCGACATAGGGTAAAACATTAACACATTCAATGGGACTCCTTAAAGATATTCTCACCCCTGAAGTTAGAAATTATGGAATCACAAGTCCATTTAGGTTTAGGATCTAACTCTAAGGTTGGAGCATTGTCAACTACCCCGACAACCACTGAGCCTCAGATTCAACGTCAACTTAAAATAAGGGCTACCCTAGTGACACGATCTCAACCTCTACAAGACCCAAAAGATGCCATTATCGAGGATCTCCAAAGGCAACTCGAGATAGCAAATAAGAAATCTTTTTACCAAGAGTATAAGGAAGATTCGAATTATGAGTCTTTCTTGTACTATATATACAAAAGTGTATACAGAGGCACTTCTACTCCACCTTAACCCACTGTCCATTACGTAGGGGTTGATGATAGTCGTGTGGTTGTTGTTACTTCTGACCAACTTTCCTAACCACAAAGTATCCTTTGACCCTAACCTAGTTTCAATCACGAGTTATCAACCTACAATCCAACAAGGCATGATCACAAACACAACTGTGTCTCTTAATCCTTTTGCAACCTCATATCATCTGACATGTTAACCGATGACCTAAACACACCATACTCAAATTCCATCCAAACAATATCCACATTAAGTTCCATAGTATGTCATACTAAACATGCCTTATACCTTATAGACTCCCTATACACCTTTTATCCAATATTCACAGCTCAACTAGGTACCTCAGCTTAACCCTTAACCCACATATACCAATCAAATGCCTTAACTAGTTTTCTCCCTACCTCCTTCAAGGGGTATCACCCTACACCAGTGATGACTTCAACCATTTCTCTCATCCTTCACTTATAGACTTTTCGTACTCCTATGCCCTTGCCTGTTTATAAGTATGACGGTATGATCAACCTAGAGAAATACCTTAATGCCTTTGCTAAAAAGATGATATGTATAGGTGTTGTTGATGATGTTAAGTGCAAAATCTTTCCTAGAACTTTGTCAGGTGGAGCATTAAAGTGGTTCAAAACCCTCCTCACAATGTCAATTGATAATTAGAATTCCTTTCATGTTGTCTTCTCAAAGCATTTTGTAATTTCCATAATGGCTTCCCGAAAGGTCAAGTAGGGAGAGTTAGAATCCCTTTATGATTTTCTTATGTGGTTTAAATAAAGAAGTTTGCCTTGTTCCAAGGCTAATAGAAGAGATACATCTATATATTGCAATTAAGGCCATTAAGTGTTAAGTCCTAAAAGAATATATGAGGTTCTAAAATCCCCTCAAAAGTTTTGATTATGACAAAAAAATATATCATTTATTGAACTAATGTTTCAAGACTGTTTAAGTTTAATATGCAGAAAATACAAGCAACAAGTCAAGAAACAAGAAGTTCTAAGAAACTATCTAAAGGTTCATAGAACTTAGACACCCAATGAGGAAGATAGTAAAATACAAGCCACAAGCCAAAACATGTACTTCAATGCTGATTTATAACCATTCTGATCTGAAGAAAAAATATTTATCCACTCAAAGTTTCAAAAGGATTGCTTAAGCAAAAAGAGTTCTACTTATGCACTAAAAAGGAAAGTCAACAACAAGGTGAAAAGAAAGAGTAACAATGGACAAATATACTATCTAGATATTTTAGAAACTTTCTCCAGTTGTTACAACATATTTAGATGATAGCGCTTTGTCTCTTAACATCTCTCTCCATGAAGCCTATATAAAAAAGCTCATTCAAAGAGTGCAAAACACATCAATGATCTATAACACTATCTTATCTACATTTTATATAAGCTGTGAAAAATTCCTTGATTCCCTTTTGTAAAAATACAACATCTAGCAATGCATCATTATGTCCGATATTATTTATTATCGACATAACCTATAAGTGATAATTATTTTATATATTCATTCATTTTGCCACTATATCCAATTAGGTCCATGGCATGGTCGTCGCCATCCTTGTATGGCCCAATTCATTTTACTTGATACCATAGTAGACTTTACTGAATAAATATCTAATATTTATTCTTCCTAGCATGGTCATGCATTTCGCTAGTCTTACTTCATCAAGCGGTCCATAGATATCACTCCTGTCACATAGAAGAGATAAATATCATCTAGATCACTTACATCCCTCTACATATTTGTTCATTGCCTAACGAAAACATTTATGGTCATCTTATTACAAATGGTGTTTGAAT
Source organism: Clitoria ternatea (assembly GCA_037962975.1). Classification (NCBI taxonomy): domain Eukaryota; kingdom Viridiplantae; phylum Streptophyta; class Magnoliopsida; order Fabales; family Fabaceae; genus Clitoria; species Clitoria ternatea. Next base: position 212,211,697 of record CM075670.1, read on the forward strand.
TTATTAAAACAACAACCTCCTTATGTAGGAATCGTAGTGACTTCAGGTCGAATGACTACATATATCGTTATCACATTGAGAACCATTTATGACACTCATGTAATAATCCATACAACGTTCTCATGATGGGTCTATCCAGTACAACATTACTCTTAATGTGTACCTATGTGAAGATTCAATATCTTCTATATCCATGATCTATGAGATTAGATCATCAGTTCATTCATACACTAGTCTTAATCTATTTACATGTCCCCATGTAAATACTTGACTAGGGACATTTTATGCATAATTCTCATATGACCTACTATTCTAAGGATAAACAGATTGAAAACTGAAAAGACTTATTTTATTGATAAGTTCAAAATTCTACATTAATAACTCGTGGTGTATATACCAACAAAAATAACATGGGAAAAAGGGGAAATGCAATGCAAGATGTCCTAAAAACCTAATGAAATGACTCTAAATACAATGTTCTAAGACACTCATCAAGTTGTTACAAATTTTCAAAAAGTTAGCTTATGCAGGACTGTTTGGAGGTAGGACTTTGAAACCCTCAACGTTGAAACCAACACAATATAAATGATTCTTTTGTGAATATCATAAAGGGCATGGGCATTCAACTAGGTGATAAATCAAAACTTTGGTGCACTAGGGAAAACTTAGGAAGTACATTGATGAGGGAGGTTCAACCACTGAACCACCTATGAATGATTACAAGAAAAAGAGAGAAAAGTCCCCAGAGGCTGGGAGTTAGAATGGAAAGCACCAGATTGTCCAACAATAAATTGTTGTCTTCAGCAAAGCAAACCCCAAGAGTGATGATTTTGATGAAGAACAGTTGAAGGACAAGTCTATGTCATTATTGTTGATATGATTCAAAGGATTTCCTAGAGGTGGTCCCACCAAAACTTCAAGGCAGAAGCATACCAGAAGTCTCAAATATATCAACCAAACTTGGATAATAGTTGCCTCAACTAACCCAACCCACTTATTACCTTTATTGATGAAGATTTCAGGAGTATAACTCGATCTTATCATGATGCAATAATAATTAAGGTGATTATCTATTATAAAACTTGACTTCATCCGGGTGAAGGATGTTCACTCGCTTAAGCGAGTTGACTGATATAAAAGAAAAAGGATGTTCACTCGTATACGCATAACACATTTTCTTCCTTTCCTCCATTGAAGACCTGAAGAACTATACTTCTTTATCTTTTCACTATTTTTTGATTGGTTGTAATGGCTACCATGAGTAGCTAAACTTTTCTTTGGGATTGGATGTAATCGATTCAAACCTGACGTACGCTTGTTATATATTTATATATTTGGTACCTTCATTCTATTGTTTTTGGCTTTCCATTTTATGTTTAATGCCTGGATCTATCTGATCACTAGCTTCTTGATTTTAGTTTTCTTGGGTTGTTGGAAAATGACTTTTGAAAATGGACCTAAATAAAACACTCGTTGCGGTGGTTATTAGGAATAATAATCAACAAAATGAACGTCGAAACAGTCGTTCTTAATTCTAGAATGTTTTCAATGTGATTGGGGGATCAATAGTTTAGAAATATTCTTACGGATTTCGTAGTCGAGGGATCAATACGAATGACTTTGATTGTAACGTAAAAAGTAATAATTTGAAAACCATTTAAATAAGTATATACAGCGTATCAAAGGGTGAGATAAATGAAATTCAATCACAGTCTTCTACTATCTATTTTCTTCTAAACCATTATCGTTTTCGTACATTTATATCCATCTACATGTTTAATCCCTTGTTTATTTATTTAACCATGATGCTTATATACATTTCCCGCCATAATAGTTCAAAACATATTTACTAAATTAACCACCCCTCAGTGGAATGACACTCTATTTTTATATACTGTAATGGGTAGTGGATAACTTGCCACAAAACTACCCATCAATTTCATGAAATACTTGTTAAAAAGCTTTGAAAGTTTTATGCTTTCTTAGTGATGGTTTGATATGTTTTATGATGGTTTTTGACATGATAAATTTCATGTATTTGCCGTTAGAATGATGAATGTCTTGAGCATTAAAATTTTAGTTTAGTGTTTGGTTGGTTCATTAAAGAGAAATCCCAAGTGTTGGTGAGTTCTTGGTAAAAAATGTGAGAAAAATGTATTTTTAGGGGAGGTACAAGGGTGGATGGCATCAAGGCCTTTAGATTTTTGTTCTTGCCTTTGAATATGCATGATAATGAAGGGAGCAGGGCTACTACCCAGTTTGACAAAATGGAGTCAAAGAAATGTGAAAAATGGTGGCTTTATCCTTAAGTATGATTAGTGACGTTTTAATGAAGAAAATAAGATTTTTGGAAAAGAAATAAAGGGTACAAGGGTAATTTAAATTGTGGGTTAAGTTTTGAAATTTATTTGGTGTTAAAAATATAAGAATTTAAAATTAATTCATTTTAGGCTTTTGAATCAACTCAATCAGAATTTTCAAATGAAAATATGATATAAAACAAGTTTTCGATGAAGTCGACAAGAAAATTAGTTTTTGACTTAGAACTTTTTGGAGGTGTATGCTGCCAATTATTTTAATAATTTGATTAACTTATTAAGGTTTAAAGATTTATTTCAAAAGGATTTTTTAGTTTCAACACTGAAGGAAACGAAGCTCATAACCGAAATTACGATGAAGTGACATTTTCGACAATCGATAAAAGAACTAGATTTTCAAAAGTTTTTTGATTTCAATTATACCAAACGAGCTTTATTTTGACTTAAATAAAGGTTTTAGATGAACTTGGAATAAGAAAAATATTTAACAATGTTTTAACAAAATTTCAACTTAAGCTAAACCGACAACTCTATTTTCTCTAAAATTACTTTTACGTCCTATCAACATAATAAAAACTATATTTTTGGGATAAATGGATGTTTTCCTACTATATATGTATGTATATATATCATGCTTCTTACACTCTCATGAGCATTAAGTATTAGATCCTAGACCTAAGTCATAATATTTTTAACTAATGAAGTAAGGAATTAAGATTGAGTAAACCCCCTATTTGGTTCTTGACTTTGTAAGCATCGGGCACTTAGGTCCCTGAGTTAGTTAATGACCTCGTTAGTCCCCAATGTTGATGATCGTCAGAAACTTAGGTCATTGCCGTTAACAGACGTTGTGTAACCATTACGATTTAGTGAGTTAGCTCGTCAATGTAAACATGTGATGCCACGTACCTATCAAACGACGTCGTTTTGGTCATTTAATGGAAACGTGGCTTGTCAATGTAAACGTTTCATGTTTTCCTTATCTTCTTGTTCATGGTGTATCCTTTGTTCATGGTGTATTAAGTTTCGTTTCCCCCACAAAACCCTAACCTCTGATGAGTGTCTATGGAAGGTATGAGTCAGAACCCTAGCTGGTCGTCATCATCCTCGGCCTCCAGTGAACATCAGCCTCGTCTCCGGAGCCTAGAGATGTCACATCATTACTGTCGTTGACCCCCCTATGTTGTGAATCTCCCAAATGGTGAACAATCTAAATCATGAGTTCTGGACATGCTCACAACTTCATGGTGGACAGTGCGATTTCTTTGCCTGGGTCCAGGATTGGGAGTTAATAGCTCATGATGAAGAGTTGAGGAACACTCTCTTGAGCGAGATAACAGAGATGAAGGAGGTTATTTTAAGATTAAAAAGTGATGTTCATAGGGATGTTTGTCAAGGTATTAGTGAAGTTATGTAGGATAGAGTGGTTGAATGACAGATGCATATGCAATCGGTGATGAAGAAAATGATATGGCCTGTAACCGAGGTCCAAGAGAATGGATTTGGTTTGGCGTCAAGAATCTATGTTGGATGGGTTACTGAATTGGACGGTCTCTGGGCCGGACCATTGTCATGGAATAATGTGTCGGGCTCCTCACACCGGTTTGACGTATTGAGGGACGAAAGAGGGTGGAACCTGCAAAGACACTCTGATACTCAAGTCAGTTCGAATTCTAACACTGGAGCTATATCGGGTCTGTGAGATAGGTACTGGGGAGCTTACCATTTGGTATTGGTTGCATTTTCTAGCAATGGAGTGTCACTGTAGTGCCTTGTTATATATTCCAGATCAGGTTTATATACGTGGGCTCTTTGCAGGTTATGACCGGTATAGGCTCTCTTGCCCTATCATGACTCTGGTCATTAGGCCACTTAATGGGCCCTGACATCGATCACTATAGGAGCAATGACCTAGCTGGTATGATGATTTAGGACATTGTGTTACCCTCTAATGGTCCATTTAGAGGTTACTGCTAATCCAAGAGATTAAGGGCCGATATCGACCTCGAATCATTTGCCCCTAGCCTGTTGAAGTAACTTGGGAGTTGCTTCTATAGGCTACTGAACTTTTGCATCATAAAGATAGAGATACAAAGTTTTTGTTAAGTAAAATTCAAGATTTTTACCTTTACCGGTGTCGCGGTTTTTTGGTGGTAAATCAAACTGATTTAGTGTTAAGCTTTATTCTTATTTTGGGTCAAGGTGGGAGCAAATTTGAATCAGACGATGTGATCTTCCTCTAGACTGTATGCCCTTCTATTCCGATGGTGTTTAATAAAGATCGAAAAGAGGGACCTTTTTGGATTGTTTATCCAGGGTGACATCTCTAGGCCATAGCCGATGTAGTTATCCAAGACGGTGTGAATATTCACCAGGCGATGTGATCTTATGGCTTCAAACGGTGTAACTTTTCCTTTGGATGATGTGTCTTTTCAACCAAAGTAACCTTCTTTGGCTTTTGACATGTGTCGCTTCTCTATTCATCATGCCGCTTGGTATTTCTCGCACCTCTTGGCCGGAATACGAATCGTCACAGCTGATGGGCCAGGTTCCTTGGGCTTAGGCTAAAATGCAAAATGTTTTTGGCATACGACAGTTGGAAACTCTTCGCCTTCTTTCACCCTCTATAAAAGCAGGTGCAGAGACCAGCTATTCTCACTTGATTTTTATTCCGAAGTGCTACTTCTTCAATTTAATACTTTTGCTGTTACTTTAAGAATTCTGGCTTGTACGTGAAGAACAAGTCGTATCATCTCAGCAGGTACCCTCATACCACCCTCTCTTTACTTTTAAAATTCTAAACAAGGGTATCAAGCAGTGACTCCATTAAGGTGCTGTATGGGCCTCCGTCGATTCAATCTCAGTGTCAGCCATGGAGGGATGGTTTAAACCAGAATTCTCGCCACTGCTTTGCCAGTGAGCTCAGAAGTAGAGCCAATTTATATTTATCTGACGATGTGCCTTTTTATAGCTGTATATTGTTCCTTCGACATGTCGTCCACACAATGGCTTCTGATGGGAACTCTGGTACCAACTCTCCCATGGTCGCAACTCATCCTGTAGAGACTAACGTTGTGGCACATCGGATCAACTGGCTCACCAAGAAGGTAAAGGATCCTTACTTCTGGGTGCACGAGGAGCCCCTCGTCTTTCTTCCCACTATGCTAAAGATGTGGACGATGTCACAATAGAGGACATAACTGTCCACTCAGGTGAAGATTTTGAAGATTATTTCACCATCTTCTGCCCTCTTGCATCGGAGCGTATCTACCATCAGCCAGGGTTGAGGTACATCTTTATATGTAAGATGCTTTCCTCCAAGATCAGAATCCGATTTCCTTCGATGAATTTTGAGATTAGGGTACTTCAGTTTCTGGACTGCGCCCTAAGAAAATTTCATCCTAATGGCTGGGGTTTGATAAAAGCACTTGGGGTTTTGAGGGAGTACTTCCACTTTGTCCCTACCGTTGCGCTCTTTTTCACTTACTGTTACATCTTGTGCCAGGGTAAGCCTGAAGATGGCCTTGGCTTTATCAACCTCCGGTGTAACTCAAAGATTATTAACTTTGAGAGTTTCACAGAGTCAGCTAAGACAGACGGTGTGAGCTTCAAGCATTCCTTCGTCAAAATCAAACTTAACGATGGGAAGCCTCTGTTCTGGGTAAACTCTGACTTCTACAGAAGGTTCTACACAGGTTAGACACATGAGCATTTCCTTCTGACCAGTAACATTTACACCGTCAGTGAGAGCGCACTCTCGACGGAGTCAAAGGTGGTGTTGGAAGCTTTAAAGGATTTTTCTGCCTTCTCGAAAATATCCGACAAGGCTTTGTTGGGGGAGAAATCACGCCGGGATGGCTATCTACGTATGCCACTTTTTTCTTTTCTTTTTTAATATATATCATCCTTATACTAGTGCTCTGGCATTTTTGCCTTTGTTTTTTTAGGGGAAATGGATCGCATTAGCTTATCGGAAAAGCTAAGGCAGTAAGTTGAGGCCCGAAATGCCATTGCTGGGGAGGCTAAGAATAAAGTTACTCCCAAACGCACGTTGGCCAAGCTGGTGAGCATACCAGCGGATAAAGTCAACACCTTGACCTTGACACCAGAATAAACTGGGGCCGGTAATAAGGATAAAAAATTCCACAATAAACCTCCCACCTGAAGCTAAATGGAATAAGGGCCAGCAAACACTGGACGGGGGCAGGAGCTAGCCGGAGTTAACCTCAGCAGGAGACAACTGGAGCTAATGTAAACGTTTTGGATGAGATGCGTCCTGCTGCTGCCAATACCCCCTTCTGTAATTCTGGAATCTTAGAATTTCTTCAAGTCGTTGGGGAGACTCCCGCCAGGTTCCAAATGTAACATCCTAGGTTGATTTACCTTTTTATTTACATACGGCAAATTATTTTCACAATAAATTTTTCGCGTTGAATAAAAATTTGTATCTTTATATGAATTAGTATTCACTTCCTTTAACAATTAATCCACTCAGCCTTGATGTAAAATAATATTTACCTCTTTTAGTTACATAAAACCATACTCAGTATGAGCAAAACCATTCTAAAATAAATCCTTAAATAAAAGTATGTTAAAATGCTAACCGATCGGAAATGGTTCTACTCAGTCTTGATAATAAATAGTATTCACTTGAATGTAATCAAAATGATAATAAGAGTGCGCGTAGAATAACATCCGTTCGGTAAAATGGAGTTAAAACAGTGGGAGAAGAAGAAGAAGAAGAGGACAGGGGTCATTCGCCTAAGTGAGACCCCAAGGTACCTAGGCAAAATCTGAGAGTCGCTTAAGCGAGTACCGACTCGCTTGAGCGAGTGCCACACCTGAAGTCTAAGCGAACAAGACGTACACGTGGACTCACATGGGATTTCACTCAGTAAAAGGGTTTACTTGGCAAACACTCAACTTCTATTCACTCGGACATTCCACACTTGACTCATTACTACCCTTCACTCAGAAAGCTTCGCTCGGTCACAACTCCCTCGGAGATAATTCAACCTACTGCACTCGGTTATAGTTTCTCTGGATATCCTCACTCGGAAAATACCCTAACCTTACCTCCCTCGTAAGAAACTCAAATTTCCACCCGGACACATCCTACTTCTCTTCACTCGGAATCATGATACACTTTCTTCACTCGGAACACTCTCCCAACCAATCCCACTCGGGACATCCTAACCTTCCCACCTAGAAGGGGATCTCTCGATTATCCTTCACTCGAACAAAGGCGGGGATTTCACATAGTGGTGAATAGACATCAAACCGACTGACCCTCGATCAACCAGGAATGAATCGACTCAGGTAAAACTCACTCGGTAAAAGACTGTCACAACAAGCACGTGAAAATATAAACTAAGCATAACACAATGTCAGTTCTCATCAGGTTCAATTTAAGTCAGCACACAAGTGATATTACATATTCGGAAAACTCCCTATACACAATTATATTATACAGTTACTCAAAATCACTCGGGCCTTGGCATCGATCTCCCCCTTGGCGCGACTCCATGGCTCCGGCTTCTTCCCTGTCACTGGTTACTAAATTGAAAATAGCAGCAAGGGTGAGTGTTTGACATCATAATTAATATAGAACGAAATTTAACAAGTTATATATATAAGTTCCGTCCGATTGCATTTTCATCACTTTACAAATCACATTCGGTATTTAATCCACACCCGACAGTCACAACCTTTCACACTCGGCGAGTAAAACATTTCACACTCGGCCAATATAACAAACTCCACTCAAAAAATATAACAAATGTCATTCGGCAAATATAACAATTTCACTCGGCAAATATAACAAATGTCACTTGGTAAATATACACATCACAACCAATAATTCATCAATTATCACAACTAACTCTCAGATAAAATTTGACGTCTAGTATCCGGATACTAAAAGGATCGATCTTCAGCTGGGAGTCCGACTTGACATCCCGTGAACCCGACTTGGTTCACCGAGCCCGACTTGGCTCCCCTTTCAACCACTGGGTCAAAGACCTCTGGGTAGCTTAATTGGGTCCGACTTGACCACTGAAGCCAAAATAGGGTAATTCATACCGTTGGTTATCCTCCACCACATAATCACATTCCATCATATAAACATAAACATATCATTCCGATTACCACTTGCAACTGTCAGAAACTGACCTGTGCTCACAGTGTAGGGCGATCGACTCGTCAAGCCCCTCAACATAACATACTGATTACCTCAATCATCACGTATTTCATGCCATTGTAAGTCATACACACATACATTCACATACAACTCATCCAACATCATCTCAGCATTAAATATTTCAAGCTCATGACATCATTAACTCAACCACATACCCGATCTTCAACTGATCGGTGTACACGGTCACACATGTACAAACATAGGCACACAACAACATTCAATAACATTTTCTTATCCTGCTCATACTGTTCAATGACTCAGATAGGAAATAAGTCCTATTCTAATTAATCATAACCCGAACACCCCCCTTACCTCGGTTCCACGCTTCGATGATCTGCTCCTGATGTCGGTCTCGTCCTCTGAGCACTGGACTCAGTCTCAGCTCCGTCACTCAACCTTTCATTGTTTAATCTACTACCTACGGGTCAGAATGCAAAACCCGTTAACTCAACACCCTCGGCTCTAAGGGCCACACTCGAGCTCACACTCACCAGAGGAGTGGAGAACAGACTTGCATACAACCATGCATGGTCACTTGGCTACCAGAGGAATGAAGGGGTAAGGACCCATAAATAAAATGGATCAGTGGACTCACCTTAAGGACACGGTCACAGAAATGAGCCCAACACTTGGTTTCAATACAAATAAGATCCTCTCCTGGAACATGCAACCCAGCAACGAGAGAGGAGAAACGAAGAAGAAGAAGAACAGACCAAGAAGAAGAAATGGTTCACGAATAATGAAGAGGGGAGAGAGAGAATTTCCTTTTATATAAAGCTCAGGGGCAAGACAGCCTTTTCCCTTATTTCATTTGCACCCTCATTAAAAGTTTTAATCAATTTCACCACATTGGACTCTTTTATAAATAACCAACCAACTACACTTATATACTTTTCACAACGTTTAATTATTCATAATTGTCTAATACTTCATAAGAGTATTAGCCCCATCTGGACACCAGCCAACCGGTATCCTGGCATAGTGTCCACACCTCGGAAATCCGAGCTAACGCTTGAGAGATCGGATACTTCATCCGTTCTCGCATCCTGGTTACGTACATCCGTTTGTCTTAGTCATATAAAATGTTGATCCGAACTATAATTCTGAGTTAGGCATTCTCCTCACACCAGTTAGTCCAAGACCGCATTAGGCACACCGGATAATCATCAGCCACAAAACAACACGTCTTTGCCCGTCCTCCAATGTACCACCGATCTTCAACACCTGTTTGGTCCTCACATCTGAGGCCGGCCCAACACCGGATTCCTTGACCCCGGTTCAGGCAGATCAAATATTAAATAAATCTCTAAAACATTTGCTAATATTTTCCACTCTTTATAATTTTTATTAAAATATCAGGGATGTTACACCAAATCCCCTTTCAGCTAAAGAAAAACCTTTCTGCAACCGAAGCCCGGAGTGCCGCCAAAGGGGCTATCTTTAATTTAATTGAGGCCCCTAGGGTCATACATTCTTTTGGGTAGTCTTACTATTCCAGTCTCGAGGCTCAACAATGCATTGATCGGATGAAGGAAGCTAAAACCCTAAGAGTTAAGGCTCAGATAGCTTTGACCAAGAAAGTAGAGGAGGTAGAGGAATTGAGAACGACATTCTCCTCGGCCACCAAGAGAGCAGAAAAGGCCGAGGTCGAGAAGAAAACTACAGAGGATGCTTTAGCAGCTTTGCAAACTAAGTATGATGAGGCGGTTACTGCCTAAGCTACTGTTGAAGAGAAAAAGAAAGATTTGAAGGCTGAGGTGACAGAGCTGAAAGAGACCCGTACCCAGGAGCTGAAGGACTAGGCTAAAGAAATGGCTGAGTTCGAGGAGCTAGCCGATGTCACCTTTAGTACTGTTGTCCATCAAATTATTTACTGCAACCCCGGTGTTGAGCTCAACTTGAACGGTATAGGTGTCTACTATGAATTTTATGGTGAGCATCTATATGCAATGCATCAGGGTCAGACAACGGAGCTCGTCGATGTTCCGTACGAGCTTCTGCCTCTTCCCGATAATCAAAGTATAGAACTAAGGTTGGTGTCAAAACAGGATTCTGATAGGACAGCCAATGTGGCTCAGCCTGATTCCTCCATAGCTGCTCCTAGGTCACCAGTTTCTTAAAATTTATTTTTGTTACCTTGTGCCACGATGGGTTCCAGTGTTGACAATCTTTATTTTAAGGCCGTAGTACGTCTTATTTTAAACATGAATTTGCTTTACCTTTATGCTTGCATGTCGTCTATTCTCTTAGTTTTTTAAATTAATATACCTGCTCTCGCAATTAACATTTAAGAAAATAAAATCAAAGTAATGGAATCCTTACTGGTGTTTAGTCCATTTTGATTTTCTTCCGATAATACTTCACTTTAATTACTTTATCATGAACTTGTTTATCTTCATCTAGGGTTAATTATAATGACGCCAGGTATTCTCTCATTCTACGCCATCTATTAAGACGTCTAAGTTTCTGTGGTTCTTGGGCTTTGCCTTTAAAACTTTGGCAATTCCTCAAGTATTAACTTCTATGACCGGGGTCACGTTGTTATCCCCGTACTGGCAATCATTATCGATTTAGTTCCACGAGGTTTCGTCTTTGATTTTGTGACTCCAACTTACTTATAACATCGTCTAAGTCTTGTGAAACACCACTTAATAATGTACCAAGATGTACTCTGGTCCTCTCTCACATCTAACTCATCTTGGCTAAAGCAGTAATGGGCCTGTGATAAAACTTAGCCATTCGGGCTTTGATCTATAAGTATACAACCACTTCGGGGTTAGGATTTTGCAACCGCACTGGGATTTATCCATTTGGTGTAACGTATAATCGCTCTAGGTTTTGTCAACCATATCAGGGTCATTAGTTTACAAGCCTTTGGATTTTTACCACTCTGGGGTGTAATCCTTAACCGCTCTGGGCTTATGAATTTATAAGCCACTAGGGTTCAACCACTTCGGGGCACATAACCACTCTAGGGCCCTATAGCCGCTCTAGGGTTAATGCTTTTAGCCACTTCGGGGTTTAATCACAGAGACATGTTACTGTTCTGGGACCCTACGGTCGCTCCGAGGTTAACGTTTTTAGCCACTTCGGGGTTTATCCACTTTGGGGCGGTGCTTTAAGGAAAGCATGATCATTGTGCTTATCTCTAAATTGACTGTTATATCGGTCTTTTCTGTGTACTTTTGCTTTTAACCATTAATATCTATGTAATTAGTATTTTACAGCCGCACTAGGGTAAGACCCTTGGATGTAACGTATAACCTTTCTGGGTTTGTCAACCGTACTGGGGTTATGTGTTCTTAACCACTGGGCCCCTACCTCTTCGGGATGCAAATTCCTAATCGTATCATGTTATTAACTTTATAACTGTTATGAGGTTTATTTTAATAACCACTCTAGGGCACTCAGTCGCTCTAGGGTTATTTAAGTTATAACCACTTTGGGGTGTTTAGCCACTCTAGGGTTTCATTTCAACTTAAACAATTAATACTCATTCCAAAATTAGGGACTTACAGATGGGATCAGATGTTGTGATATGACCCCTCCGGGATTATAAATCATACCGGGGTACCCTACTTCCACGAGTTGACTTCTCCGTGGGATTGTATTAACCGTACTGGGCTACTTCATCCTGCTTCTTTGGCGCTTTATCATTCCGGTGCATAAGTGTGATTGTTGTGTTCATTCTGAATTCTTGTATTTTATACAGTAAGAATAATGAATATCTTTTTTTGTTCTTTCTAGTCTTCTTATGTGCTAGAAGTTCCATCTGGAGCTACCTCCGGCATCATTCTTAACCCTGCCATACGGGCCTCGTGCTTCGGCCGCTTGAAAGTTTTCATCAAGGGACCTTCCTCTTATTCTGTCTTTGGCCTTTGATGGTTTTTTCTTCAACCCCATCTTGACTCCATACCTCTTAAGTCATGTCGTTCTTTCTATTTTGAACGTATTGCCTCATAGTGAGATGCTCATACCGAAGTTAAGGTCAATGATCTGTCGTTTCCCATTGATAATGCCAAGACCGCTTCTAAATTTTATACCAAAGTTGGGCAAATAATTATTATCCAGGGTCAGGTTTTATTGACACCGGAATATTTGTCTACTTTCCTAGGGACTTTGGAAAGTATTTCCCCTTTATTTTCCCTATTCAGATTCGTTTTTCTTCACAATTTTAATGGTAGTGACTGATATGTCATTTTAGGCGTAAATCAGTGTAAGCTACTCCTGTTCTTAACACTGGCTCTTTCTAATACTTAGTTAGACTCTGGAGCTCTTTGATCACCCTACGCTTTTCTAAGTTAACCTCGATTCCCTTTCGGGTCTACAAACCCTAGAAACCATTCTGATGGTATGGGGTTTTTGCCATCACATCGTCACTTCTACCCCACCTAGTGGGCCTCGTCTTCTTAAGGCTTTGTCATTTGATGAATGAGCCATGATTCTTAAGTCTGGATAGCATAATAGTGGTAGAAGATGCCTTTGTTGTTAATGAGAATAGCTCTTTTCTTGTCATCTTTGTCTGACCGATGTAGGGTGTACGAAGGTTCCCTTTACGAACCATTTTTTAATGCTTTTACAGCCTTGTTTTCTATAGTTGATATTAGAGAGGATTCTTTTCTACTATGCTTTATGATTGATTTCTCGTTGCGACGTGGGACTCATATTTACACGGTCCCACCGGGCGTGTCAATGATCTGGCCCGTAACAGGGTCCAGGAGAGTGGATCCGGTTTGGGGTCAAGAATTTGTGTTGGATGAGTTACTAAATTAGACGGTCTTTGGGCCAGACCATTGTCATGAAATAATGTGTTGAGCTCCTTATACCGGTTTGACGCATTAAGGGGCGAAAATGGGTGATACCTGCGAAGACACTCCAACGCTTAAGTCAGTTCAGATTCTAACACCAAAGCTATATCGGGTCTGTGAGATGGGTACCAGGGAGCTTACCATTTATGAGGGTATGTGCTGCATTTTATAGCAACGGAGTGTCACTGTAGTGCCTCATTATGTGTGCCAGATCAGGTTCATACACATGGGCTCTTTGTAGGTTATGACCGGTATAGGCTCTCTTGCCCTTTCATGACTCTGGTCATTAGGCCACTTAATAGGCCCTGACATTGGTCATTGCGGGAGAAATAGACTAGCCAGTATAATGATTTAGGACGTTGTGTTACCCTCTAATGGTCCATTTAGAGGTTAGTGCCAATCTAGGAGATTAGGGGCTGGTATTGACCCCGGATCAAAAAATATGCAAGGAAACCCAAATACAAGTAGAGCAGTTGAAGATGATTTCGTTGGCTCAAAGTTTTTTTATATAATTTTTTGTAATGGGGATTATAGTTATGTTGATGAAGATGTAGGGGTTTAGGTTTAGGTAGTTTGAGTTGATGAAGTGCATGACTTCTGTAAATGTATGAAGTGCATGATTTAGGTAATTAGGTCTCTTAATGTTATCCAAACGGGTTGGATTTCATGTTTGTGTAACCTTTGTTTATGTATTTGGTGCATGTTTTATGTACTACTATCAATGAAACATATTAACATATTATATTTTCCTTAGTGTTTGATACAGTGTTGGTTTCTGTTTGAATTGTTACATATTAACTGAAACACATTAATTGATTATATTTGGTGTTGTAAATTCTATTGGAATCTTTTTTATGCTAAGTCAGGTTGAAAGTTAGTAGTTAAAAGTCATTGTTTATATGAAAACCTGTATATATGAGAAGTAGTGGCGTTATTTCAATCAGATTGGTGGACACACATAGACAGGAAAATCACAAACTATCCTAACAATGAAATAATCTTTGACTGTAAAATGATAAAGTATCCTAACAGCAACAACACTACCAGTGAAATGATCTTAATTATAGTTGCTGATATAAATTCAATCATCATTGAAATAAAGTTAATTAATCAATCATCAAAGTGATGTCTGAACAAAAAGATAAACATCTTAATTTGATTTAAAAGGTAACCAATATGCCTAGTTACTTACAAAAAAATAAGCAGTATAAAATATAATCAGTTATTCTTCCTCAACCCAGGTATTTGAACAAAAATCATTTGTCCTGGGTTTTTGATTGGGAGCTTGTTTCTCAAATTATAGGTCTTGGTCCCTGGTGATGGAATGTTGTTTGGAGAGGTTTATGGAGTTACTAATCTTGGACTCCTTCTAATAGGGGTTATGATTTTTGGTTCTGGTTAAGAAAGTGTTGGACCTTTAGTGACATTAATGACTTCTTGGTTGATTTTAGTTGTAGGTGTTAGGTTGCTTGGTTTTGCAACTACACTACTTGCAACCTTTTTGCTTGCCTCACGCTGTATTATTCTTTTGTTCTTTGCCATTGGACATAAAATCCTATTATGCCCAAGCTCACGACATTTGCATGGTTATAGCTTTCTTTTTATATTCTTTTTAGCAGTCATGTCATTACTCTTGTTTTTCCCTTTATTCTCAACCTGCTTTCTAGTCTCACCCATTTTCCTCCTCTGTTTCGTAGGCCTACCAATGGTCCTCTTGATGTTAAGAGGAACTGGTGGGGTAAATGGGGATTTTTTTCCTAGAATTTTGACCCAAGGACTGACTCCATATGGTGTTCATAGGTGGCAACCAAAGCAGCCATTGTGAGACCAACATGGCAATGATCCTCTACATTTTCTCCTTTATAAGCTATTGCTGCACAAGCATGTCTACATGGCATCCCTGTCAAAAAAATAAAAAAGAAAACTAGACATGGTGTCAAACTAATTAAAAGTGAACATGGTCTTAAATATATCATCATACATGTTAGTTGCCACATTCTGCAACTACATTCATTTGTCCCCAGGTTCAGTGCAATCTTGTGAGGATAACAACTAACCTCATACTTATCAATCCCCTTATCACTTGGAATATGTCATAAACAATATTAAACTAATGTTACTAATTATAATGATAGAATATGGTAATTTTAAATAATCCACATTAGCAAACTAAAATAGTTGTGAATAATGACATACCTGTCCAAGTGGTAGTCTAGTAATTGCTAGCACTCTTTTCTTTGTCTAGCCTGCTTTGCTGAATTGGTGGTAGTTTCCTAACATACCCACTCAACTTGAGCTTGTGATTTCCAATTATTACCATAATGTAATTCATGACCTTCTCTAGCATGGTAACAGTTGGCCTGCACCTAGCATGCACCAATTTAGCATTCAACACTTCATAGTTGTTATTTGTGATGTTATCCACCTTACAATTGACATCAAAAAATGCCTTGCTCCAAGCCTTCTTTGGAAATTTTGTGAGATATGTCTATTTCTTCTCATTGACCTTCCTTATGTTACTCATGTTTGCTTTAAATTAGTTTGTAGTTATAGACCTGGCAACTTGCCACGGCAATGACCTCAATTGTTTCCCTTTCCACTATTTTCCAAAGTTTTGTCATAAGTGCCACACACAGAATTTGTGTTGCACACCAGGCATGACTTCTTGCAATACAGGAATTAGTCCCTATAAAACATTATCAACTCATAAATAAATTAATATATTAGTAACTCTAGTTTAGGATAAAAAAATTAAAGGTTTAAGATACATACCTTTTGCATGTCACTAATGAAAGTATTCTTTTTCTCTATATAGTCACCAATATCAGCATTGAGTAATTCCAAGAACCATTTCTAGTTGTCCTTATTCTATTTGACAAACACCATATGCAATCGGCTATATATGGTTATTTGCATCTTGACCAACAATAGTTAACAATTGACCCGTGTAGTATCCTTTGAGGAAACATCCATCTAACCCTACTAAAGGCCTTCTGCATGCAGTAAACCTATCCCTGCATCCCTTTAAGCATATATATAACCTATAAAACATAGGTGGGCCTTTAGGTTCTGGGTTCCACTCTATCTTAATAATGGACCTAGGATTCCTCTTTAAAAGCATTGTACAATATTCCTACAACATGGTAAACTGCCATTTTCAGATCCTTCAATCACTTCTTTAAATAACTCAAACACTTCAGAATGTGTGACATTAGGGTGCCTTCTCATAAAGTTAACTAATTTCCCTATTACCCATTGCTGGTCACATGTTGAATTTTTGTGAACCCTAACACAAGAATTATAATCACTGAAGGTCTTGATATGATAGGAATGCCTAATAGGGTTCAAGCTACAAAATATCTCCCAAACACAGGTTTTATCCTTGCATTTTGCCCTTGCTCGAACCTTATCATTTTTAACCCATGTAATTTGTCTTCCCAATTACACTGTGTAATCTTTCACTATTTGCTTAGACACCTTAAGTAAGGTGAACTCCATCTCACACTCCAATGTAACATGACCAAATATAGTTATCTCATTAAATTAGGGATACATCTCCCTGGATTCAACTTCATTATCTGAGCATGTAGGGGTCTTCAACTCCTCTAAAATCCATGTATCAACACTAGAACCTCTGTTTTCTTCAATATCCTTGTGGCCAACCAATGCAGAATCAAATTCCATGCCACTCTCAAATATGGATGGGACAACTGACCTCTGATACCGCAAGCGCACGGGGTATCAAAGTAATAAAAAGATATCGTTCCCATAAGGATTGTGCCCAAGTACTAGTTAAAACGGTGGTTCAATTATCTAATGAATTAATTAAAATGAATTACTCAAATGATTTTAAACAGTAAATCAGAAAACAGGAAATTCAACATCTTTTGTAAAAAAATCAGAGCAAGTTTGGGAAATTGAATCAAAGGTAAATCTTGTGGTATTAAGGGTTCATATGCTAGTATCAAAATTAAAGGTTACTCGACTATCCAATTATATGATTTCATTCCTAAGGCAGATTCCCCTAAGTTAATTAATACCTTTCTCTCGAAAGCCTATTAACGTGCCTAATTCCTAAAGAACCGCGTTCAATTTGTTAATTAGACCTTTTACGTTCTATAGAAATACGATTAACCCTTAAACAATTTCGCTTACCGTCGTAAATCAAAATCATAGGTTCAGTTTAGGTATTTTCGAATTACATGCCAATCTCTCGATTGCCCATATAATTTGTGATCATCTACACTTATCTCTAAGTCTTGTAGAAGCATTAGGCATACATAAATTAAATAGAAATTGAAATCACATAAATTGGAATACGAAGAATAATTAATTGTAACACATAGGCATATTACATCCTTATCCCCAAGAAAAGAGTTTAGTGTGCCATAAGGATTGTTGTCATCATGTCACACATCATAAAATCAATGCTAAGCATAAAAGATATCAAAAGTGTAAACTAAGGATTCAGAAATTACAAATTAGTTCTCACTAGGATTCCTAATTCTTGCTCCCAAATCTGCAGATTTGATTTCCCTTGATTGATTTGACTATTGATTCCTAATGAAAGCTTCCTAAAAGGTTCTTCAAAATCTCCCAAAAGATGTCTCTCCATCTATCTCTGCAGAACTCTCTTTCATATCCCCGAGAGTGCCTAACAAAAACCCTAAACAATTTAGAGATTTGGACCTCGTAGGGGCAACCACGGCCAGTGGTTCGAGTCTTGTTCCTTTTTAAACATAAATTCGTAACTTTTTGTAATAAACAGAGCCAACCATGGACAGTGGTGGATAACCACATCCTGTGATGGCTTCTGACTTTCTTTTCTTTACTCCACAGTGCCCACCATGGCCAGTGGTGGCTTCTGACTTGCTTTTCCTCTTTTCCAGTGCTAACCACGACCAGTGGTTTACCACCACTGGCAGTGGTTTCCTCCAACCTTTGCCAAAATGCATTCCTAAAGGCCTCAAAGGTCTATTCTTTCATCCATTTTGCCATTTTTCCTTAAAAGAGACCTAGAACATCATTGATCCTGTAAAAATAGGAACAACCAAGTAATATGTGTGGAAAAGAATCAAAATCAAGGGAATCAGGCCACGAAACAATAAGCAAAAACCTAAAAACTAGACCTAGAAATAACACACAATGCACAGTTATCAAAATACTCTAAACTAAAACATTGCTTGTCCTCAAGCAATCACTGAATCCATACAAGCATATAATGAAAAACAAACAGACCCAAGCAAACTTAAGGAATCTTATGTTTATTTATTTTCTTTATTTTTTATGTTTTTAAGAGATTGCATAAACTACCAAAATATACCATAATCAACAATCAAATTATATTCACTAAGATTAGACTTAGGGTACTCTTTCTCACTTTCCACTCAGTGTATGTGCTTGTTTTTCAATCCACTCAGACCATAACATTGTAAACACTAACATAGGCTTGACAATTGACCACAGACCCCATAGTTATCAAGAAAATGTGCATTGGTCAAAAGGTCTTTTAAAGGATTGAAATAGGGCTAGGGGATTCATAACATGGGAATGGAAATCAAGAAAAGAGAAATGCAAAGGGCTTAATTCTGTAAGAAGAGCAATATCACAAGAAGGCAAGCAAACCTCAATTCAATAACTCTTTATACCTTCAAACCATAAAGGGTATGATTCATTTTTCTTTTTCTCTTCTTTTAATTTTGAGATCAAACTCCTTATCTTTCCTTTTCTTTGAATCACACACCCCAAACTATCATGATTTTTGTTTTTCAATTTACTTCAACCATTTTTAGTTAGCTTACCATTTTTGCCTCTTCTATATGTGAACCAAAAATCCTAATATTAAAGGTTTTGAAAGAAAATATCATATTATTTCATGGATCAAAAGGGACAACTAATGGATTACACTTTTAACAAATTCTGAGGTTAAAGAAAACAAAACCTAAAGTGCCTTTTTCATTCTAAGAATGCATTCACAAACCGTTTTGAATTGGTCAAAAGCCAAGTTCTAGAGTGCCTAAAAATGTGTGAATCACTCAGTCAAAGAATCATGGGTCATTTACAATTTAATGCACTGAACACTCTATTGGCTCAAAAGCTCACAGTGGTAATTAGCCTAATCAAAGAAACACAGTCATCATGTAGAGTGATTATTCTGGCAAGAATAGCAATAAAAAACTTTATATATTATTATTATTATTATTATTATTATTATTATTTATTTTACAAGATTCACCCAAGTAATGCTTAAGATCCAACCAATCTACATCACATGTCATACAGATGACAATAACTATAATCAATAATCAATGCTAGCCTAAGGCATATGAGCAGACATACAATCATGCAAATGAACTAAAACATAAGCATACAATCATACAAATGAACTAGAAAATAAAAATAAATAAAAATAAAAAGGAATAAAGTAAGAACAAGCTGAACTTTTGTGTACCCATCACCCCAAACTAAAACTGGACATTGTTCCCAATGTCCATATCAAGGGGGCCAAAGAGGGCCGAATTGAGGAAGCAAGGGTAAAAAGGACACAAAAGTTCACTGGTACCTGTCATGGAGAAGGAGGGGGAAAATGACCCTTTAGTCTTCTTTTTCTTATTTTAAGCTTTTGTTGTCGCCTTAGAAGACATGCAGATATGGGTACTAAGAAATGGACTAAACAAAACGCAAAAAGAAGTTAGGATGCCTATAGCCTAATATCTTAGTTTTACATACATGACAAATGGCATGGGATATAAGAATCGTGTCACACATCAAAGGTATCTATTAAGAAAGATTTTAAGTCATATATGGACAAATAGATACAATATGGTATACATTAGACTCAATTCATAACCAACCCATGCAAAAATGTGTTTTCAAAAAAGAGAAGTAAGGGGAAACAAGAGTGTAACGCATAAAGGAGGCATGGGGTGTTTAAAATGTTAAATTTCCCCACGTTGGGCCGAACCACAGTCAATGGTTGTAAACCACGGCCCGTGGTTTGTTCTATTTTGCCCCAAAAATTGAAATGCAACTTAGACCATGCACCTAATGGCAACCACGACCAGTGGTTATCACTGTGTTGCGCCCAAAAATTCCATGTTCGTAAAGAGGAAAAACCTGGGCCAAACCACTACCAGTGGTGAATAACCATAGCCAGTGGTTGGCACTGTTTGTCACCCAGAAAACTCTTACATATTCCATGAAAATTATTGGGTAAAATCACAGCCGGTGGTGGCAATCCACAGCCTGTGGTTGCCACTGTCTTATGTCACTAAATAAATGGAAAACACCAAGTTAAGCATACATTCATATGATCCAAATTAAGACATGAATCATGGTAATTAAAATTATGCCTTTGATAAATGCTTATTTTATGATTAAATTCATGACTCAATTAGACCCATTTTCTGAATAACTTAACTAAACTAATAAATAATTGAGCATGATTTTGATTATAAAGAAAGTATTAAGAAAAGAAGCTTGAAATGTAAAAATCAGTAAAGAAATTGTCAAAAGCCTTGAAGAAACAAAGAAACACCAGAGCATCAACCAAGGACGCTTGAGCGTGGTACACTGCACGCTTGAGCGTGGAAGAAACAAAAGCTTACGCTGCCCATGCGCCCAAGCGAAATAATGAAGAACACACCAACAGCCTCTCACGCTTGAGCGTGAGCCCGAGCTCGCTCAAGCGTGACTCCATGCATGACTGGCGCTCAAGCGTGACTATATGGAGCTCAAGCGTGACTCAATTGAAAGAGGAACAGCATCAGGATCATCTCACGCTCAAGCGTGGGAAGGAGCCGCTTGGGCGTGAACTCGACCCCGCTTGAGCGTGGCTTGAGCGTGGAATATATCTGTTGAGATAGAAGAGCTCGCTTAAGCGTGACAGATTTAGCTTGGGCGAAGATGAAAGAGTATCAGGAAAATGTCTCACGCTTGAACGAGACAAGGAGGCGCTCAAGCGTGAACCCGAGTGCGCCTGAGCGTGAAGTAAGCGTGGATCAAGCGTATGCTAAACAGAAGAACCACGCTTAAGCGTGTTTAAGGAAGCTCGAGCACGAGACAACCAGTGAACACCAGTACCCTTCACGCTTGAGCGTGACCACTAAGCTCAAGCGTGACTCATGCAGTATGGGATTTCTAATTTAATATTCACCAATGGTGCGATGCCAACTCACCCACTTTCTTGTGTTTCTATAAGTCTCTGAAAGATGCTGCATGGGTTCTACGCAAGTGGGAAAGGGAAGCTGAACCTTAACTCCTATAAATCAAGCTGCAGACATCCATCATCCCCGTAATCCCCTGTATTTCCCTCACAATCCAACCTTTTCCATTATCTTTTATATTTATATTTTGATGGTGAAAATGCAAGGCATGAGTAACTAAACTCCCTTATGGGATTGGCTGTAATCCATTCAACACTGAAGTAATGCTGTTGTAAGTTTTTATTTAGTAATAAGATTTGATAAGTTTCTGTATTTCCTTCTGCGTTTAATGCCTGAAAGTACTTGATCACTATTTTCTTTTTTTAAGTTTTCTCAAGTATGCTGGGAAGTGACTTTTGAAAGCAGATCTGAAAGAAATACTTATCGTGAGTAGGTAGCCAGGGATGGCGTCTAACGCAATAAACGTCAAAACAATCGATCGATAATGCTGGGATGATTTCAAAGTGACTGAGGGATCAGCGGTTTGAAATCATTCTTATGAATTTTGTAGTCGAGGGATCGATACAAATGACTATGATTGTGACGTAGAAACTATCTTTTTGATTTACTTATATAAAAACTTATGCAGCTTACAGAAGGTGAAGATGTGATGAAGCCAATCCCTGTTTTACAAAACTGATTTTTCCAACACCATTTACTGTTACCCTTTGCAAGTTTTATTCTCTGTTATTTACTGTCTTCTCATTCAACAACATTCACAACAAAACGAAAACCAAAACATTCTGCTAAATTAATTCTAAACTAAGATCTTCATTCTAACACCTCCTCAGTGGAACGACATCTACACTGTACTACAACCTCTGTGTTTAAACTTGGCACATTAATTCCATTGAGTTCATATTATACAAACTTGATTCTCTTTCAGTGAACTCTTCATTCCGAATATCTCAGAAACATACTATCAAGTTTTGGCGCCGTTGCCGGGGAGGTGATTTAAGTTTGAATATTTTAGCATTGAATTGACAAGACAGTGTAAATAAATTTGTTTTCAATTTTGTTTTTATTTTTTTTAGTAACCTTGCTACTTTGAGTACTTGATTTATGATCTTGAGAGGACAGGGTACAAAAGAACAACTTGCATTTGATCCAGAGATAGACAGGTTCCTCAAGAAAATCAAGAAAGCCAAGCAGAACTTCCACGTAGGACAAACTTCCTCTAATACAATGGATGTCAACAGCAACAATCAAAACCCACCAAGGAGAACACTTGGAGACTATGCTTTACAGCAAGGGCCAAGACATTTCTCAAGCATTGCAGTTCCAAACACTGTCAGAGCATTAGAAATGAAACCAGCATTTCTTAGTTTGATTAGTTCACACCAATTTACTGGAATGTCAAGTGAAGATCCGTATACTCACTTGGCCACATTCTATGAATTGGTTGGAACCATGGGATTTAACCAAGATGTTATTGATGCTGCATATTTAAGACTATTTCCTTTCTCTTTAGCAGGAAAAGCAAAGGAATGGTTACAATCTCATCCAAATCAAAGTTTAAATAGCTGGAACATAGTTGAAGAAAAATTTCTACAAAGGTTCTTTCCTCCATCTAGATTCATCAAGGCCAAATCAGATATTACAACATTTAGACAAGGCCAAGATGAACCTTTTTGTGAGGCATGGGAACGCTTTAAATCACTGCTCAGAAAATGCCCAAACCATGGACTTGAAGATATTGCACAACTTAATATTTTTTACAGTGGTTTAAGGGCTGACACTAAAATGATTTTAGATGCAGCAGTAGGAGGAACAATGATGACAGTGGATGCTGACCAAGCCACAAGGATAATAGAAGCTTTATCCTCAACAGACTACCAAGCTCAACATGATCGTCGGCAAGTTCAAAGGAAAGGAGTCCTTGACTTAAACACCACAGATGCCATTTTAGCACAGAACAAAATTCTGACCCAACAATTAGAAGCATTGACCAAAAAGATAGCCAATCTTCCACAACAATTACATGCAGTACAATCATCACAACCAGGGCAACAACAAATGCCTACAACATGTAACTTTTGTGGAGGAGATCATCTCAATGAGAACTGTGGCTCACAAGAAGCAACTGTATACTTCATGAACAACCAAGGAAGGTCTGGTAATTTCAATTCAAATTTTTCTAACCAACCATTTCAGGGATGGAGAAGTAACCAAAACCAAGGCCAAGGATGGAAGCAAGAGCCCAGCTCTTCTAAACCATATCAAAATAATGGTCCTTCTTTGGTGGAGAGAACTTCTAGATTAGAGGACACCTTGGAAAAATTTATGCAAACTTCTTTAGCAAGTCAAAAGAACAATGAGGCATCACTTAGGAACTTGGAAACACAATTGGGACAACTAGCCCGACAACTTGCTGAGAAACAGAAACCTCAGTATGGAGCAAACACTGAAATAAACCCAATAGAGCATTGCAAGGCTGTGACCACACTGACTGAGGAAATAACCGAGGAAGAAGATGGACATGATACTATCATCTCTGAAGCAGTACCTCATAACACCAAAGATCCAGGGAGTTTTTCTATTCCTGTTACTATTGGAAATCTTTCAAAAAGTAAAGATTTATTAGATCTTGGTGCTAGTGTAAATTTGATGCCATTATCCACACTTAAAAGTATAGGAGATTTTTCAGTAAAGCCAACAAACATGACTTTAAAAATGGCAGATCAATCAATAAAAACCCCTTATGGTATTGCTGAAAATGTTGAGGTCAAAGTTGATCAATTTGAATTTCATGAGAATTTTGTTGTCATAGATATGGAGGAAGATCCTGAAGTCCCCCTAATACTAGGGAGACCATTCTTGAAAGCAGCCAAAGTCATCATAGATGTGGATGACAGAAGAGTAAAAATTCGAGTGCAGAAAGAAGAAGCCAACTTTGTTATTGATGAAACAAATAAATACTCAGAATGTGCACTTGAAAATCTGAATGGAAAAAAGTTAAGGCCTGACTTAGGCAAGAAGGTGGAAAAACTCAACACTCTCCTCCACCAACTCCATGATCCATTTTGAAAAATCTATCAGGCGTCAAGCTGATGACGTTAAACAAGCGCTTATTGGGAGGCAACCCAATCCTTTATGTTTTCCTTTTTCATCCTGTTGAATTTACATTGCGCACACTTTATTTTTATGTTTTCCTTTTCAAGTCTCATAATTGAAGTTCTTTTTTTTTTTCGTAGGTCACTCATCAACCCATTCCAAGTGTCAAACACTGATAGAAGCAAGCCAAGAAGTTCAAAAACTATGTTTTCTTCTACATTGAGGTTTCTCATTGGAAGCAAGTTTGCAGCCCACATTGCTGGGCCTGGGGACAGGCCTTCTTTCTTAGGAGGGGTGAGACTTCATAGGCTAGACCAGGACCCTCCTCACAAGGGCCTCCAGCAAGGAAACATGAGACAGAGGATGACTCTTCTGAGGATGAGTGATGAGTTTACTGCTTTAGTTTTTATTGCTTTAGTTTACATTGAGTTAGTTTTGTCTAACATTACTGCAGCATACTTTGAAAATTTTTAAAATTTTTCATGCTTTTGGTTGATTGTTTGGATATACCATTACATGCTTGCAGTTGTACCATTTTGGAAAAACCCAACCAAAGATTTTACTTTTTGAACAAGAAAAGTTTCTAAGCAGCAGAATATTTTTAGGCAATAACACTGATTTTTTTAGGCAAAATGACTAAATTAAGAACCAAGGAACTAGAATGCATGTACTTTTGATTGTTTACATGACTTGAACCCTTTTCTGTTAGAATAAGGAAGTAAGCCTTATATCTTGATGAGAAGTGAGAAATCTAAACACTGAGAGCCTCATTTGAATTTGTTAAATTGGCATTGACTGATTTTCTAATCAACCTTTTTCTTAAGAAATAAGCAAGGAAATGATAAGGCAATTTTGAAAACATAGTTAGCCGAGAGCCAAAGCCGAGAGCCAAAAAGCTACCCTAATAAAAATATCCGATTTTTTGGTAGCCCATCTTTGAGCCATAAAATTTTTTTTTCTCTACCCTGAGCTAAGCATAAAAGCAAAAATCCTACCTTACCTGCATGTTCATCTTGAAAAAGAGCATAAAATATTTTTTTCTCAAAAGGAGATGAAACAAATGGAGGCAGAAAAAGAAAATGCAAAAAGAAAAATAATAAGCCCTCCAAAAAAATGTATAAAAGAGCTGGAGGAAAACAAAGGAAAATTCTGAAGTTTAAATTCAAAGAAGAAGCCTTCTAAATTGTTAAATAAATTAACTAAAAGCACTTATGCTCTTCTTTGTACATGCGATCTGAATCCAAGAAAAACCAAAAATTCTTGTTAACCCAGCCTCATTACAACCTTAAAAGACCTTTTGATCCTTGCTGTTCATTTGAATTTTGGTTTTACTAGAAATGACGGGCAATGTTAACTGAGCAGTTCTAATGATGGATGAGTGAAACAGACACCTGGTAAGAAATAATGAGAGTTCTCTATTCTTACAGCAATGGGTTACATGCTTTATGAACAAGGTAATGGTGCATTACATTTTAAGGAATTGGTATTAAGAAAATCATTTGCCTAGACATCAACTCAGATTATTGTCTTTTAAACTTTTTGTCTGCAACAGAAACTCAGATTTCTGAACGCTTGATTCCCTTTCCAAAACTTCTTTTTACTTGAGGACAAGCAAAAATCTAGGTTGGGGAGAGTTTGATAAATGCTTATCTTATGATTAAATTCATGACTCAATTAGACCCATTTTCTGAATAACTTAACTAAACTGATAAATAATTGAGCATGATTTTGATTATAAAGAAAGTATTAAGAAAAGAAGCTTGAAATGTAAAAATCAGTAAAGAAATTGTCAAAAGCCTTGAAGAAACAAAGAAACACCAGAGCATCAACCAAGGACGCTTGAGCGTGGTACACTGCACGCTTGAGCGTGGAAGAAACAAAAGCTTACGCTGCCCATGCGCCCAAGCGAAATAATGAAGAACACACCAACAGCCTCTCACGCTTGAGCGTGAGCCCGAGCTCGCTCAAGCGTGACTCCATGCATGACTGGCGCTCAAGCGTGACTATATGGAGCTCAAGCGTGACTCAATTGAAAGAGGAACAACATCAGGATCATCTCACGCTCAAGCGTGGGAAGGAGCTGCTTGGGCGTGAACTCGACCCCGCTTGAACATGGCTTGAGCATGGAATATATCTGTTGAGATAGAAGAGCTCGCTTAAGCGTGACAGATTTAGCTTGGGCGAAGATGAAAGAGTATCAGGAAAATGTCTCACGCTTGAACGAGACAAGGAGGCGCTCAAGCGTGAACCCGAATGCGCCTGAGCGTGAAGTAAGCGTGGATCAAGCGTATGCTAAACAGAAGAACCACGCTTAAGCGTGTTTAAGGAAGCTCGAGCGCGAGACAACCAGTGAACACCAGTACCCTTCACGCTTGAGCGTGACCACTAAGCTCAAGCGTGACTCATGCAGTATGGGATTTCTAATTTAATATTCACCAATGGTGCGATGCCAACTCACCCACTTTCTTGTGTTTCTACAAGTCTCTGAAAGATGCTGCATGGGTTCTACGCAAGTGGGAAAGGGAAGCTGAACCTTAACTCCTATAAATCAAGCTGCAGACATCCATCATCCCCGTAATCCCCTGTATTTCCCTCACAATCCAACCTTTTCCATTATCTTTTGTATTTATATTTTGATGGTGAAAATGCAAGGCATGAGTAACTAAACTCCCTTATGGGATTGGCTGTAATCCATTCAACACTGAAGTAATGCTGTTGTAAGTTTTTATTTAGTAATGAGATTTGATAAGTTTCTGTATTTCCTTCTGCGTTTAATGCCTGAAAGTACTTGATCACTATTTTCTTGTTTTAAGTTTTCTCAAGTATGCTGGGAAGTGACTTTTGAAAGCAGATCTGAAAGAAATACTTATCGTGAGTAGGTAGCCAGGGATGGCGTCTAACGCAATAAACGTCAAAACAATCGATCGATAATGCTGGGATGATTTCAAAGTGACTGAGGGATCAGCGGTTTGAAATCATTCTTATGAATTTTGTAGTCGAGGGATCGATACAAATGACTATGATTGTGACGTAGAAACTATCTTTTTGATTTACTTATATAAAAACTTATGCAGCTTACAGAAGGTGAAGATGTGATGAAGCCAATCCCTGTTTTACAAAACTGATTTTTCCAACACCATTTACTGTTACCCTTTGCAAGTTTTATTCTCTGTTATTTACTGTCTTCTCATTCAACAGCATTCACAACAAAACGAAAACCAAAACATTCTGCTAAATCAATTCAAAACTAAGATCTCCATTCTAACACCTCCTCAGTGGAACGACATCTACACTGTACTACAACCTCTGTGTTTAAACTTGGCACATTAATTCCATTGAGTTCATATTATACAAACTTGATTCTCTTTCAGTGAACTCTTCATTCTGAATATCTCAGAAACATACTATCAGCCTTACTCCAAAACATAGCAATTCAACGAGTTCTTGTTTATTTTTTTCGCTTTATTTGATTTTTTTCTTTTTTCTTTTTTTACCAACTAAAACATTCAAAGAAGACACAGATATATAAATAACTATGGGGTTACCTCCTCACCAGTGCTATGTTTAACCTCTTCAGCTGGAGGCTATACCTAAATTACAACCAAGAACCTATTAGAGCCATGAAATTCATACCTTAGTGTGGAATTTAAAGGCTAAAGTTCCATATTCGAGTTCACCACTTTGTCACAGATGACTTTAGTATCATGTTTCAGTGGTGCATAACGCTTACTGCATTTTGATGTTCTTGCAGGCTCATTCAGAAAAAGAAAATCAAGTGTGTCCTTAGGAAGAATCTCTTCCTTCACCACTTGGTCAACTAATTCAATGTTACAACAAACATTATCATGAAAAGGTTTTTTCAAAGAATCTATCAAATTAAATTCAACCTTTTTGTCCCTTATAGTCAGAGACAACTTACCATTTTTAACATCAATTATGGCACCTGCAATGGCTAAAAATGGCCGGCTTAATATAATAGGGATCATAGAATCCTCATCCATCTCTAGCACAACAAAATCAGTAGGGATAAAAAATTTTCCTACCCTAATAGTAACATCCTCTAAAATACCTACAGGATACTTAATAGATCTATCAGCCAATTGTAAGGACATCCTAGTAGGTTTCAATTCACTCAATCCTAATTTCTCAACAATAGACAATGGCATAAAGCAAATGCTAGCTCTTAAGTCACATAACGCTATATCAATAGCCATGTCACCAATCACACAAGGGATAGAAAAACTACATGGATCCTGAAGCTTGGGTGGTAGCTTCCTTTGGATCAAAGCACTGCACTATTCAGTGAGTGCTACTGTACCATCTTCCTCCAGTTTCCTCTTGCTGGACAAAATATCCTTCAGAAACTTCACGTAGGTAGGCATTTGGTGCAAAGCATCAGTGAAAGGAATATTAATGTAGAGCTTTTTTAAAACCTCAAGAAACTTACCAAACTATTTGTCCAACTCGGCCTTGGCCAAGCGCTGAAAAAATAGAATGGGAGGTTGATATGACTTAACCTCCTCTTTCTTCATTTGTTTCTCTTCTTCTATAACAGGTGGAGGTGATATGGTCTCATCCTCCTTAGAGTCCTTATCAACTTGTTTTTCCTTTGGCGGCATTAGATCTTCATATTGTGTACCACTCCTAAGCATTACAGCCATGGCATGGTTGGATGGACTTGCT
The DNA here is from genome assembly GCA_037962975.1 of Clitoria ternatea. NCBI lineage: Eukaryota > Viridiplantae > Streptophyta > Magnoliopsida > Fabales > Fabaceae > Clitoria > Clitoria ternatea. The sequence continues at coordinate 212,240,963 of CM075670.1, forward strand.
TCTGGTTTTCCTGGAAATGTCGCTGGCATTCTTTGAGATAATGAAAATTCTTGAGCAATCTGATTCTCCAACATTTTATTATGGGTGGCAAAAGTATCCACCTTCGAGGCTAAATCTTTATAGCTTCGGAGAACTCATTATTTTGCTTCAGTTGAGTAGTTACAAATATCGCCATCAAGGATTCTAATTTGGACTTTTGTGGAATAAAAGGCCCTTATGGTCTGTAGTTACTTTGATTATTTTAAAATAGAAGTGGTCTGCTTTGGAAACTAGGTGGTCCAAATGGTGGTCTGAAATTATTTTCATAATTACCACTATAGTTTCCAATAGCATCTACTTGTTGCATCTCTAGTGGTTCTGGAGTAGAAGTCACTCGAAGCTGACAACCTGAAATGGTGTGACCTGAAACACCACACAGCTCACAAAAAAGATTAGAAGTACCTGTTCCTAATTTATCAAATTTATCAATTTTAATCGATAGTGCTTCTACTTTAGCGGTTAATAAAGATATAGCATCAACAGGGTACTTACCTGGAGTTCTTGGTAAACTCCTTTCTGAAGACCACTGGTATGTGTTTTGGGCCACCTCCTCAATGAGATTATAACCTTCCTCCATGTTCTTACTCATGAAGGCACCGCCAGCTGCGACATCCAAGGTTACCTTCTGGTTCAGAGTGAGTCCATTATAGAAAATGTGCACTGTCAACTAGCGTTCAATACCATGGTGTAAGCATTCCCAGAGCATTTCTTTATACCTCTCCCAGGCATCATAAAGTGTTTCATCATCTTTCTGAGCAAAAATGATGATTTACTTCCTCAACTGATCTATTTTGCTCCTTGTATAATATTTATTGAGAAGGCATGTGAAAGTTGTTCCCATATAGTGATTGACCCTTCCGGAAGTGCATACAACCAAGCTCTAGCCTTGTACCTTAAAGAAAATGGCAAAAGCCTCAACCGGATTGCATCGTTTGAGACCCTATTTACCTTGAGCGTGTCACAATATTCAAGGAAAATCTGAAGATACAAATTGGATCCTCAGATGGCAATCCTCCAAACTAACTTTGTTGAACCATCGAGAGCAAGGATGGCTTCAACTCAAAATTATTCACCTCAATGTTGGGTCTAGTTATGCTAGACCTTCAACCCATCGCATTAGGCACTGTAAAATCATGAAGTGCTCTATTATCTTGATTTTCCATTTGTGTTTGCCTTGTTGAACTTGAAGGTTGGTGCATGTTTTGTTCAATGCGTGTCTTAAGAATTCTGATCTTTCGAAGGGTTCTTTCAATCTCAGGATCAAATATATGCTTAAAACTGTCATTTTTCGCATAAAGAGGCCCGCATAAATTTATAGACAACAAAGAAAAACAAGCGTAATTCTGTAGAAAAATTGAAATAAAACTAAAAATGTAGAAAATATGCAAAAAAATGCATATTAGCCTAATCAAACACCGCTTAGCCAATATTGGGGGAAAACACAATCCCCGGCAATGGTGCCAAAAACTTGATAGCCAACCGCAAGCACACGGGGTATCGAAGTAATAAAAAGATATCGTTCCCACAAGGATTGTCCCAAGTACTAGTTAAAACGGTGGTTCAATTATCTAGTGAATCGATTAAAATGAATTACTCAAACAATTTTAAACATTAAATCAGAAAACAGGAAATTCAACATCTTTTGTAAAAGAAAATCAGAGCAAGTTTGGGAATTTGAATCAAAGGTAAATCTTAGGGTATTAAGGGTTCATATACTTGTATCAAAATTAAAGGTTACTTGGCTATCCAATTATATGATTTCGTTCCTAAGGCAGATTCCCCTAACTTAATTAATACCTTTCTCTCAAAAGCCTATTAACGTGCCTAATTCCCAAAAAACCACATTTAATTTGTTAATTAGACCCCTTACGTTCTATGGAAATCCGATTAACCCTCAAACAATTTCGCTTACCGTCGTAAATCAAAATCATAAGTTCAATTTAGGTATTTTCGAATTACATGCCAATCTCTTGATTACCCATATAATTTGTGATCATCTACGCTTATCTCTAAGTCTTGCAGAAGCATTAGGCATACATAAATTGAATAGAAATTGAAATCATATAAATTGGAATGCGAAGAACAATTAATTATAACACATAGGCATACTACATCCTTAGCCCCAAGAAAAGAGTTTAGTGTGCCATAAGGATTGTTGTCATCATGTCACACATCACAAAATCAATGCCAAGCATAAAAGATATCAAAAGTGTAAACTAGGGATTCTGAAATTACAAATTAGTTCTCACTAGGATTCCTAATTCTTGCTCCCAAATCTGCAGATTTGATTTCCCTTGATGGATTTGACTCTTGATTCCCAATGAAAGCTTCCCAAAAGGTTCTTCAAAATTTCTGAAAAGATATCTCTCCAACTGTCTCTTTAGAACTCTCTTTCTTATCCCCTAGAGTGCCCAACAAAAACCCTAAACAATTTAGAGATTTGGGCCTCGTAGGGGATAACCACGACCAATGGTTCGAGTCCTGTTCCTTTTTAAACATAAATTCGTAACTTTTTGTAACAAACAAAGCCAACCATGGCCAGTGGTGGATAAACACGACCAGTGATGGATAAACATGGCCAATGGTGGATAAACATGGCCAGTGGTGGCTTCTGACTTGCTTTTCCTCTTTTCCAGTGCTAACCACGGCTAGTGGCTTGCCACTATTGGTAGTGGTTTCCTCTAACCTTGCCAAAATGCACTTTTAAAGGCCTTAAAGGTCTCTTCTTTCATCCACTTTTCTATTTTTCCTTAAAAAAGACCTAGAACATTATTGATCCTGCAAAAATAGGAACAACCAAGTAATATATGTGGAAAAAATCAAAATCAAGGGAATTGGGCATGAAACAATATGCAAAAACCCTAAAAAATAGACCTAAAAACAACCAAAAACATCACACAATGCACACTTATCAACTCCCTCTTCTCTTATGGTTTCCTCTTCTTCTTCTTGTTACTACCTATATCTCCAGTCTTTCTCTTCTTTTTCCTTTAGACTTCTTCCCTTGGACCTGCTTAGAAATATCTCCTACTTCTACCTCTGCCTTAACATTATTTGTATCTCTGGCTTCCATTGAACCTTTACCTACCTCAACCTCATTTTCCTTCTCCAACATATCAATTTCTTTATGCATCTTGTTAACTTCTTCTCTAGTAATAAGTGGGGATTTATGGTTGTCCTCTTGACCTACCTTACTAATTATGTCATCACCTTCAACATGATTCCCTCTATCAATATCCCTCAGCCCAATTTCATCTAAAGGATGTTGATAATATACACTGATTAACATGCAACCATTTCCAATAGCTCATTATCACCTTTCAGAACCCTTAGCCCCTCACTCAAATCAAATTGTGGGTGATGCCAGAATATTTTAGACAGTCTATAATACCCTTGGTTCTCAAGAAACTTATTGAAAGTAAAAAAAATCTATGAAATCAGGGTCTAACACTTCCCACTCTTCAACTTTCCCCCATTTGTATTATGTCTCATCTTTATCATCAATAATAAACCCATCACCATAATGGAGTCTAATATGGATATCCTACCAAACACATTCAAATTTCCATTCATTTTCTAGTTTAAGTAATAAAGTTATAAAATAAAAAAAATTAACATAATACTATCAAAAAACCACTGCATTAACATGGGATATTTGTTAAAACAATAACCATCAAATAAGCATACCGAGGAAGAAAAAGATTAATTACTCAACTCAACCGGTGCCATCTTCTTGATTATAGTGTTCACCTTTAACTTTGGCGTTTATACTCCTAACAACGTCAACCATAAAGGGAAATATGAAGGTCAAGGGCTCCAAGCGTCCAGAAGAATTGCGAGAATTACAAGTTACAAGTTACAATGCTTTGCTCTTTAGGAATTTAGGAATTTAGGGTTTACAATGAATTCCCTTAGTCTCACCCTAATTTTTTTAATTTTCCAACGATTTGCATAGGGTTTCTATTAAATGGCCAAAACAATGTCGTTTGATAGGTACGTGGCATCACACGTTTACATTGATAAGACACATCGCCAAATCATAACGGTTACGTGACGTCTGTTAACGACAAGGACCTAAGTGTCTGATGGTCATCAACGTTGGGGATTAACGGGGTCATTAACTGACCCAGGGACCTAAGTGTCTGATGCTTACAAAGTCAAGGACCAAATGAGGGGTTTACTCAATTAAGATTTTTTTCTGTTGTGCAAATTCTTTTGAAAACCTCTATGAACTAGAATTTAATCACATGGTGGTGGGAACACCTATAGTATTTCTTTACCCAACATGTTAAGGACAAAGAGCACCGAACTTAAGAACCATGCCTGACACTATATTAAAAAGAGAAAGAGTAAAACGCTACATTAGCATACGTATCATATGCATATAGATTTATGATTTGAGGCTAGAGCTACGATGATGGTCACTTGGAGAAGCAATAACGTTGATCTATAAGTTGGTATCTTAAGAGTACAATGGGTCGAGCCCCTAATGGTTCAGAGTCGCGCCCAAGACCGGGCAACCCGTGGCAAGCCTGTTGCACTTTGACCCAAACAAGTGTTTTAGAGACCGTGAAGAGCCAGTTCTAGTTTTGAAGGTGATCATGAATTGTGTGATAGTTATGGATCCATATGATTATTAGACTTATGTGTCCTTTACCTGAAGGTATGTGGTGAGAACTTGGTGTACTTTGGTCGCTCTAGCGTGGAAATTGTGCTGCCTACTAGACATTCTATAGCAGGGTGATTGTCACTAGGAGCGTATCTTATGGGCCGCATTCGCATCATGAAATAATAATTTTAAAGATGAGACATAAGACTTCTAACTCATGGTTAGCATATTAACTGACCAGATTATTGTACGGATAGTTATAACCCAAAGATGACTTTCCCTATATTGATATGTGGCAATGAATGTTTGTTGATTGTATTGTATGTGTAATTGTGATAAGCTACCATTATATGAATATCCATGAGTTGGAAGTAATATACTCACCCCTCTAGTTTGTTATATGCTTTATTTGTGACCCTCTTAGATGGTAATCGTGAGCGACACAGACAAGTTCCCAATCTGTGAAGTAGGAAGCTATCACTGAAGCAACGGTACAATTAAGAAGGAAGTGTAGATGTCTAAGTTACCTAGTAGAAGGGCAGTATAGAGGGGATTGCCTATTGGGTAAATCTTCAATGTGAATGAATAGTTTGCTTTTAGGAGCCTACGTGCCCTATTTTTCTTTTGGACTATGTACAACCTTGTAGGATAAACCATACCACTATGATATAATTGCTTTTGAACAAATTACTTGTTATATTCAAGGTACAAAAAAATTAATTTTTCATAAATTATGTAACACCTTAGTTAAGTAGGACAAACCTAGTGTGAAGGATTATCCTAGTTAACCGATGACATTACACAAAGGACCCATGCTTTGCCTAACATTGACAAGTTGTAGATAACTTTTCTAGTTTTAAATTTCTCCCATTCATGGATGCAATTAGGGGTATATTCAGATACCTATGTATGTGAAAGATGAAGAGAAAATGATATTTGTTAATAATAAGGGAGTCTTCTGTTACAAGATGATGCATTTGTACTTTAAAAATACAAGGGCTACCTATTAAAGAATGATTATTAGAGTTTTTGATAACATCAATGGAACGTTGTTGAGGTTTTATATTGATGACATAGCTAAGACCTTGATAAACGATGACCATGTATCTGACTTAAAACAAATCTTTGACAAGTTAAGAGAAAGAAACATAAGGAATCCCTCAAATGCAAGTTTATTGTTACAATGGATAAATTCCTTGGTTTTATGTTGACTAGTTGGGGTATTGATAGTAACTAGAGAAATATAAGGCAATTATAGAGTTTAAGAGCCCCTTGAATGTGGGGGAAGTCCAAGCTTTAAATGGCAAGGTCACACCTCTATTAAGTTTCATGCTAAGAATGACACATTGGTCTCATCCCTTATATCAAGTTTTCAAGAAATGAGACTCTTTTATTTGGATTGAGGAATATAAGCAAGCTTTCCAGTAGTTGAAGAAAGTATTGACATTAGTTCCTCCTAACCCTAAAGGAACCTCATTTTTGTATAGACCAGTCTCAAAGCCTTAGGCACAACACTAGTTAAAGAAACCTGAGACGAATAACAACCCATATACTTTGTAAGTAGGGCTATGCAGGGAGCTTCACCTTGATATAAAAAATTAGAGAAAACATTTTCCTGTTCACTTATTATGGTTAGGACAAATTTGCCACTAAGAACAATGCTTTTCAAGCCAGCTCTGACTAAGAGAATAAACAAGTGGGCTATTGAGTTTTAGAGTTTAATATGTCTTATGAACCCCGAACCACCATTAGAGCATAGATTTTGGCTAACTTCATCACCAAAAGGACCAAGATTAAAGCTAGAGAAATAAGAAAACATTGGACAATTTATGTTAATGGTTCAACAAACACTAGAGGTTCAGGAGTTAGAGTTGTTTTAGAAAGTAAGGATGACCTTATCATTGAAGTTCTCCTCATATTTAATTATCAAACATCCAATAACCAAGTAGAGTATAAAGCTTATTTGGTTAGGTTAAGAACAACAAGAAACCTTGACGTAAAAGAACTAACCTTTCTTAGTGATTCTCAACTTATGATTTCATAGGTAAATGAGGAATACCATGAAAGGGAGCCAATTTTACAGTAGTACCTCGAACCTGGTTTTATATAGGTGATGCCTTCAAATCTTCAAAGCAAAGATAAGCACGACCAACTCCAGGCCTTGGTTTCACCTCATGGGTCCTTAACTAATGAGACACATAAGCCACAACTATTTATTTTTACATCAAGACACGCCCCAATCCTTGTCCAGATTTGTCTCAATTCACCTTGTAAGGCTTAGCAAGGTCCAGTAAAACCAACACCGATGTCTTTGTCGACTTCTTCTTAAGCTCTAAAAAGTTATTCTTACACTTCTTCGACCATATGAAAGGTTAATTCTTATGGGTTAACTAGGTCAATTACATGGTGATTTAGGAAAAATTCCCGATAAACCTCTGGTAATACCTGACTAGACCTAGAAAGCTACAAATCTAAGTTACATTCTTTGGACCCATTTCAGCACTTCCTCTATCTTCGTAGGGTCCATAGATATGTCTTCTTTTGATATGACATGCCCTAGAAATTACACTTCTGACATCCAGAACTCGCACTTGGATAGCTTCGCATATGACTTCCTCACCCGCAGTGTGTCCAAAACTACTCTTAAATGTTCCTCATGCTACTTTCGGCTCTTGGAGTAAACTACATAATCGTTGATGAATACAACCACGAACTTATCAAGGTATGGATGGAAGATATGATTTATATAATCCATGAAAGCAACAGGTGCAATCGCCACTCCAAATGGCATTACAAGGTATTCATAGTGACCATAGCGGGTTCGAAAAACGGTTTTAAGAATGTCCCATTTGTTCACTTGTATCTGATGGTAGCCCAATCTTAGATCAATCTTGACAAAAATTGTTGCTTCTCATAATTGGTCCATCAAATCATCAATCCTTAAAAGTGGATATCGATTTCTAACCATAACCTTATTCAGCTAGCGATAATCCACATAAAGGCGCATACTACAATCCTTCTTCACCAACTGGCACTTCCCACAATTAAACTCTTGGTCGAATCATCCCTTTTGTCTAAAATCTCTTCTAATTGCTACTTGAGTTCGTCTAACTCTTTTGGAGACATTTGGTATGGAGCGATAGATATAGGTTCAGTACCTGGAACTATCTTAATGCCGAACTCGGCCTCCTACTCTGGTGGCAATCTTGACATATCTTCAGGGAAAACTTTAGGAAATTCCTGGACAATCAGAAATTAATCAACGCCCAACCTATCCTCACACCTCAAATTTATGAGAACTATATAGACTCACACTCCTTCATAGGGCAGAGCCTGCTCTTGGTTAACTAAACACGACTCAGACTCTTCAGGTTGAGAATTATAAAGGGACATTACACTGAGAGATATAGATTTGTTGTGAAAATCAATAAGGATACGATTGGCAACAAGCTAGTCCATCCCTAAAATAACATCCAAAACACACAATCGCAAACAAACTAGGTCCACTAGAAAGATCCTTCCCTCGATGCTGAGAGGGTACTTCAAACACATATGAGAGGGACAAATGGGTTCATTAGCGGCAGTAACTACGACCATCTTTCTAGGCAATAGGGATACTGGTAGATACAAATGTCTCACAACACTAGCAAATATAAAAGAATAGGTATCCCCCAAATCATACAATACATTTAAAAAGCTCCTTACCTATGAAGCATTTACCTTGCACCAAGTTGTTGGCTTAGGCAGCCTTCTTAACATTCATGGTGAAAACCCTTACGTTCCCTACGCCTCTACCTTTAGGACCATTCCCTAGTCTATACTGACCATTGTTGTCACAGTTTGCACCTTCAGCTTTAGGATTATTATTGATAGACGTGTTGGCCAACAATCCTCCATTCTCATAGCCTATCAGTCGTCTTACTCAGTCTCTTGTACCTCATCTCTGATTACCAAAGACTATCCTATAGAAATTATAGTTTTTATGTCCCTTTTCTCCATAGTTATAGCACACTATGGTCTGTTTATCCCAAAACCAAGCTTGGTGAGGTCCTCCATAGTTGAAGCATTTGATCGATGGGTTACTACTTTAAGCTCTAGAAAAATCCCTTAGTGCGTTATGACTGGGTCAAGGGTAAGGCCTTCCCAACTCAAAGCCTTTCCTTTGTCACTTATCAGACGTATTCCTATGGGGTCCATAATTCAATGGCCCTGTTTTTTTCTTTCCAGACTTATACTCATAGATACAACATTGATCCACTAAAGTGGTGAACTGGGTAATTTACTAACAGCAGATCACCTGGTATCCTCACACAGACCTCCCTCAAATTTCCCACATCACGATGCTTCACCCATCTACGTGTAGTATGGACAACACTTCGCTAATTCTTCCAACTTGGCAATGTGTTCTTCCACCATCATACTCCCTTATTTTAGATTAAAGAACTCTTGTTCCTTTTATCTCTTGATATCCTTTGGAAAATATCTACCCAAAAACTCAGTCTTAAATTTCTCCAAATGATGGCAAGTCCATCAGATGTCATAGGTCCACCAGTGCTCGACTTCTCCCACCAACATAAAAGCGATGTAGGTTACCTTCTCCTCATCTACACAACCTATCGTAAAATAGATATTCTCCAAATGCTAAATCTATAGTTAAGCTCCATCGGGGTCAAAGCCCTTTTAAACTGTGTTGGTTTGTTCTTTTGGAAATCCATAAGGCCTTAGTTTCACCTCAGAGCGGCATTGGAGCTAGAGGCTACCTGATGCTCAACCACTTCTATTATTCTAGTTAGCAATGTGTTCATAGTGTTATTGTCTCCATGAACCATCTTACTAAAATAGAAGGGTAGTTTTTATCACAGGGTTTATAAGTCTTCCTTAGGAAGGCATCACATACAAGGAATAACAAACAATTTCTTACCGTACAAGTCCTAATAACTTCAATCAAACTTTCAAAGTACAACAAGACCCAATGAGCCATGCCCTGAGCCTTTGTTAAGTCAACCATGCTTTGATACCACCAATGTAACGCCCTCGGTTAAATAGGACAATAATTCACATTAGATTACCCTACTTAACTAAGGTATTACTTAATTTATGAAAATTCAAAGGTTTTTTTTAACGTTGAATAAGCAAAATAACTTGTTCAAAAGCAGTTATATCATAGTGGCATGGTTTATCCAGCAAAGTGTTGGTGTATGCACTACGAGCTATTATGTATCATTTTGAAGTCATCAATAAAATAAGTCCTTTTAGTTTTGAAAATATTTTAAATATGTTTATCCTTGGATAGTAGATCATACAAGAACTATTCTTAAAATGTCCCTAGTCAAGTATTTACATGGGAACATGTAAAATACATTAAGACTAATGTGTGAGTGTACTGATGATCTAATCTTATAAATCATGGATATAGAAGATATCAAGTCTTTACACAGGTGCACATTAAGAATAATGTTGTACTGGACAGACCTGAAGTGTCATAAATAGTTCTCAATGTGATAATGGTATATTGTTAACCCCCTGTGTTACTATTGGGTTATTAATTGGCAAGTGCACCAATCGTTTGTAGTTTTCAAATTTAGATATCGTTCCACTGGGATTGAAAGTCTAGTAACTCGCAATAGTTTCTTATTTACTATGGTAAATTTATCAATGATTATTAACAAAAGAATAATCTATAAACAATTTATACAATATTCATAAGATTTGATGATTGATTTGTTCATAAGGTAAAAAGAGGGAAAAGATAAAATCTAACTATAAAGTTGAGATGTAATTCAGAATAATGTAGATACTTGAGGTAAAAACACAAATTAACAAACTATGTTGGAATTAGGATTCTCGAACTAAAATATAATGCAATAATTACAATGTACATACTTAATGATCAAGTTCATGTTCTTGCAGCTTAAAGTCATTATAACCGATTCCTCGTGATATAAATTCTAGGTATTTATCGTAAAGTCCGATCCCTCATGAGCTTTCGCAATAAAAACTTGCATTAAGACCTGGCCTTATGGCAACAATAATTACCAATTCTATCCCTAGTAATTAGCATATTAAGGGTATTTCAACTTTTACTTCTATTAAAACAAATTTTAATTCGGCATGAATAATCATTCTTCCATTTGATATTCACACTAATAAAACAAGTTTTAAAACATATGACAATCATTCTCCCATTTGATGTTCATATTGATAAAGAGTTGAAATACTAACATGTACTTAAATCATAAATATGTAGAGGTCATAATTATAACATCATATAATAGATTGATTCACCAAATTCCAATATAAACAATTTAGTTACACATAATAAAAATAAGAACAGCACTTACAGAGTTTGACATTACGATCTTGAAAACACTTCACAATACAAAAGCTCACACTACTACACAACACTCTCAAGTATCTAGAAATCACTCCAACCTTACAAACTCAAAGAAGAACACTCAAACTCGAGTGAAAAAAGAGAAAAGAAAGAATGAACTTCAGAATTGGATGCCAAGGATGTGTGGAGAATGGCCTTATTTATAGGGCTGAGGAAGGGTCTTGACGCTACGCGTCAGGTCCCTGACTCAGCTTCCATTAAACAGCTCAAAGTAGCCATGATTAATTATTAAAATGAATTAGTTTGGCCATGTGTCCCTGTCTCCACTTCGGCTTGGACATTTGTGAGTAGTGGAGAGGCCAATAATGGGTCAAAGGCTGAGTACTTGGCCACCTGGAAATGGAATCCATGTAGCCTCTAACGCTACGTGTGGCTGTGACGCGTAGCGTCAGCATCAGAAGTTCCCACGCTAGCGTGGTGTTGATGCTACGCGTCAGCTTCCTAGTTCTTCAATTTTCCTCTTTAAATTCTTCACACTTTTACTATAAAACTAGAGAAAATTGATCAAGGACAGATTATTTCCAACAACATCCATTTATTGAATTTAAAACCTAAATTTCTAACAAATTAACCAAATTTTTATTCTTTTTACAAAATTTTTATTAAAGATTTTATTGTAAATTTGAGGACTAACAAATACCCCCAACTTGAGACATTGCTCGTCCTCGAGCAAGAGAGAAAATAAAAAAATAAAAAATTGAAATCAAATTTTTGAGTTAGTTTGAGAATTTATCACAAAAAGTAATTTCATAATTTACCATTTTGAAATAATCAAAAATAGATATCTTATGTAATAGAGGTTTAATGACAAAAAATTTTACAATATTTTATTAACAAATCAAGCATAATTTCAGGCTTACCTCACAAGTGTTTGTCTCTGTGCAAAGGGTAACCTGTTTTACTCAATCGATCATAAAATCAAACTAATTTAATTTTGATTTTCATCTAATCAATGGTTAATCATACAGAGATAATTCAAAAATCACAAGGTCTTTTCACAGGTTGTAATGAGGCTTGGCTTACAAGAAATGATGGTTTTTTCTCAGAATTCAAAAACCTAAAATCATAAAAGAGCATTTTATAATTTTTAGGCTTTTTCCTCTCATATCCCTTAATGATAACAAATACCCCTAACTTGATTCTTTTCACTATTTTTTATTTGCATTTATTTTTATTAGTTGTTAATTTTCATTCCCATTTTTATAAGAACACTCAAAATATTCTTTCCATTTTGATCAATTGCTCTTTTAATCAATCAAGTAAAGGGAATGGTTAACATTTGATAAAGGTTTAAGGGTACCAATGAAATTATTTTTCAGGCTCAAATTTGGCTTTCAAAGGATAAAAAAATAATTTTACCATGATAAGTTTTTTGGCCCAAGGTTTCTTTTACCAACAATGTGCCTTGATCATTTTCGTGAATTCTCTATACAACAACACAAATCACAGATTAAAGCAAAATCAATTCGAATGAAGTTATGTCTAAACCCTCAAGTGTTTAAAAGATCTTTCAGCTCACCGGGTTATCGAAATTAGCTTGATAGTTAATAAAATTTTTGTAATTAATTTTATCAAAATTCCTTAATTACAAAAAGAATCGATAATTGATTTAAAAAAATGGTTTAATGTAAGAACTTTAAGTGTATAAATTTTTTTATTTTCAAAAATTTGATTTAAACGATAAAACTTATTTTTGAATTTTTTTAAAAGAAAACACGCAAAAACACACCATGATAAAATTATGCAAAAATAAAACACACCACATAATAAAAGACAAACTATAATATAATCCACAAAGTAAAAATACCAATGTAAATATCAAACTAAAGGTAAACTAAAGTGTATGTAAAAGATGCAGAGAATAACACCCTCAATCCTCCATGTGATCCTCATCATCTTCCTCCTCATCTGCATCACCCTCTGACTCAGCATGTGCTCCAGATGGTCCATCAGTCTCAGGGTAAGTGGGTAAATCACCAGGCCAAGCTACATGAGCTGCAAACTTAGCTGGTGTGACATAAGGTACTCCCTCTCCCTGAAGTCTGTACTGACAAAATGCATCATAAAGATGTATATAAGCTCTGTGTGTGGCAACCATTATCTGTATCATATACTAATACTCAAGAGTCATCCTAGCAAATCCATCAGTAATAGTATCAGCAGATGGTGGCTGAACTTGTGGTCTCCTCCTTCTCTGTCTGGGCTGAGCCTCCTGCTCCAGTGGTGGAAGCTCGCACTGCTGAATAAAGTAATCTCTGTTTACTGAGACCTTGGGGACTCTCCCCGAAGAACTACTAAACTCTGGTGATGGTACAATAACTCTTTGCCTCCTCGGTAAGGTAGATATGATGAGAGGAAATGGAATAGGACGGTTCACCTTATACCCAAGGGCATAAAGGTGAATCTGCTCAGAGATCAGCTCGGCAATATCAATGGTATGGCCCTGAAGAATAGAATAGAGAAGGCAGCAACGATCAACTGGGATAGAAGAGAGATGGGTGACAGGAGTGATATTATGTAGCATGAGATGAGACCACACCTGAGCTATAGGGATCAACTGGGTCTTGGGGAGGTTTGATGGAGTTCTTCCAACCTTACTCAGGTTGAAGAGGATTCCATCCTTGCTCAAGAAGTGAGCAACCTGATGTAGGAAGTATCCTAAATCACCATCCTCAGTCGCAACCTTGTTTTTGTTTTCCTTCCAGAAACAAGTGTCGCTCTCGGGAGTAGGCTCCCAAGGGTTACCCAGTAGGGTACTAATGGTGTCTCAGTCGTATGTAATGTGTCGACCCCTCACTCAGCTTGTCTTCTGCTGACCAATATTTGGTGCATCCTGGCGAGTCCTATAGGCATTCGCATAAAACTCCATTACTAAGATAGGATGCCCCTCAGTAGGTAGGGAAAACAGGGGTCCCCATCTCCTCCTTTGGACCTTATCCTGCAGCTCAAGATAATCCCCAACATTCAGATCTAAGACTTTCTCCCAGATGAGTCTTTGGCCCTTTATCTGATGGAACCGGGCCCATTTCGTATCAGTGTGAAATCTGGTGGGATCTCTAGGTCCCAGTTGCTCCTCACCTTGAAATCTGGATCTTCAGAGGTTGTGTCAGTGTCTGTGTTCCTTCTCTATCTTTTTGGACCATCAATAGGACTGGATTTCCTAGGTGCCATCTGCAAAAAGAATTTTTTACAAAAATCAAACACACATCACACTATATTATAAAACATGCCAAACATCAAAAATCATTTTTTTGTTTTTATATTTTATGCAAAACATAAGAATTTATGCAAAATTAACACAAAATATTTACAATGCATAAAATAAAAAATTAAACATGCATATTTTTGGATTTTTAAAAGTACAACATGTAATTTTACAAATATATTTACAAAATTTATTTATTTATTTTTATGCAAAAAAGTATAACAAACATACAATTTAAGAAAATTTATTAAATTTAAAAAGAAAAACGAACAAACAACAACAAAAATTAAACAAAACAGAATTATCAAAGACAAAAAAATAGAAAAAAACAGAATATACATTATTAGAAATTAAAACACAAAATTGTCAGAATTCAAAAACAGAGGCTGACGCGTACATGCTATGTGTCAGTGAGACACTACGCATGGGGTTACAGTTCATGTCTCATGCTACGCGTGAAGGGGACGCTACGCGTGAGGTGCGCAGTTTCAATCACAGAAATAGGGGTTGTGCAACAACAACCCCTCCAAACTACATTCAATCAAAATTATTCCTAAATCTAACAGCAAACAGATCCCAATGGTTTTCTAATCCTAATCCTAACCATCATTCAAAAGCAAACTTAAAGAGAAAAGAGAGAAAATTACTTACTTGGAATCCTTATGAAATCAAAGAAAGAATGGGGGAATGTGGGTGATTAAGAGTGAAAATTAGGGTTCTGAGAGGCAAAGTGAGGCAGAGAGGTAAATTTAGGTTTTTAAAACCTAAATTGGGCCTATCTGGTTCAGTTTTAAAAACTGAATGTGGGCTCTGACGCTACGCGTGGAAGGGACGCTACGCGTCAGGTTAAAAATTTAGAACCCACGCTACGCGCCAGTGGGACGCTACGCGTGGGATTCTGTTTTTCATTTTTCAAAATTCAATTTAAAAACCCTTTATTTTTAATTTTTAAACCCCTTTTTATTTTCAAAAATCATAATTCTAAAAATAATTTGAAAAACCCCTCTTTTTTATGTCTAAAAATAATGGGTTGCCTCCCATTGAACGCTTGATTTATTGTCTCTAGCTTGACATCCTACACATCACAAATCAGTCAAATAACAAATGGTAGTGAGTCTGTCGATCTCACCACCCAAATATGGTTTCAATCTTTGCCCATTAACCATCCAACTTCTTTTAGAAGTTGGATCTTCAATTTCGACTGCTCCATAGGATTTAACTTCCTTAATTACAATAGGGCCTAACCATTTAGATTTCAATTTACTAGGAAACAGTCTTAATCTTGAATTAAACAATAACACTTGCTGACCTGGTATAAAGTGTTTATTTTTAATTTCTTTTATGATGGTAAGCTTTCACCTTGTTCTTGTAACTTCTAGATGTCTTATAAGCATTTTTTCTTATTTCTTCCAACTCAAATAACTGCAACTTTCTTTTGTCAGCTGCTGCATTTGGATCAAAGTTGAGAAATTTTAGAGCCCAATATGCTTTATGTTCTATCTCTACTGGAAGATGACAAGCTTTTCCATAGACCATTTGGAAAGGAGAAAGGCCAATTGGAGTCTTAAATGTAGTTCTGTATGCCCAGAGTGCATCATCAAGCTTTTGTGACCAATCTTTTCTAAAGGAAGACACATTCTTTTCTAAAATTCTCTTTACTTCCTGATTTGAAATCTCAACCTGTCCATTGGTTTGTGAATGATATGTTGTGGCCACTTTATGTCTCACTCTATAGTATTGTAACACTTTCTGAAGAACTTTGTTACAAAAATATGATCCTCCATCACTGATCAAAGTTCTTGGTGTTCCAAACCTACAAAAAATATTTCTCTTCAAGAAATTCACTACAGTTTTGGTGTCAGCATTAGGTGAAGCGATTGCTTCTACCTATTTTGAAACATAATCGACTACCAAAAGAATGTATTGATTAAATTGAGAGTAAGGAAAGGGTCCCATGAAATCAATACCCCAACAATCAAATACCTCAACCTCCTGAATGTTTATAAGAGGCATTTCTTGTCTTTTGTGAACATTACCTGTTCTTTGGCAGTTATCACAAGCTTGCACGAATGAGTGAGAATCTTTAAAAATGGAGGGCCAATACAAACCTGATTGAAGAATTTTTACAGCAGTTTTTTCTCCATAAAGATGTCCTCCATAAGGAGATTTATGACAATGCCACAACACATCTTTCTTTTCCCAATTGGGTACACAACGACGTAATAAATTATCCATACCAATTTTGAATAGATGAGGGTCATCCCAAACAAAGTATTTTGAATCTTTGAAAAAAAATTTCTTTGCTGCCAAGTTAAATCATTTGGAAGAATTCCCGCTGCTTTAAAATTGGCCATATCAGAAAACCATGGCCGTTTTGTTATTTCAAAAAGTTTTTCATGAGGAAATTCTTTCAAGATGTCTTTTTCTTTAGCAGTGACCTCATCATTTATTAATCTAGAAAGATGGTCAGCGACCATATTTTCACTACCCTTTTTATCTTTGATTTCAAGATCATATTCTTGAAGGAGCAAAATCCATCGGATTAACCGAGGTTTAGAATCAGTTTTGGTCAAAAGGTACTTGATTGCAGCATGATCAGTGAAAATAATTATTTTTGATCCAATCAAGTGTGATCTAAATTTTTCTAAGGCATACACTATAGCTAGTAATTACTTTTCAGTAGTTGCATAATTTATTTGATTTTCATTTAGAACTTTACTAGCATAACGTATAACCCTAAAAACTTTTTCATATCTTTGACCTAAAACCGCTCCTATAGCATAATCACTTGCATCGCACATAAGTGCAAAGGGTAAATTCCAATTAGGAGCAACAATTACAGGGGCAGAAACCAATTTTCCCTTCAAGGAATTAAAAGCTTTAAGACATGCTTCATCAAACTTGAATTCAACATCTTTATTTAGAAGATTTGTTAAAGGTTTAGCAATTTTTGAAAAATCTTAAATAAATCTTCTATAGAATCCAGCATGTCCTAGAAAACTTCTAATACCTTTTACATTCACAGGGGATGGGAGTTTAGAGATTACCTCTATTTTGGCTTGGTCCACTTCAATACCTTTAGAGGAAATTTTATGACCAAGTACAATTCCTTATTTCACCATAAAGTAACATTTCTCCCAATTGAGCACCAAATTTGTTTCAATACACTACTTCAGTACGATGTCTAGATTGGTTAGACATGTTTTAAATGAATTTCCAAAGACTGAGAAGTCATCCATGAAAATCTCAATGCTCTTTTCAATTAGATCTGCAAAAATAGAAAACATGCATCTTTGAAAAGTAGCAGGTGCATTACACAATCCAAATAGCATCTTCCTATTTGTAAATATACCAAAGGGACATGTAAAAGCAGTCTTTTCCTGATCAAAAGGGTCAACAGCAATTTGATTATATCCAGAATATCCATCAAGAAAGCAATAGTAAGCCTGTCCAGACAATCTTTCAAGCATTTGATCCATAAAAGGAAGTGGAAAATGATCTTTTCTTATTGCTTGATTTAATTTTCTATAATCAATGCACATTCTCCAACTAGTGACAGTTCTTGTTGAGATTAATTAATTTTTATCATTAACAATTACTGTCATACCACCCTTTTTTGGAACAACTTGTACAGGACTTACCCATGAACTATCAGAAATAGGATAGATAATACCTACTTTCAGCAATTTCAAAACCTCCTTCTTGGTTACCTCTTTCATGGTTGGATTGAGGCGTCCTTGGGGTTGAGCAACAGGTTTAAAATTATCTTCCAATAAAATCTTATGCATACAATATGATGGGCTTATACCTTTTAGATCTTTAAGTGTCCATCCAATTGCTTCTTGATTCCTTTTCAAGACTTCAACCAGTTTTTCTTCTTCTGATTCACTTAACAAATTACTAATAATTACTGGTTTTAAATTACCTTCTTTCAAAAAGATATACTTTAAGTTGGAAGATAGCACTTTCAATTCAGGCCTCTTGACTTCTTCAACAGGTACTTCTTGGATTTCTTCAATTTTTCTTGATTTAAGGGAAATTTCTTTCCATTGATCAAGATCTTCAAGATATTTGTCTACCTGTTTTTCTTCTTCTTCACTCAAAAATTCCACAGAGTTAGTCAATAACTTAGTTAAAGGGTCAGAATTTGAAAAACCTATGGATATACAGAAGCAGACTTCATCGAGAACATCCACCTTGAAATAATCTTGCTTTGGATTGGGATGTTTCATGGCTTTGAAAATATCAAAGTTTACTTCTTCATCGTGAACTCTTACTGCCAGCTTTCCATTATCTACATCAATGAGCACTCTAGCAGTCTTCATGAATGGTCTTCCCAGGATCAGGGGAACTTCAACATCTTCTTCTATGTCTAAAACCACAAAGTCAACAGGGAAGTAGAACTTGTCAACTTTCACAAGTACATCTCCCAACCATAGGGTCTTTTGATTGATCTATCAGCTAATTGCAGAGTCATCTTTGTTCTTTGAGGATCAAGGTCACCAATTTGCTTCATCATACTTAGAGGCATTAGAGTAATGTTGGCCCCTAAGTCTAACAAGGTTTTCCCTATATTTACATCTCCAATGGAGACAGGAATGGTGAAACTTCTAGGGTCTTTCGACTTTTCTGGCATGTTATGTTGCAAAATAGCACTGCAACCTGCTTCAAGTTCTACAATTTCTTCATCATACCTCCTCTTTTTGGTAAGCAATTCTTTCATAAACTTTGCATATGTTGGCATCTGTTTTAATGCCTCAGAAAATGGAATGTTTATGTGTAATTGCTTAAAGATTTCAAGGAATCTCTTGTATTCCTTTTCCTTATCCTTCTTTGATGGTGCATGTGGATAAGGTAAATCTTTAACTGGAGGTGTCTGACCTAAATACTAATTTTTTTGTTTTTAAATTTTTTTTTGTTTCTCTTTTTCATCATTCTTTTCTTCTTTTTCTTTTTTCTCTTCTTCTTCTTTCTGTTCTTTTTCTTCTTCTTCTTTCTCTTCTTCTTTTTATTTTTCTTCTTTCTTTTCTTATTTACAATCATTTCCTACAACTTTACCACTTCTTATAAAAATAACATTACATTGTCTCTTGGATTTTGAGTGTTTGCAGAAAAACCAGAGCTTTTCATGTCAGCTACTTCTTTTGCTAACTGTCCTAATTGCATATCCGACGCTTTATGTGTGGCTTTATTTGTTTGCATGTATTGTAGCAATTGTTGGATAGACTCCTCTATCCTAGTTAGCCTTGTAGTTAGCCTTCATTTGTTGCTCTTGCTCATTTCTATCAGGGGCACAGTAACCACACAGTTGTTCTCCCATGCAATGTATACATTGTTTCAATTGAGCAGGAGGTGGTGATGACATTTGAGCAATTTGAAGTTTCTCCAATTGTTTGCTCATAGCCTCAATTTGTTGAGTCAGCAATTTTTGCTGAGCCAATACTGCATTATTCAGTCCTAATTCGAGTAGACCTGGCTTTCTTTGTACATTACCTCTTTCATGTTTTGCTTGTCGGTCACTAATGGACATTGATTCCAATATTTCTATTGCTTCTTCCACAGTTTTGTTCATTAAAGAACCACCTGTACAAGCGTCTAACATCATCTTAAACTGATGTAACAAACCATGGTAAACGATCCTTACCTTTTCAGCATCATTTAAGTTATGGGTTGGAAACTTCCTTAAGAGTGCCTTGAATCGTTCCCATGTTTCTCCTAATGATTCATCATTATTTTGTGAAAAAGAATGTATGGCTGTCATGGCTTCAAAATATTTTGAAGGAGAATAAAATCTTTCCAAAAATTTTCTCTCAACATCGGACCAGTTTGTAAAACTACCTGGTGGACAAGATTTAAACCATTCTTTAGCTTTACCAATCAATGAAAAAGGAAACAATCTTATATATATAAACAGATTCTTCTTAATTGGGTTCAAAACCAATTGTGCTGCATAACTCATAAAAAATAGTTAAGTGTTCATAAGGTTCCTCATTATTTAAACCAGCAAATTGATTATTTTGAATAATGTTTAAAGTAGCTGGTTTGATTTCTACAGCAGCAATAGTCCTTGATACATCCCCAAAACACGAGGTGGTCCATTAATAGCAGCAAACTGTCCCAATGTTCTTCTTTCAGCAGCCATATTAGAATTTTCAAAATTTTCAGATTTTTCAAAAGAAGAAGTTGAAGAAGAAGTTTTTGTTTTTTTAGATTTTAATACTTTAAGTTTCTTTACAAACTTCTCGATCTTAGGATCAAAGAACACCTTTCCTGTAGAAGATCAAGTTTGCATAAACATACTAAATAAAGAAAGGTTAGTAAAACAATGTTAAAAATGAATGAATGAATGAATAAATTAAAAACATTTCACAAAGGTAAAAAAATATTTTTACCACGGTAATTAAAAATTTACTGTTTTACTGAATCAATTCAATCCACGGCGACGGCGCCAGAAAACTTGTTAACCCCTGTGTTACTATTAGGTTATTAATTGGCAAGTGCACCAATCGTTTGTAGTTTTCAAATTTAGATATCGTTCCACTGGGATTAAAAGTCCAGTAACTCACAATAATTTCTTATTTACTATGGTAAATTTATCAATGATTATTAACAAAAGAATAATCTATAAACAATTTATACAATATTCACAAGATTTGATGATTGATTTGTTCATAAGGTAAAAAGAGGGAAAAGATAAAATCTAACTATAAAGTTGAGATGTAATTCAGAATAATGTAGATACTTGAGGTAAAAACACAAATTAACAAACTATGTTGGAATTAGGATTCTCGAACTAAAATATAATGCAATAATTACAATGTACATACTTAATGATCAAGTTCATGTTCTTGCAGCTTAAAGTCATTATAACCGATTCCTCGTGATATAAATTCTAGGTATTTATCGTAAAGTTCGATCCCTCGTGAGCTTTCGCAATAAAACTTGCATTAAGACCTCACCTTATGGCAACAATAATTACCAATTCTATCCCTAATAATTGGCATATTAAGGGTATTTCAACTTTTACTTCTATTAAAACAGATTTTAATTCGGCATGAATAATCATTCTTCCGTTTGATATTCACGCTAATAAAACAAGTTTTAAAACATATGACAATCATTCTCCCGTTTGATGTTCATATTAATAAAGAGTTAAAATACTAACATGTACTTAAATCATAAATATGTAGAGGTCATAATCACAACATCATATAATAGATTGATTCACCAAATTCTAACATAAACAATTTAGTTACACATAATAAAAGTAAGAATCGCACTTACAGAGTTTGACATTACGATGACTCGAAAACACTTCACAATACAAAAGCTCACACTACTACACAACACTCTCAAGTATCTAGAAATTACTCCAACCTTACAAACTCAAAGAACACTCAAACTCGAGTGAAAAGAAAGAAAAGAAAGAATGAACTTCAGAATTGGATGCCAAGGATGTATGGAGAATGGCCCTATTTATAGGGCTAAGGAAGGGTCCTGACGCTACGCGCCAGCCTGACGTTACGCGTCAGGTCCCTGACTCAGCTTCCATTAAATAACTCGAAGTGGCCATGATGGATTATTAAAATGAATCATGCTTGGCCATGTGTCCCTGTCTCCACTTCGGCTTGGACATTTGTGAGTAGTGGAGAGGCCAATAATGGGTCAAAGGCTGAGTGCTTGGCCACCTGGAAATGGAATCCGTGTAGCCTCTGACGCTACGCGTGGCTGTGACGCGTAGCGTCAGCATCAAAAGTTCCCATGCTACGCGTGGTGTTGATGCTACGCGTCAGCTTCCTACTTCTTCAATTTTTCTCTTTAAATTCTTCACATTTTTACTGTAAAACTAGAGAAAATTGATCAAGGGCAGATTATTTCCAACAACATCCATTTATTGAATTTAAAACCTAAATTTCTAACAAATTAACCAAATTTTTATTCTTTTTACAAAATTTTTATTAAAGATTTTATTATAAATTCGAGGACTAACATATATATAGTGCTTTGACCTAAAGTCACTATGATTCCTACATGAGGAGGTTAATGTTTTGATACAATCAAATGTCATCTGTATTGAGATGACCATAAAGGTTGTCGTTAGACAACAAGCAAATTATACAGAGGGTGTAGTGATCTAGATTAGATTTGTCTCTCTTATGTGACATGAGTGATATCTATAGGCTACTTGATAAAGTAAGACTAAAGAAATGCATGGTCATGCTAGGAAAAATAAATATTGGATATTTATTCAGTAAAGTCTACTATGGTATCAAGTAAAATGAATTGGCCTATACAAGGATGACGATGACCATGCCTTAAGACCAAGTGGATATCGTGACAAAAAGAATGAATGTATAAAATAATTATCACTTATAGGCTATGACGATGATAAATAATATTCAGATATAATGATGCATTGTTAGATGTTGCTCTTATTTTATATTAATAATAAAATAGTTTATTATTAATATGACCAGATATTTTACCTATAGGGTCACATATATAGATTAAGCCCACCAAAGGATAGTTTTATTTTAGTTGGATTAAAATAAAGTTATTGGGCCTAACTCATATAGAATGAGTCAAGAGCCTAATCTTTATGGAAACCTATCAGGTTAGACCTGAGCCTTTGTATAAGGCATGAGATGCTCATAGGCAGTTGTTCAAAAAGGAAAATGTTACTCGCTGAAATTTTGAAATAACATTCAAAAACTAAGATTCTAGTAGGACTGCTCGTGTGGACTCCTAAAGGATGAGGCTAAAATTGCTTTGATAAAGGAATTTGTCTTACGTCTACAAGAAGTAACTCTAAACATATTTTTTTGTATGTAATGCTTTGAAGCACTCTATTTTGTAATTTTAATAGGAATCTTATGTGTTTCTGCTAGCTGACCCTGTTAGATTCCTAACACAAAGTTATACATACTCTAAGAGAAACTATTCATTCATAACTAACATTTACCCAATAGGTACTTCTTTATGTTTCCTTTCTACTAGATAAATTGAACACCACACTTCCTCATTAGTTGCGACGATGCTTCAGTGGAAACTTCCCATTTCTACAAGTAAAGACCTTATCTGCGTCCTTCACAATTTTCGACTAAAAGAGACCACAAGCAGAGCATACAATAAACTAGAGGGATGAGTATATTACTTCCAACTTATGGGTATGCATACAAGGGTAACTTATCATAATCACAGATATAATTCAATCAATAGACATTTATCGCCACACATCAATATGTGGACATTACCTTAGGTTACAACCATCTATGCAATAAACTAGTCAGTTAATATATGCTGCATGTGTTCAAAGTTTAATGACTCATCTTTAATTAGTGTTTCATGATGAAAATGAGGCCCATAAGATATTATTCTTATCACAATCACCCTATCGTAGTATGTATACTGATCCGGTCTGGATACCGGCCCCCAATGTTATGACGTCAGACTGATCTCATATAAGGAGAACCGGTGTCACGGTTCATTATTGCCATACCGGATATCCGGTCTCCCCTCATCCGCTCTTGTCTCATCAGTTGTTTCATTCGTTTTCTCTACAATGGATGATCATTCGTTCTCACCAAACGTCTATATAGCCGTTAGACCCTCAGTCACAGCGAGATAAGAGTTCCTAATAACTTATCAGCGAAGATACTCTATGTGGTAGAATATGTCATGTCAATAGCCTCAGAGAGCAAGTACATGTGTCAGCGAAATATGCGGAAAGGTGATTATCCTCCATCCCTATCACAGGATCGTACCCTGATAATTGACCTACCCCCCTGACACACTCTGAGTACTAAGCCACTTTGATTGACACACTTCACACGCTATCAGAACCAAGGGGCCCACTTGCACCCAACGATTCATTTCCTACGTTCAACTATAAATAGCTCATTTCAATACACATGCAAGGTTACGTTGTCCTAACTTACTCTTTGCTATTATATCGCTTGAGCATTCACTGAGTTCTTATACTCTTCTAACTTGAGCGTCGGAGAATCTTCGCAGGTGGCACCACCTTTCGCCCCCACTTCAACGCGAAACGTTGGTGTGAAGGATCTCCAGGACAACAAGACCGGTTTTCTCCCACTGAGAGACCAGATCACGACACCGGATACCCGTGATACCGGTGTACAAACCCTAAAACACCTGTATTCTTGTGGCTGGTCCCACACCGGATCCTAGACCCCGGTTCAGACCAGTTCATTGGCACGCCCAGTGGGACGCGTTAGAGTTATTCCCATTTTCGCAGAAGTTTGGTTGTCGTGATGGAAGGTGATGGACGAGATTTCGTTGATGGTCATGTGGAAGATGTGACCCACCAACAGGCTGGAAGGAGACTTGTCTTTGAGACTCCTGTAACTCAAACCCGGAGGATAGTGCAAATGCAAACCCCTGATCCTCGTGATAAGGTTATCAAGCAACTCAGGGAAGAGCTGATGGATTTGAGGCGGGAGAAAAGAGAAGCGGGGGACAGGGCAGCGTCCGATGCAGAGGATGCTCATCATGCATCAGCGAGGGATAGATCCACAACCCTCCAATATTCAAAAATCCCCACGTACGAAGAGAGGGAGCAGACCCAAGACTCTGGGGACAGAGTCAGTGCCAGGAGAAGGGAGCAGGCAGTGGTAACTTCTGGGACCTACAAACTTAGTGTTCCTTTCTCAAGGAGACTGATGAGTATTGCCATCCCGAAGCATTTGCAAACGACTCAACCACTGTTGATCGGGAAGTATAATGGAGAAACTGATCCAACTAAGCACTTGGATGCTTATGTGTATGAAGCCATGTATTTGGGAGCTGATGAAGACGTCATGTGTAGGATGTTCCTAAGGACACTGACGGAGGAGGCTCTCAGCTGGTTCAAGAGTCTACCCTCAAGATCCATAGATTCTTGGGAGGAAATGACAGCTGCATTTGAAGGCCATTTTGTCATCTCCAGGGATATACCAAGAACTTTTCACACTCTGGCCCAGATAAGACAAGGAGAGACTGAAACTCTTAAGGAGTTCTTGAAGAGGTTCTATAAGGAGGCTGCTTTGGTCCCCAACCTCACGGAGGCCATACAACTCCATATCGTAGTGGAAGCTCTGTAACCTGGATCTGCATTTGCCCTATCTTTGGCAAAAAGCCCCCCAACGACCTTCGAGGAGTTCCGAAGGAAAGCTTCAAAGTACGTGGGTATAGAGATGCATCTGGAGGCAACAGCAGCTAGAATGAAGCCCCCAGCACCCACTCAGCAGCCACGGAGGGAGAAGGAGAAGGTGAGACCCGAGAAACACACCTTTAGAGAGGACTTTGCAAGCGTTCGTCCACATCAACGAGACAGGCGCGTCTTGTCGTTCAATAACTACGCTCCCCTGAACGCCAGACACTCCCAAATCATGAGGGAGGTTGGGTGGCCAACGTTGAACGTTTTTGGTATAAGGAAACCACCCCCAGTCAAGAGGGGTGGTAACCCACGTAAGTATTGCACGTTCCATGAGCAGATAGGTCACAATACCGACGAGTGCAAGGCGTTGAAGAATACGGTGGAGACTCTCATTCGGGAAGGAAAGTTGAAACAGTACTTATTCAGGGAGAAACCTGTAGATGAGCCTCAAAGGATGGACAAGAGGGGCAGAGATCCTGATGATGAGGATGATAACACTCATAACCCAGTCAGGAAGTTCACTGCAGCTGAAAAGCAGAAGGGAGTAGTGATCGCTGAAGGAGCCCAACAGAACAATATGCCTCACCAGCAGAGGCAGGGCAGACGTGAAGTGATTGAGATGATAGCTGGCGGATTTGCTGGGGGAGGAGCATCAATCACAGCTCGGAAGAACCACCACAGAATGATTCTGTTTGTCCAGGGCAAACCAAGAGATAACCGCCTATTCAGGGACGGTGTGGCAGCCCCAATGGTGTCATTCACGGATGATGACTTTGGCCCAACAATCCCAGGAGGTGACGATGCAGTAGTTATCATTGTAGTCATAGCCAACAAGGATGTCAAGAGGATCCTCGTCGATCAGAGAAGTTCCTGTGATGTTATTTTTTATAATTGTTTCAAAAGAATGGGTTTCAATGATGCAGATTTACAGCCTTACACGCAAAAACTCACAGCGTTTAATGGAGCTAAGCAACCCACTAAGGGATACCTTGACACCCTAATTTCCTTTTAAGGTGAGCCTGGTGCAAGAACGGTCAAGTCAAGAGTGCTGGTTATTAATGTGGAGTCTCCCTACAACGGTATCATAGGCCATCCTACACTGAATGCAATGGAAGCAATCGTGTCTACTCCTCACCTCTTGATCAAATTCATTGACAAGGACAACGGTGTGTCCTCTCTCCGTGGAGATCAGGAGATGGCTCGGTACTGTTACAACCTGAGCCTCAATATGGTCAAGATGAAAGCATTCAACAAGAAGAGGAAGCTGAACGATGGAGGAACAGTGGCTGGGTCTGTTAGTCTTATTGACTTGGACCCAAGAGCGAAACTGAAAATCGACCCTCTTCATCCCTCAAAGCCCACACCGGACGGTGGTTCCAGGGACGTCGTTTTAGGGGATTCCCCAGAAAAGGTCACGCACATCAATGATAAGCTGGAGTCAGCCATGGAGCAACGCTTGTTAGCCCTCCTGCAGGAGTTCAAGGACCTTTTCGCATGGACAGCAGCAGACATGCCTGGGATGGACCCTAATTTTTGTTGCCACAAACTTGCTGTGTACCCTGAAACGAGACCGGTGGCCCAGAAGAAGAGGAGGTTGGGACCGGAGAAACAGAAGGCAGCATGTGAACAGACTGAGGAGTTGTTGAAAGCGGGCTTTATAAGGGAGATTCGCTATTCTTCTTGGCTTTCTAATGTAGTCATGGTGCAGAAAGCTAATGGCAAGTGGAGGATGTGCACAGATTATATGGATCTCAACCGTTGTTGCCCCAAAGACCCATATCCCTTGCCAAACATTGATCGTATGGTAGATGACTCATCTGGTTACCAGTATCTTAGTTTCATGGATGCTTATTCTGGGTACAACCAGATTCCGATGTGGGAAGGAGATCAAGAGAAGACGGCTTTTGTCAATGACCGCGGTGTTTTCTGCTACACCGTCATGCCATTCGGATTGAAGAACACTGGTGCTACTTATCAGCGCATGATTAACAAAGTTTTCGAAGGGATGCACACCAGGCTGGTCGAGGTGTATGTTGATGATATTATAGCCAAAACGCCCACTGGAGGAGACCACATTGAAGACCTGCGCCAAGTTTTCACTAGGCTGCATCAGTACAACATGAGGCTAAACCCCTTGAAGTGCACCTTTGCCGTTCCAGCTGGGAAATTCTTGGGATTCATGTTGACCCAACGAGGCATTGAGGCTAACCCTGGGAAGTGTCAAGCAATCCTGGACATGCAGAGCCCTAAGAGCCTGAGGGAGGTCCAATCGTTGAATGGGAAAGTAGCCGCTCTAGCTCGTTTCATGCCCAAGATGGCGCACAGATCCCTCCCCTTGTATAAGGCGTTGAAGAAACACAAGAGTTTTGAATGGGGAGAGGAGCAAGAACAAGCCTTCCAACAGCTCAAGGCCGTTCTCTCAAGTCCACCAATACTGGTTAAGCCTGACCCTGGTGAGATTTTGATTTTGTATTTAGCAATCTCTGATGAAGCCCTGGGCGTGGCTTTGGTGAAAGAAACCCCTGAAGGGCAGAGGCCGGTGTACTTCACCAGTAAGACGCTCCAGGGGGCGGAAGGTAGATACCAGAAGATTGAGAAAGCCGCTCTGGCAGTTGTGTGGGCGTCACGACGGTTAAGGCCCTATTTTCACGCGCACCCAGTGTTGGTGAGAACGGATCTACCTCTCCGTTCAGTGCTTAGCAAACCAGACCTCGCTGGAAGGATGATCAAGTGGTCCATTGAGTTGTCTGAATTTGAAATCTCTTATGAGCCTCGAGGAGCCATCAAGGCGCAGGTATTGGCTGATTTTGTTATGGAGATGACTGGGGCGGATCCAGCTACACCTCGAGTATATTGGACCATCTATGTTGACGGATCGTCAAACAGTAAAGGCTGTGGGGCAGGTGTTGTGGTGGAAAGCGACGATGGCGTGCACTTAGAGATTTCCCTCCGTTTCAATTTCAAAACCTCCAATAACCAGGCTGAATACGAAGCATGTTTGGCCGGTCTTCGAGCGGCAATTGACATCGGAACATCAGCAGTCACGTTGTGCAGCGATTCTCAACTGGTAATTTCGCAGATCCAGGGGGAGTACCAAGTTAGGGAGCCGCAACTTCAGCTATACTTAAATTGCGTGAATGAATTGAAGGGAAGATTTGAAGTTCTAGAGTTCAAGCATGTGCCTAGAGAGGAGAACACCAGGGCGGATATTTTGTCAAGGCTCGCAAGTACAAAGCAGCCCGGTAGCACAACGACGGTTGTTCAAAGTACTTTGACATCACCTAGCATCCCTCTATACCCCTCCCTGAATGCTGTAATGGTGCATTATCCTTACGAGGATTCTTGGGTCATCCCCTATATTCGCTACTTGGCAGATGGACAACTCCCTACCGATGAGAAAGAAAGAAGACGAGTGAAAAGGGAGCTGCCATATTTTACTATGGTTGATGGTGTTCTCTACAAGAGGGGGTTCTCTGTCCCGTACCTTCTCTGTTTGAGAGAGGATGAAGTTCAAGCAGTCTTGGAAGAGGTGCACGAGGGGCAGTGTGGGCACCATGCTGGGGGTCGGAGCTTAATGAGAAAGGTCCTCAGGGCCGGATATTGGTGGCCCACTGTGAAACAAGACTCTACAGATTTTGTGAAGAAATACGATGCTTGTCAAAGATTCTCCAACCTCCATCATACACCGGCCCAAGAACTTTCTTCTTCCGCTGTGCCTTGGCCGTTTTACCAGTGGGGCCTTGATATTTTGGGTCCGTTCCCCATAGCGCCTGGAGGTATCAAATATTTGATTGTGGGGGTAGATTATTTCACCAAGTGGATCGAGGCTGAGCCAGTAGTGCATATTACTTCTGCGCGAACAAGGCGTTTCATGTACAAAAATATCATAGCGCGATTCGGGGTGCCAGGGCGGATTGTGACTGACAACGGCACCCAGTTCACAGACAAGAAGTTCACGGATTTGCTTGAAGGACTGGGGATAATCCAGATATTTTCATCTGTCGAACACCCTCAGACCAATGGCCAAGCGGAAGTAGCCAATCGAGAAGTGCTAAAAGGGTTGAAAAAGCGTCTGGGAGAAGCGAAGGGAGGATGGACTGATCAGCTGTGTCATGTTTTATGGGCATACCGCACTACGCCTCATTCGTCCACTAATGAATCCCCATACCGGTTGACGTATGGGGTTGAGGCGATGATTCCAGTAGAGCTGCAAACAAGATCGGCCCGTGTAGAGTATTTTTCAGCTGAAGATAACAATGCCAATCTGGCATCAGAGCTGGACATCCTCCAGGAGTTAAGGGAAAAGGCCTTTATCAGAGACCAGGTAGTAAAACAAAGGCAGCACTCCGATATAATAAACATGTCCAATACAGAGCTTTCAATACCGGAGATCTTGTTTTAAGGAAGGCGAGTGTGGGGAATAAATTTGCTCATCAAGGAAAGCTAGCGCCGACGTGGGAAGGCCCTTACAGAGTTTCTGAGGTGACTGGAAAAGGGTCATACCGATTGGAAGAGCTTGATAGAACTCCAATCCGTAACAAATGGAACACTCAGAACTTACGTGTTTATTACAGCTAGTTGGTAAGGCGGCATGTACTCTTTTTCCTTACTTGAGTTTTTTCCCATTGGGTTTTCTCAAGAAGGTTTTAACGAGACATGACCCCAACTACGCTCTCTTTGTAATGTACTTTTAATGTTAATGAGAATAGAGTTTGATTGCCCTATCACTCTCACTTCTTTTGTATGTTGTGATTTGTAGCCGTAGCTTAATACGTATACACCTCAGGACGGATGAACTCAACTACCAATTCCGTAGTTGACGGTGTAACTCCTCGAGGGACTGATGAAGACCCCTCAGGACGGATGATCTCAATCACACATTTTGTGTATTGACGATGTAACTCTTCGAGGTGGAATGGGTTGTAGGGCTGGTCCTTTTTCAAGGCCACAAACCGAACCCCATTCGAAGACCACATGGGTTGTAGGGCTGGTCCTTTTTCAAGGCCACAAACCGAACCCCATTCGAAGACCACATGGGTTGTAGGGCTGGTCCTTTTTCAAGGCCACAAACCGAACCCCATTCGAAGACCACATGGGTTGTAGGGCTGGTCCTTTTTCAAGGCCACAAACCGAACCCCATTCGAAGACTACATGGGTTGTAGGGCTGGTCCTTTTTCAAGGCCACAAACTGAACCCCATGCGAAGGCTTGGGCGCAGTAGGCTGGTTCATCCAGAAAACCACGCCGAACCCCGAGTAACGGGCGCAGTAGGCTCAGGATTAGCCCAGATCTGATCCCCGTGTTGAAGGCTTGGATTGTAGGATTGCACCGAACTCCAAGTACGGTTAGTAGGATCGAACCGAACATCGTGTGAAGACTTAAGTTGTAGGACCGAACCGAACCTCAAGAGAAAGGTGTAGAACTTACCCTTTGCAAGGCTGTACCGGACTTCAGAGGCAACCTCCGTCCTCGACTTTGAAATATTCATTACAGAGCGGTTGAACGTTCATGTATCCGCTCTACATCTTTGAGGTTAGATGAACCTTTCAAGCTTGTTAAGAAGTTAAAGGTAACTCTTACAATGAAATTTCCCTTCCCAACGTACTTGCACTTGGGGACAGGGCATACTTTAACTTAGTTATCGCTTACTTGTTGCAAAGTTATTATTTTAATCTGATGTGATAAAAACGCTTTTAACAACGGTATAGCCAGACAAGAGCGACTTTGCAGAGTATAGAAAAGGTTAAAGTATTATATATATTGTTAAGTCATTTGGCAATCATACACTGGACATAAACGAGAAATGAGAAACAAGGCAAATTTTATTTCTTGAATGAAGAGGTGTACAGGAATTAAAGTATTCAAAAGCTGGAGCTGATCCCAGAACACAGCCATAATTGAAAGCATAAAAAATTAAGAAGCAGGTTGTTGATCCTCCCGAGTAGGCACCTCTGTCCTCTCCCCTTCAAGTCCAGCAGCTTGGGCCTTGTCCACTCCGACCTCAGGATCAGTTTGGGCAGCTTCTTGTGTCTTATCCTCAGGACCAGAGGTGGGCATTGCAGGTTCCATGCTCTGACCCTCCGGAAGTGGAGGCAGTTCGTAGAGAGAGTCGCGAGGGACTTGGTACGAGCCGTCTTTCATCACTTCGACAAGTTTCCCCTCGTGGAACTCATAGAATGGATCCAGTCCGTACATATTCAATTTTGCCTCAGGGTTTCGATAGAATACTTGACGAAGTGCCAGCCCAAAAGATTCGTAAGCTACCTGTTTACATATTTCCAAGGCCTTGGCAGCCTTGGCCTTAGCAGCAGTTAACTTCTTATGGAGCTTGGCAAAATCTTCCTCCGATGGGCCAGTGCTCGTACCTCCCTTCCTCAACTCCTCAAGCTGGGCCTGCATCTCCTTCCGAAGGGCCTCCCACTCCCTAAGGCTCTTGTTGTGTCCGTCCTCCATTACTTTGAGATCGTCAGCAAGCTTGGCCGACCTTTTCTTCTCCAGCTGTAGTTCTTCTTCGAGGAGCAGAATGGATTTATTCTGCTGTTGAAGCTCAGGAACCTGCCGTTCTAGAGCCTTATTAGCAAAGTGAAGTTGGCTCACCTCTTCTGTCTTCCTCAGAAGTGTTTCCTTGGTGTTCTTCAGTTCAACCTCCACACTTCTACGAATTTCAGATTGTTTGGCCGCCCATTTCTCCTTCACAGCAAGTTCAGCTTCGAGCTTTTCAACTTGCTCCATATAATCTGCCCTTTCGCTCAGGGATTCAAGGAGGCCGGACAGCTCATCCAGCTACCAACGGCCGGCCTTACAAGCTCCTCGAACTTCAGCAGCTTCGAACGAGGGGCGAAGGCAGTATCTAGCCTTTGGAAGAGTGGGGGGCATAGACCCCTGAAACCATAAGTAAGGGGCAAGAAAAGAATCGCGTGGAGGGTCGAACGCCGGAGAAGGGCCACTCTCAGAAGTCGGGGCAGATGTGGTTTGCGATGTCGGGGCAGAAGAGTCAGGAACGGGCTTCTTCCCCTTATCTTTTTTCATCCCAGATTCTTCAAGTGTTTTCTGGCGTTTCTTCGCAGGATCACCAGAAGAGGGTTTTTCCTGATCCGCTGTCTTGACCAGATGCCTCTTTTTCTTCTTTTTCTCTGGGACGGCCCCCTCATCACTCGCCCCAGTGGCCTCCGTTTGCTTTTCTGTCTCTTCCTCGTCAAAGAGAGGAACTTCCTTACCCACTGCAGAGGTCAGGGGAATGAGTGGAGCTTTGGTGGCGTTCCTTTTCACCTGAATCTCATTCTCCTCGGAGGAGGAGTCATCATCAGCCATCATGGTCCTTAAGGACAACATTTCGGGGCAGGCTTTTTCAATTTGTTCTGCAAAACAAGAAAGGTTGAGTTAGCACGTGAGAAGAAGATAATCAAAACAGAATAAGTATACAACACAAATATAGTAAGAGCGGATATTATGCAGATAGGTGGTTCAGACATCGTCCTCTGCCAGGAGGAGCCTGCAGGAAAATCCTTTGAGCGTTTTCGAGGCCGTCTGCATGGCGCTCAAAACCTCGACAGAATGAGAGGAGAGTTCACTCCCATCAGTGTTATAAGCACGGCTCATAAGGAGAAAATGCTCATGCGTCCAACTGAGGGGGAACTTGGTGAATCCCTCCTTGTTACGCCAGAAGACCGGCTTATTGGGCTGAATACGGACCCGCGTGTAGTAATGTTTGAAGGAGCGCCCATCCACCTTCACGGATTCCGTGTATAATTTGAAGTTTATCACCCTTGAGTCACAACGGAGCGTTATGAACCCAAGGCCGCCCTTCTTGTTAGCACGGCGGACCACTTGGCAATAATGGAACAGCTTGGCCACAGTGGCGGAGAAGTTGAAGTGCTCTCCTAGGATTTCGAGAGCCCGCACTAGACCCCAACCGTTGGGATGCAGCTGTGTAGGGGCACAGTCCAAGAAGCGCAGGACGGCCATCTGGAATTCCGTCATGGGGAAGCGCACCCCCAGCTTCAGAAACACGAAGTCGTACATATAGACCGACCTCTCATCAGGGACGATATGGCAGACTCTCTCAGAGGGACGGGGTGCCAACACAGCATAGCGTGCTTTGTACTTCTTGTCTGAGTAAATCTTGCAGTGGAGAGGGACCGTGCGCTCCTCTTCACTTGCGTGATGTGAGGGGATCTCCAGGAATTCCTCTTCCACCCAGCAGTAAGGTCTTTCCCTATTGAGCTTTTCCCAGTTCAACTGGTGTGCCACAACGTTGACACACCTTTCTACGGTTCGGAGAACCAAAGTTTTGCCGGACCCAGGGATTTCCATGGTTGCGGATGCACGATGGAACGCGTACGTGCTGTGGTAAAAAGCAACATCGTCAGAGAGGTAGCCTTCATCACTTGACCCTTCATTAGAGCGGCTGGTAGCCCTCGATTCAAGGGGAACCTCAGAGCGGTGTTGAGAAGAGGACGCTCGTGAGGAAGATGTTTCAACCCTCTCTGAGCGACGAAGCCCAGCCACAGGAAGATTCACTGGAATCCTCCCACCACGGTGGCTAAGGGGGGCTCGAGAGCTAGAATTCCCCCTGTTCGAGGGACCAGCGTTGCCTGCTCCAGGGCGCATGGTGGAAGCAAAATGATTAAAATTTGTAGGGAGATGAAGGAAAGGGAGGTTACCTAAAAGGAAGAGGAACTTTGTGAAGTTTGAAGGCAGCAAGGAAATCTCCAAGAAATTTGAGCAGAGTTTCACTAAGCTTGAAGACAGAGGTGAATTCCCAAATTTGTTAAGAGTCCCTTTTATAGGTAACGAGGAGGCACAGTGCTCTGTTGGAAGTCACAACGCTTGCTTCAAAACGCAACCCTTCGAATTCAAACGACGCCGTCATTTTGTTGTGTTCGAGCGCGAAAATGGTAACGTTTTAGCAAACGTTTTTGCAAAATGGGCCCCCCTTTTGTTTGAATCCAGGCCCAATAAGCCCAATCGACGGTTATGCTCTTGGGTAATGATGGCTCGTGCGTAAAAGGCGCATTTAATGTCCAATCATTTCAAACGCATTTAATGCATTTTAACCACTCTTCGAATACCAAGGGTTTGATTCCCAAAGACTCTTGGGATTTCCCTCACTATTTTATGTTGTCTGAGTCTGTTGTGTGTAGCATCAGAAGAGTGGCCACCCAGTTGGCAGGATGGATGCCTCAGAGCTTCCAGGTAATTCCCAGAATGTTCCACCGGCATCCAGACTTCTCAAGGGTTGTATAGCTCATATGAGCAACTTAACAGTCCCTCATACAAGCTAGGGGACAGATGATCCGGTCTGGATACTGGCCCCCAATGTTATGACGTCAGACTGATCTCATATAAGGAGAACCGGTGTCACGGTTCATTATTGCCATACCGGATATCTGGTCTCCCCTCATCCGCTCTTGTCTCATCAGCTGTTCCATTCGTTTTCTCTACAACGGATGATCGTTCGTTCTCACCAAACGTCTATATAGCCGTTAGACCCTCAGTCACAGTGAGATAAGAGTTCCTAATAACTTATCAGCGAAGATACTCTATGTGGTAGAATATGTCATGTCAATGGCCTCAGAGAGCAAGTACATATGTCAGCGAAATATGCGGAAAGGTGATTATCCTCCATCCCTATCACGGGATCGTACCCTGATAATTGACCTACCCCCCTGACACACTCTGAGTACTGAGCCACTTTGATTGACACACTTCACACGCTATCAGAACCAAGGGGCCCACTTGCACCCAACGATTCATTTCCTACGTTCAACTATAAATAGCTCATTTCAATACACATGCAAGGTTACGTTATCCTAACTTACTCTTTGCTATTATATCGCTTGAGCATTCACTGAGTTCTTATACTCTTCTAACTTGAGCGTCGGAGAATCTTCACAGGTGGCACCACCTTTCGCCCCCACTTCAACGCGAAACGTTGGTGTGAAGGATCTCCAGGACAACAAGACCAGTTTTCTCCCACTGAGAGACCGGATCACGACACCGGATACCTGTGATACCGGTGTACAAACCCTAAAGCACCTGTATTCTTGTGGCTGGTCCCACACCGGATCCTAGACCCCGGTTCAGACCAGTTCATATACTAGGTGGCACATTTTCACACTAGAACGACCAAAGTACACCAAGTTCCCTCCACAACTTTAGGGTAAGCAACGCATATGTCCAATCAACACATGGATCCATGATCATCACACTATTTGTGATCAGATTCATACTAGAACTAGCTCTCCACAGTCTCAAACACTCATCTTGAGTCGAAGTACACCGGGCTTGCCACGGACTACCCGGTCTTAAGTGTGATATCAAACCATTGAGGGCCCGACCTGGATGTACTCCCAAGATCCTCGTTTACGGATCGAACGAACATGTTCTTCAATGTACCCATCATTGAGGCTCTAGATTCCAAACTCAACCATATGCCAATAATGTATGCAGAATGCAATATTTTATTCTTCTCTTTCTTAATACAATGTCGAGCAGGGTTCTTAAGCTCAGTACTCTATCCTAAACATGTCAAGTAAGAGCATATCATAAGTGCTCCTATCACTATGTACTCAATTTCCACTCCACGGGGTTTTCAAAGGAATTCTGTAACATCCCAAAATTTATGAAAATAATTAATTGAGAGGAATAAATATTAAATAATTATAAATAGGTTAATAAATGTCCCAAAAATGTTGAAATAATAAAATTAAGATTTATAAGAATTATTTATAATTTATTGAGGCGTTAAGAGTTAAAATTTTACCCGATTAAAGTATGGTATCAAACCAAGTATCTCCGATTGAGATGCCATTGGTCAGGGATGTTAAGAATATTATTGGGAATCTGAATATGCCTTCAGAATAATTTTTGGATTTAGTATTGATCCTAAACGGAGATCTTGTTTATTTTAAAATGGAGAGGCTTTAATGATGAGTTAAAATTTTAACCCAAAAACCCTATTCTCCCTTCTCTTTTCTCGCTAGTTTTGGCTCCCCCTTGGCAAAAACACTTCTTCTCTTCTCTTCTTCCATTCTCCTCATCTTCATATTCTTCCTCTCTAAAACCTAACCATGGTGGTGTGCCTACTTCTTCCCCATTTATTTTTGTTTTCCTCTATCAAGCTTGAGGAAGACTTGGTTGATTGAAGCTCCTCCCTTTCTTTCCTTAAATTTTTGTCACCTCTACCCTCTCTCTTGGTGACTCATTTGCTTGTTGTCTTAAGGTAAGATTCTCACCATTTCTAATGAGTTTATGCCCTAAGTTATGGGTTATTATGATTTTGAGAGGGCCATGTGTGTGGGTTATAGATTGGGAGTCACTTTTATGCAATGCTCTAAGGAGGGGTATGATAAATATGTTGTTTTGTGAGGATGTATATGGGTACACGAAAATGACATGATTAATGGTGGAAAATGATGAGTGTAAGTGGTGGTTGTTGGATTTTTAACGAAACCCTAACTTTAAGAGTTTGGGGAAAATATAAAATGTGAGTGGAAAATGTGTTTAGTGATGTTGAGGAACATTATTGATGAGAGGAAATAACCATTGATGATGGTTGATGATTATTAATAATGATTGTTAGGTTTTTAATGGAAACCTAGTCCTAAGAAATAGGGGAAAACATGTAATATTGGATTGAAAGTTGATTTG
Source organism: Clitoria ternatea (assembly GCA_037962975.1). Classification (NCBI taxonomy): domain Eukaryota; kingdom Viridiplantae; phylum Streptophyta; class Magnoliopsida; order Fabales; family Fabaceae; genus Clitoria; species Clitoria ternatea. The sequence goes on from CM075670.1 coordinate 212,278,019, forward strand.
AGATGAAAATATATGATATTTAGAGTATTTATATTGTTAAGGATGTTAGAAGGATAATTATTGATGATGAGAAATGACATTAATAAGGGTAGATAGTTAATAGTGATGGTTAAAAATCATTAATACGGGAAACCATAGATGAGTATGACCTTTAAGTGAATAATGATGAATTTAAGCACTAAACCCTGATGGTAGAGATGGATTAAAGAAATGAAATGAGATTGTGACTTGATGAGGTCTTAGACCATGATAGGTGCCAATTGAACTTGTTGATTAATGATAGATCATATGTGGCTAAGATGGCACATGTTGAACTCTAAGTGACAATAATGGCATTTGAATGATTGATGTAATATGGAATGCATCTTAGGTGATGGAAGGATGAGATATTGTTGTTGTTGAGTATGGTTAGCCCTTTTAGATTTAGAGAATCATGGTTTTAGGAAAGGAATTTCCAAAGCCTAATACAATGGTATGAATTGGTGTTTTAGCAAGTCTAGGAATTGATATCAAGCTTTATGATAAGCTAGCGATTGTTTAGATTCATGATGATGCCTTGAGATGGTTTGATGATTGTATATATGCATATGTATGTATGTGTGTGTAGATGATATTCCGGGCAATGTAGCAGAGCACTCGATGCGTGCAAATCATTGCGGTTCTTCTCTCGAGGTAGGAGAGGAGTTTTACATTCCAAATGCATGAGTAGAATAATTAGTGATGTATGTATATCATGATACTCATGCGTGCCTTGCCATGTTTATAGTGAAATGATGTGAATGGTGAATTATTGGCTATTGATGATAATATGTATGTATATATGATGATGATGAAGGTTTAATTGCCCCTTTGATGGGCATGATTTATTGTTAGTGGAAATCCATGGATGGATGAATTATTTAATTCATGAAGTTATGTTCTTGTGGTTTATGCATAAATAAGGAACTCATTGAGTCAAATTGAGTGTTATGTGATTTTTATGGCATATGATAGTTCCAATAGCCCATATATGTAGTTTATGACTTGTAGAAATTGGAATGGGCCAATTCCAATGAGAATAGGCCCTTAAGTTGCACAAAAATACCTTGAAATGGTCTAAACATATTTATGCGCATAAGTCCCTCATTTTTTAAGTGCGGCTTGTGGCCACATGTCACAAATAATATATATAAGTTGGTGTTAAAATTTGGTGGGCATTGGAATTCGTATGAAAAAGTTAGGGGGATTAGAAGCTTAAAAATATGGCTTTTTCTACATAAAAAGGGGTTTGTGCTGTCATGAATCGATTCAAAACAGTGTTTGAATCGATTCAGAGGCTACTGGATGGGCTTGAATCAATTCATAAGAAGCCTTTAATTGATTCAAGACTCCCTGGATTTACTGTTCCTCAATTTCACAATGCTTGAATCGATTCATACAGGGTTTGAATCAATTCAAAGGCTTCTGTTTCACTGTTTTAGGTTTTAAAAACGTGTGAATCAATTCATGAGGGGATTGAATCAATTCAAGGCCCTCTGTTTGTCAATTTTTGGACTTGAAGTGCACATGAATCGATTCATGCAAAGCTTGAATCGATTCAAAGCCTTGTTATAGTCACTGTTATGATGTTTTTCCAACTGCTACAATTCCTTTGCTGTTTTTGGCCCATTTAGGCATCTTAAGGACATTTTGGCCTCTGACTTCTTCATAAAAATTGTAGATAATTATGTTATGGAGGTGTTAAAATTAGTCTTACCTTAATTAGATTTTTCAAACTCTCATGAGGTGTAAAATACCAGACCTACTGCATTGTAAAACTCAAGTTTAAGAGGGTTTTAAACCTAACTATTTATAATTGCCAAATTGGGACTAATAGGTGATATTTGTGACATGTCCCTCTATTCTTGAGACTAAAAGTGAACCTTTCTTATGTCTCAATGTTGAAATTGTTACGGGCTCATTATTTCCCAAAACCCCTTTTTATTATGTAAAAACAAGAGATGGTATTAGGGGTATGTGATTTGTGGTGTGTCTTGGTGGTATTGATGTTTATCTCATATATTGAGAAAATATATATATGCCTAAATCATGTTATGAAAGCATGAATGTCCACCACCATTGATGTGATATAATAATTGATAATGAAAAGTAAATGTTGTGGTTATATAATACACCTTGTATGATAATGAAAATAATGAGGGGACAATTGAATGGTAATGGGTTACGTAAATCAATGAATTTGATATGATGTTGATGAGGATTAAAAGTGGATGATGCCATACATATTGAATGATAAATGTAATGATGAATGAAAAGGGATGTTGCTATGAACATGCCCTTGAATAAGTGATGATGACTATCATTGATGATTATGATGCCATTATGATTAATGCAAATATTGACTTGCATGAGTAAGATGTAATGATGATTTACTAAATGTATGTTCTGAAATTCCTTGTTGGCTTCCATGCGTGGATTAATGCTATGATGCTTGATATGCTTTTAATTACCATGCGTGGTTTGATGTAAATGTGAATGTTGAGCCTTGAGGGGCCTTGTGGTTGATTGTATGCCAATGATAACAAAACTAAATATATAATATACCCCTAAATGAGAGGGTGATAAATCCTTGCGAGCTTAAGATTTGGCATATGCATGATTGCATTTTGTATTCATGGCATGGTATAGCATTGATTATGTGGTTGCGATCACAGTGAATGGTCTTGCGGGACTATATGAGAGGGAGTACCCCATGCGTGGTGGGAAACCGATATGATATGATAAAGGTGGTTGCGATCACTAGTATGTGGAAATGAAATCGGTCTTGTGGGACTATGAAGGGAGTACCTTATGTATCGTAGGAAACCAATGTGAAATGAATGAAACGTGGTTGCGATCATGAAAAAATCCTTATGGGGTTATGAAAAAGGAGTACCCCATGCGTGGCGAGAAACCAATATGAATTGATTGACATGTGGTTGCGATCACAATGAAAGATCCTGCAGGATTCTATGAAAAGGGAGTACCCCATGTGTGGCGAGAAACCAATATGAGATTGATTATAAGTGGTTGCGATCACTTGAGATACCATGTGTGCATGGGTGATTGAAATGAATCCATTGCATATGCATTAAACAGTTGACATATGCATTAGCCATAGGTACATGGCATTTGAGATGGAGATGACCAAACAGAGATGAGAACCTCTTGAGAGAGTATTAATTGATTAAAGATTTAAATGACTTAATGATGAAAATTATGAATGCCCATAATGATGTAGGGCTATGTGAATGTGTATGTGCTTGTGCTTGTGCTTGACATGAATTGTGAATGATGAGGCTTGTATGCCTAAGATAATATCTTGATGATGGTTTAATAATGAGTTGATGATTTATAGCAAAGCACACATTTTGGTTGAATGCACAACACATAATCATAATGTATTTATATTCGTCATTTTGAATGTATAACTCATTCTCCTATGTTGTCTCCTTTTTAGTATTATGATACAGGTTTGCCATGGGATGAGTTTGGGTTTTTGAATTAAAGCTCTTGAAAAAGGTAAATAGTGGTAATGGAATGCCTTGGCCGGCAGCATTTGTTAAATATGATGTAATGATTGATTTATGTATAATAATGCTGATAAATAGAGATGTATAAACATGATCATGGTGATATTTGAATTGATACCATTTGATGAGAGATACCTCATGTAGAGGCTACCTAAAATTGATGATGTATGATTATGATTTATATGCATAGTCGATTATGGCCTAATAGGCTTATGTTATAAAATTGCATGATTGCTTGAGCCTTTTTCCATATCTTCATATATGGAACTAGGCGGGTGCCCTGTATACATATTCTTCTTCCGCTGTAAACTCAAATTATTTTGTATACATATGTGGGCGTTTTGATTTACGATCCAGTTTATAAATTATTAAATCTCACTCTTCGGTTTTCTGTGGTTCGGGTCTTAATGTAATCATTATGGTGTTTTGAAATTATTTTAAACGCAAAAAATTTACATGTATTTTTATTAATTATTATCTTGATTACATCGGGATTCGGCTTAGAAAATTGGGGTGTGACAAATTCACACAAAAATCTCAGTTACTTACTAATTAATTAAAAATACTATGACTTAGACCTAAGACCTGATACTTAGTGCTTATGAGAGTATAAGAAAGCTCCATTGATCCTAAATATTTTAAGGATATAGTTTTTATTATGACTACAAGGCGTAAAAGTAGTTTTAGAGAAAGTAATAGGTATCGATCCGGCTTAAATCGGAATCTCATTAAAATTTCAAATATTTTTCATATTCCCAAGTTCACCTAAAACATTTATTTAAGTCATAATAAAGCTCAATTGATATAATTGAAATCACAAAACTCTTGATAGTTTGGTTTTTTTCCCAATTCTCTGAAACATTGCTTCATCGTAATTTCGACTATAAGCTCTGTTTTCCTCAGTGTTAAAACTAAAATTATTTTTTTAAAATAATCTTTAAAACTCAATAAGTTATTCAAATCATCCAAATAATTGGCAGCGTATACTTTGGACAAATTTAGAAAGTTAAAAAATAGATTTTCTTGTCGATTTTGTCAAAACTTAATTTAGGTCATATTTTCGCTTGAAAACTCCGATTGACTTGATTCAAATGCCTAAAATGAATAACTTTAAAATCATATATTTTTAACACCAAATAATTTCATAATTCTATTTCAAAAATTCAGATTGTCCCTATGTCCCAATTTACTCTTCAAAAGTTCTGTTTATACCCTTAAAATGTCACCGATCGTGTTTAGAGACAAAACCAACATGTTTCATACTTCTTTAACCTTATTTCTCAATCTGGGTAGCAGCCCTTCTTCCATCATTACCATGCATATTTTTTAAGTAACATTAAGGGTTTCATGGCCCTAACACCATCCTTTATCGCATCCTCCTTAGTGGTACATCTTCTTGTGTTTTCGGACAAGAATCCGCTTTGACACATAGTATTTCTTTTCAATACTCAAGTCAACCACACAACTTAAATCCATATAATCATGGGAATTAATTATCCTAACAGCAAGAAAATTTTGATGCCACAAAAACATTGCAACATATACTATACCAACACCAAAGGCATAAATTTTTCTATAACTTTTTTAAGCAAGCATTTTATATAACTTAGAGCATTATAGGATTCCATCAAGACTTATATTTTAGCCAATGTTTAGACATAAAAAATCACTCAAGATTTAGGTTTCACACATGCAAGCTAGCATTTCAAGCATAGACATCATCAATTCCACATACAAGGCAAAAATATGGCCTTTTTACTCTATATTCCAACATGCAACTTCATCAAGTGTAACTTTTCTTGTCTAGCATTTAGGACAATTTTTTTCACCATTTTAAAGATGTTTGCCATGCATGATATCAACCATAGACCAAGAGAAACACATGTAAAAAGATAGTTTTTTTCTAGAGGTCAAAGGTGAAGTTTTTCCTTCAAAAATGGTGACAAATTTTTCTCTAATCTTTTTGCAAAAGAATCAATTTTTCAAAACTATTTCAGCCTTTGATTTAGAAAGGAAAAACCTCATTTTGAACCTCTTACCAAAGATAAGGACCTTAGGGTGGTCTCTATAATCCATGCATGCAAATGAGTCCCAAAGAAAGGAAGAACTCTCATTACCTCTTAGTACTTGATGCTAAAATAGAGTGGACTTGAGTTTGATTTTCTTTGCTTCCTTGCTTCAAAAATATGGTGTTGAAAGGCTTGAAGGAATGGAGGTGGTTGCTGGACGTGAGGGAAAGTGGAAAAGATGAAGAAGATGAAGAAAAAAAATTCCTTGGAGAGCAAGTCAATACCAACATTGTATTTTAAGACAGTCATGGAAGAAGAAAAGTCAAACCCATAAAAACATGTCTCAAAAGAATAAGAGTCAGATGAACACATCGGAAATAGGTTATTATTTAAAGATGACAAAATAATATATGAGCATCTTATTTTCTGTGTAAGGCTGGTTACCTTCATAGATCAAAGGTCAAACAAGTCCAGGATTAAGGGACCGACTTCCTTTAGTAACTACTTAGATTCATTTACTAGCTCCTTAACAGATTTGCATCTATAATGGATGGCGAGTGTGCTACTCATCACCTGTCATCCTAAAGAACTATGGCCAAAGGACTATGAACCTCATACAAAGATGGCGATGGCTACCTTAGATTCACTTCTAAAGAACTCTTATTGTCATTGTCGTCCACTTATACAAGAATAACCATCCTTAATGAGAAAGAAATTAGAGGAGGGATGAGCTAGTACCTCGGAGCACACAAATAGGTTGGAAGAAATTATAGAAGCTTCACTGAGGTATCCATGAAATGTTAGAGCTATTTTAATTTTTACCATAAGAAGGAACAAATGATTGGAACAACAGAACTCATGCAACCATTTATAAGCAATGAAATTAAGGGTATTTTTGATATTTCATGGTCTAGTCATTAAACCTTTGCACACATTCATAAAGGCACCTCGGGTGAAGCTTGAAATAGTAGAGGTTAAACGTCATCCAATCGACAACAAATGTGTCTTGTAACAGTTGTAATAGGAAATTAAAGCACCACCACACGTCTATTAATTTCCACACATATGATTTTTTTTCATTCTTTTTTATAACTGCAAGCCTTTACACTAGAGGGTATGTTGTAGAAAATCATATATTAAAACTATAGACCTTGTTAAAGCACCTTAATCCCAAGATCCAGACTAGGTATACACAGTCAGTAGAATTATTGCCAATAAAGAAAAACCGCATACCCTGTGACATAAGACAAAAAAAATTGACATATAATAGACATATGTTGTATACCGACATAAATCCTCAACACGGAAAAGTTCTAAAACTTTTAAGAAGATACTTGATACGTTATCAATTATAGGCCCAAGTGTAATCAATTATGTCCATACAACACATTACCTATAAATAGTGCATCATTAATGTGCAAGATATGTTTTCTTGGTTCTCATGCCCGCATATCAAATTTTATCTGTAATCACTGACTTGGGCGTCAAAGAAGTTTTAAGGGCCCAGTGTTAATTTGGCCCTTAAAGCTCTTTTGCATGTTCTATGACAGACCAGGAAGACATGTCAACTTTGCATACTAGTCATTATCAGATCAACATAGAGCAAAACAAGAATCAATTACATGTTGAAAGTATTGGATATACGAGGTCATTTTATTTCCAAAATTTGTTAGCTTAAGATATAGGTAAGTGGTTTGCACCTAAACTATCTTTCCTACTCTAGTTGATCCTATGACTTTACACATGAATTATTTCAATCCAGAATAGATAAATTCACTTTGGTCATATTGTTTAATTTAAAAAGTTTCATAAATTTTAAAAATTAAATATAAGTTTAATACTTAGTTTTTTCTCTCAATTTAGTTTTTTTTGTCAATTTCATTATTTCTATTATTTTGTAGCTCCAAATTAGTCTCTTTAATTAACTTTATAATAACATCATTACAACAATCAAAAGAACATTGTTCGGTCGTATTTCTTCTTTTTCCTTTTGTTATATATGTTAATTGTGATGGTAAAAACAATGACAACTTGCATATGGAGGTAATGGAAGTCAAGAGAAAAGGTAATGACAAAAATAAAGAACAAAATCAAAAACGGTTGCATTAAAACTAAAATAAAACATTAAGTGATTTTTTTTTAAAAATGAAAAATATAAGTGATAAACTTAAATTAAAACAAAACATAAATGATGAACTTGAAACAACTCTACCAACCATTGAGATAAAGTTTAACGAATTCAATTGATAACGAACATATAAGACTCCATAAGACTTAAAAAAACATAAAACTCTTATACTTTAACCTTAAAAAAATCAGAGAAACAATTAAGATTAGGGCATTTTTGTAGCAAAAGTTTAAAAAATAAAAGCAAAAATGGTGCATCAAGCAATTAAGGCTAGTGTATGTTGTTGGAAAATTCCCAATTGATCTTGATGGAATTCTAAATTAAACTTAAGAACCATTACGTTAGATTATTAAATAAGAGGAGTATAATAGAATTACCTAGATCCATTGATGTATTGGCTAAAGGTCGCAGCAAAATGATTTGTTGGTGCTATGGTTTTCCTCAGCCAAATCATTGGATTCCTCAATGGGACTTATATTTCTCTTTGATGGGGCAGAGAAAATTAGGTTTTGATTTGATGTCTTAGGGACCATGACCACTGGTTGATTATATACCTGTTAGGCTTCCCATTAAACCTTAACGGGCCAAATCCTGGTTTCCACTCATATAAGCCCATATTATTATTATTGCTAGTCTAACGGGCTTACCAATATCAGATCACCTTAATTGAGCCCAATTAAATAGCCAATATAAATTCTATAAATAATATATCAGCCCATATTAATTATTAGAAATTAAAATTTCTAACAATCTTCCACTTGGGCTTTATATTCATTTAAGTATTTATATTTACAAAATTCTTTAGGCGCGCAACTCTATGCTATTTACTTTTAGACTATCCTTAAACATTCTGATCTATCTTATAATATAACCTGGAACCATTATAGATTTCATCATAATTGGATTTGATTAGACCACAATGATTACCACAATTGTATGTACTCGATGACATTGATCAAATATGGATAAGTGGCACAGAAATTACATTTAATGTGATCTTAGGCATGCCTATTTCCAACTAGTCCAAACTTTATTCTTTATAGAGATCATCACAATATAAGTTTTGTATAAAATAAGCTAAATCAAAATAACAAACATCAACTGAAACATATAGAATAAATGGGACTCCCACTTAAATTAAGATTCTGTCAAGAATTACATCCATATGAGCAATGTGCTCATGAAAAGCTTTAGGCACCAAACCCTTAGTAAATGGATCAGCTAGCATAAATTTAGTCCCTATGTGTTCTATAGAAATTTGTTTATTCTGAACTCTTTCCTTTACAACCAAAAACTTAATATCAATGAATTTTGACTTGGTTGTATTGTTGTTGTTGTTGGAATAAATAACTGCTGAGTTATTATCACAATAGATCTTTAATGGTCTTTCAATGCCATCAACCACACGCAAATTAGTGATAAAATTTTGCAGCCATATACCATGGTTGGATGCCTCAAAACAAGCAATAAACTCTGCAACCATGGTTGAAGAAGCTATAATAGTCTGTTTAACATACTTCCAAGAGATAGCTCCTCCAACCAACATAAAAACATATCCTGATGTAGAGCATTTGCTGTCTTGACATCTAGTGAATTAGAGTCAGAGTACCCAATGATCTCTAAATAGTCAGACTTCTGAAAAGTGAGCATATATCCTTTTGTTTTCTTAAAGTAGCGCATTACACACTTTACTTCCTTCCAATGCTGCATACCGAGATTACTTAAATATCTACCCAAAACTCCCACTACAAATGAAATATCAGGACAAGTAAAAACTTGAGCGTACATAAGACTTCCCACAGCTGAAGCATAGGGAATCTTTTGCATCTTATTTATTTCAAGATCATTATTAGGACACTGTTTGAGGCTAAATTTGTCTCCCTAGCTATCAGGGTATCTCCTGGTTTACAATCTTTCATGCCAAATCTATCTAAAACTTTATCGATATAGCTCTCTTGTGATAACCTTAAGATACCAAGAAAACGATCTCTTAGTATTTTAATACCCAATACAAAATAGGCTTCACCAAGATCTTTCATTTCAAAATTCTTTGTTAGAAATTTCTTGGTTTTATACATTAAGCCTATATCGTTGCTAGCAAGCAGTATATCATCGACATATAACATCAAGAATATATATTTACTCCCACTAAATTTATGATAAACATAATCATCAACTACATTTGCCTTAAAATCATATGAGGTAATAGTTTGATGAAATTTGTGATACCATTGACGGGAAGCTTGTTTGAGACCATAGATGGATTTTTTTAATTTGTATACCATAGAATTTGAGTCACCAATCACAAAATTTTTTGGTTGCAACATGTAAATTTTTCTTCTACGTCACAATTTAGAAACACGGTTTTAACATTTATCTGATGGAGCTCTAGGTCATAATGAGCTACAAGTGCCATGATCGTCCTAAAAGAATCCTTCGAAGACACTAGAGAGAAGGTTTCTTTATAGTCGATGCCTTCTTTTTGAGTGAAGCCTTTAGCAACTAAACGGGCCTTATATCTCTCAACATTACCCTTTGAATCCCTTTTGGTTTTAAATATCTATTTGCACCCAATGGGTTTCACACCTTTAGGTAATTCAATAAGATCCTAAACATTATTATCTTGCATAGACTTCATCTCATCCTTCATAGCATCAATCCACTTTTGAGAATTAGAACTTTGCATAGCTTGACAAAAATTGAGTGGATTATTTTCTGTTAAACCAATGCCATCCTCATGTTCTTGAAGAAACACAACATAATCATCTGGAATTACACTTCTTCTTTCTCTGGTGGATCTCCTCAATGGAACTTCTTGAGGTTGTTGAGCTTCCTCTATAGGTTCTTAAGGGAGAATCTCATTATTATCTTATGATGGGACAATGTTAGGAATAACTCCATTGTTGTCCTCTATTACTGGAGTAGATACTGGAATAGTAATAGGCACGAGAACTTGGTCATGGTTAAAAACCGATTCTTGCTCAGAAACAACATTCCGTATGTTCTCTTCCTTCCCAAACTCAACATCCTTAAGGAATCTCGCATTCCCCATCTCAAAAATTGATTTAGTAGTAGGATTGTAAAATTTATAGCCCCGAGAACGTTCAGGGTAACCAACAAAATAATAGCTAACAGTCCTTGATTTCAGCTTGATTTCATGCGGTCTATAAGGACGCGCCTCAGCTGGACAACCCCAAATGTGTAAATGTTTTAAACTTGGCTTTTTACCAGTCCATAGCTCATAAGGAATTTTGTTAACTACTTTACTTGGCACCCTGTTTAGGATGTAAACTATAGTCTTAAGCGCTTCTCCCCATAATGACTCTGGAAAAGAAGAATGACTAATTATACTTCTTACCATATCCTTAAGAGTCCTATTTCTACATTCTGCAACATCATTCATGCTTGGTTTCCCAGGCATAGTATACCGAGGAACGATGCCACATTCCCGTAGGAAAAGCGCAAAAGGCCTTGGATGTTGTTCACCTAATCCATCATATCTACCATAATATTCACCTCCATGGTCAGATTTGATAGCCTTAATTTTCTTTCCAAGTTGAAGTTTAACTCAGCTTTGAAAGTTTTAAAAACGTCTAGGGATTGAGACTTCTCATGAATTAAAAATAGATAGTCGTACCTTGAATAGCCATCTATGAATGTAATGAAATATTTTTGTCCATTCTATGATGTCGTAGGGAATGGTCCACAGATATTTATGTGAATTAATTCTAAAACGTCCTTAGCCCTTTCAGCACCTAATTTTTTAGAGTTTATTTGTTTGCCCTTGATGCATTCATCGCATACCTCAAACTTTGATAAGTCTAAGAGTCCAAGAATTTCATCCGACACAAGCCTCTGAATTCTCTATTTAGAGATATGGCCTAAACGCTTATGCCATAAAGTGGCTGAGTTCTTATTTAATTTACGTTTTGTTCCTCATGAACTAATTTGTAGTATTTCATTACGAGAGGCAATAACATCAAGCATATATAGATTATCAATCAAACAACCAGAACCAACAATATTTGAGTTTTGATAGAGACTGAATTTATTACTTCCAAATGAACATGAAAAACCAAATCTGTCTAAATTAAAAATAAAAATTAAATTCTACCTAAAAGATGGCACGACAAAAGTCTCAAATAAATCTAAATAAAATCCAATTTTTAAATGTAATCTAAAAGTTCCAATAGCCCCTACCGTAACTTTGTTGCCATCGCCCACATAGATAAATCTTTCGTTATCATTTGGCGGTCGACTCCAAAGGCAACCCTACATGGATACGCTAATGTGAGTAGTAGCACCAGAATCTACCCACCAAGTATCATGAGGTACAAAAGCTAAATTAACTTCAAAATAAACAAAAGAGAGAAAAAACCTTTCTTTACACACCAGGAGGCGTACTTGGAACACTCTTTCTTTATGTGTTCAGGCTCCTTACAAAAGAAGCAATTAGGTTTTTTTTCTTATCCTTTTTAACTTTATTTTGTTGAGAATTCCCTCCTACAGCATCCTTATTATTCTTTCTCTCTCTATTTTGAGAATTTAAGGCTAAATGAGCACTTTCAGTTTTGTCTCTTTGTTGCCTTTCCTCTTCTTGCACACAGTGACAAATGAACTCATTCAAGGTCCATTTATCCTTTTGAGTATTATAACTCACCTTGAACTATCCAAAGTGTGTAGGAAGAGAAATCAAAACTAAGTGCACGAGCAAGTCATCAGACAACTCTAACTTTAGTGCTTTCAGTTTTGATGCAAGATTAGACATTTCCATGATGTACTTCCTTATGTTTCTTGTTCCTTTGTATCTCATAGAGATCAGCTTGGCAAGCAAACCGCTTGCATCAACCTTCTCATTACTGGTGAAATATTTTTCAACAGCATTAAGGAAATCTTTGGCACTCTCGGTCTCAAAAATAGAGCCTCGAAAAACTTTTGGAACGGATCGCTTCATGATCATTAGACACATTCGGTTTGAGCGTTCCCACTTTTCAACCTTATCCACTTCCAGATTTTCCGGAGTTGGAGTGTGTTTCGTAACCTGAAGTGGCAGATCAAGATCCATGCAGCCAAGAATTATCTCAACTGCTTCCTTCCAGACCTTGAAGTTTGTCTTATTAAGCAAAGGGATACAATTAATTTGAGCAAACAAGTTAACAGCACTAGCAACAGTAACTGAAAAAATATTTATATGTAGATATGATTAAAATAAGTAATAAATAAACTTGATTTCTCATTGTCCACAACCATGACTCGCCTTTCCATCCCCCTTAAAGATCCACCTGATCGATGAAGACTTGAACCAAACTCGTAGTGATCAAATAGACTTTGGAGAGTCAATCTTCAGGGCAAGCCAAAGGAAGGACGGGATAGAGCTCACAGGTTGAAGGCAGAGAAAGATAGACAAGACAAGGAAGAAATAGAGAAAAGAAATATCAGAATATAATAGAGGTAACAGTTGAACAAACGGTAGACCTAACTATGTATACTTAGCCGGAAGCAAGGCATTCTGTAACATCCTGATTTAAAAATTTATTTACCGGATGAGATTAAGTTACTAATTAAGGGTTAATTGCAGATTAAGTTAATGAGTGACTAATACAAAGTGGCCTGAGGAAAGGACGTATGTGCCCCTGGTGGTATAAAAGAGTTCAACATCTCTTTTCCACTCATTTTTTCATCGGCGTCATTCTGTTGGAAGAATTGAGAGAGTTGAGAGCTTTCCTTTGAGGAAAACAGAGACGTTGTTCTGTTTCATTCCCTGTTCCTCTTCTTCCTCTTCGTCGCCTTCTTTTCCCCCTTCCTTCTCCCACTCGAAGCGGTCAGAATCTCAGTGGGAAGTCTGTAGTGTGAGGTTTTCAGGAGCTATGAAGTAGTCTACTGTTGTTGAGACGAACTACTCGTGGAAGAGGATAGCTTTTACTCTTCCCAAAGCTAAGAACAAAGTTGACGACTGAGTTCGAAGGTTGTCCTATAGGAAGGAGTGACCAAAAGAAGTGATCGGTCAACATTGTTACTCGAGGAACTTCCGAGTCTCTACCGTAGGTAGGGGGCGCTTTACATCTCAAATGCATAGTTTATGGACAGGTCCCAGGTGAAAGTACTGTACTATGTGTTTAAGATTGTGAAAGTGATGTTGTGTGAATTATTTGATTGACAACTTTCGAATACTAGGTGTGTGATAGTTGAACCACGTAATGTCACATCTAATTCCATCCATGAGATGTATGTTGATAAACTTGTGGATGCATGCAATTGTCACTGGATTGTGTATGCCGAGTGCATGTGTTAAGAGTGTGTCATGCTGAGTTCCGTTTGTAGTTTTATACTTAAATGCATGTGATATATATCTCTGACATCGCTAATACCGAGGGTATATGTGTGGGATTGTTAGCCGATTCCAGTTGGAATTTTTATATTAGAAAGCATGAAATACTTGTTGCTGTGTATGCTGGTATGATTGCCGAGTGAATGCCAATGCTGTGCTGGATCGGTTGTGATTTTAATGGTTGCATGAAATGCGCTTGATAACCAAGGATGCTTACTGAGAAATGCATAAGGCTGCATGTATAGGAAAAGGGTGACCCGTGGGAGGTCAGGAACCCTATGAGATGATTTCCAGCTACAGATTCTGGCTAGATCCTGTGAGAGCCCGTGATATCCGATGGAGCTAGAGTTAAGTCTCGAGACGTCACGAGGTGACCGGTATCACGCGGGAAGGGCTAATGGACGAGAGGCCAGGAGGGAATCTGTAACTGAAAATTATTGTTTAAGTCGGATTCGTATGCATATATGTAGGTGCATTGTTATTGAGAATAACATGATTAACATAGCCTTGAATAATTGAGTGAATTCCGATTGAATGAATCTGTGCTCACTAAAATTGTTGTCGAGTGCAAGATGTTCGTATGTTGTGTGTATATATATATTTGTGAGTAGCATGAGTAATATAGCCATGAATGAGTTGTATGAATTCTAACTGATTGATGTCGAGTGAGTAGCAATATTGAATGGCAGTGTGTGTTAATGTTAATTGTAAATTATACTGTATAGTGAGAATGTAATGACTAATCTGAATCAATAACTGTCATTTTATATGTAAAAGCTCACCCCTGTTGTGGCTATATTTCAGTGGATGTTGCTCGGAATGGTGATTGATGGGAGAGCACCAATTCCTGTGCAGTGCACCGTACAGTGGAAGTGTATATATATGTATATACTGTGTAAATAGTTTTGTTATAGCCTTGGCCGGCTCTTAGGATAATGTTTTGTTTAAAATGTGTAGGAATTGAACTCTCTCGGACTTGAGAGCACAACTGAATATATATATATATATATATATATATACGAATATATAATGCTATGTGTTTATTTTGTTCAGTGGGTGATATTGTAGGCGAATGCCCTAGTTGTATACACTTATGTTCTACCGAATAATCAAGGCTCGCACAATTCCGAATAGGGAGAGCTAAATTAATTCTGTGTGAGGCGAGATAAGTGACCCTCTTCTGAATAAAGAAGGGTTAGGTTAATTCCGAGTGGGATATGTCCATTAAGTCCACTTCCGAGGGAAAGCTGGTCAATGTGTTGTGGAGTGGAAAAATAGTTGAATACATCCTTACCGACTGGAGAATATTTAAATACTTCCGAGTGAGAGCCGACCGAGCGAATGTCTTCCAACGGTTGAATGGTCAACATGATTTTGAGTGAAACCCGTCGTAGTAAATTTATTTAGAGGGAATAAGATCCAGATGATATCGAGTAGAAATTAGCCTAGTGAACTCGCCGAGTGAAGATGAGTTAGAGTGATTCCGAGTGGATGAGGTTATAAAAGCTTTAAGGGTTCTGACCTAGGAAAGTGATCCCGAGTGAGGGAGATTAAAATATGCTGAGTGATGAATGTATGAAATACTTCCGAATGAATTTGGGGTTGAGATACACCGGGTGGTATTGGACTGGGTAAAATACTCCGTATGAGGGAAGGTTGTTAGAGTCCGAATGGAAATGATGTATAAACTACCGAGGGGAGCATGTATGTTGGGACCGTTCCCGAGTGAATGAGCCCCGATTCCGAGTGATAGATTTTACCGAGTGTTTGGGCTCGCTATAGCGAATAAAAGCTCGTTTAAGCATAGGTTCCGCTGGTTGGTTTAACTGATGTTGGGTTTTGTCAGTATGTGGCCCCTGACCCGGTTCTTCCTTTCTCTGATCGGTTTTCTACTTTCCCTTGCCTTCATTCTGTTTTAATTTACCCCGATTCCTAACCTAAGCTGCTATGAACGTCTGGAACGTCCTAAATTTTGGAAAAATTTTCCCTAGTTTCGCTTTTGCTCTTAATTAAGTCGGGTTGTTTCACATTCCACCTTTTTGCCTTCTAGAGATCAGACTCACCATTTCATAAAGAGAAAATGGCCCTATTACACTCATGGTAAAATATGCAGATAATTCTCATGATAGACCCATTACAAGATACCAAGCACAACATTAATTTTTAGCCTTTGGACCAACAAATCAATTTGTAAGTGGTACCTTCAATGCAACGATCAAATATTGATAATTGATTTTGTCAAATAATAGCCTTTCTTTGGACCGACTATTACTCACATGATTTTAACTTTATTATTATCACATATTTATCATCACGGGCACGTTATTATTTGGCCAGATTGTATCTTCCTTTGGGATGAGTACAAAATGTATAAATAATCTCATACAATCATCTTTTGTAATTTTAATTAAATTAATTTCTATAACAGGGATTGCTTTGGCAATAAATATTTTATCAATTAATCTAATTAAAAAATTACTAGTGTTGCCCTTCCTCACATTAGGTGGTTGTTCTAAATTACTAAAAGGTCACTAGAGTTCAGACTTCACCCATGATGTTGACCACAACGATAGGAAGTTTACCAGGTATGGGCATCATGAGAAAGTCACACTCTAGTTGAGGCTCTTACGATGTCAGACGGAGACGAATGTCCCAAATGACACCGCTACACAACCTCCCTTAAACTTAAGATTTATTCAGACTCCTGGGTGTAGGGTCCAACTTAAAGTATGTGAAGGGACACAAATTAATCATTAATTAGGGTTGTTTATCTGTCTAAATTTTTATTCAAATTAAAATATAACGACCAGATCAAAAAAATTACCATATATATATAACCTCATTTAATATATATATATATATATATATATATTTCAACAACATTTCAAAAAAAAGCATTTAATATATATATAAATAAAAATGTATTTGATATATATAATTGAATTAAAATCGAGGCACACTAATTAAGGCACGGTATAATATATATATATATATATATGTTAAATTTTGAAATATATCATAACGTCATGCAAAAAAAATGTCGTATGCAACATTTTTTTACGCATTTAATATAGATTAAACTAAACTCAAGACACGATTATTATAATATAATATTATAATATAATGATTTCATATATTTTGGTATTAAAAAAATACACGTTACAACCTGTATCCAAAAAATCATAATATAATAATATTATATTACAACAAAAAAACCAGATAAAAAAACATAGTAACAAAATTTATAAAATAATGTTATGCCGCAAATGAAATTCACTTTCATAATGAAATCAGGGATTTATGTAAATACAAGGCAATTACAAGGAATGGATTATGCACCTTGGTCAAATCAAAATGGAAAAGTAACGTGTGTGCAGTGTTAGGCAACATCTATAGTGTAAAATCAATTAACACGGTAAAGGAAAATTATTGCCATTTATTCTTATCAAGATGAAACATTGTAAAGCGTGAATTTTTGGACGACGCAACATATTAATTGTATAAATGAAAAACCCCAAAATTAATGAAATAAATAAAAGTCAAACTGATCAGAAAAGGATAAATTGATCGGTCTTTAATCCAATAATCTAACAGGAAGGGGGCTCTGATACCACTTGTTGGAAAATTCTCAATTGATCTTTATGGAATTCCAAATTAAACTTAATAACAATTACGTTAGATTATTAAATAAGAGGAGTATAATAGAATTACCTGGATCCATTGACGTATTGGCTGAAGGTCGCAACAGAATGATTTGTTGGTGCTATGGTCTTCCTCAGCCAAATTATCGGATTCCTCAATAGGACTTATATTTCTCTTTGATGGGGCAGAGAAAATTAGGTTTTGATTTGACGTCTTAGGGACCATGACCACTGGTTGATTATATACCTGTTAGGCTTCCCATTAAACCCTAACAGGCCAAATCCTGATTTCCACTCATATAAGCCCATATTATTATTGTTGATAGTCTAACGGGCTTACCAATATCAGATCACCTTTAATTGAGCCCAATTAAATAGCCAATATAAATTCTATAAATAATATATTAGTCCATATTAATTATTAGAAATTAAAATTTCTAACATATGTAGCAACTTCCTTTATATATACACACAAAACTAAATCAAGAATTAAATGTTCGTTCACTTTATTTTTCATTCAAAAAATTGAGGACATCCAACTGACCCATTTTAATTGCACAATATTTAAGGAAATGTTACATTTAATTCAACCAATATAGGTTTGAAACATGGGTCTTGACAAACATTGTTGGCAACACCCACCAATCAAGTAAACAAACACTGAATAAAGACCTAAAGACAAAAAAAATACTATTTTCGTCGTTAAATAAGAAAAAAATTGTCTCTTAATATAAGACTCTCTTTTAAATTTTCATGCCATTAATTATTTTTCCCCAAAATGTTCCTATTAGTGTATAACTTTTTCTTAGAATCAATAGAATAAAAAATAAGATGTATCAATTACATTATTTATCTCTCTTATAATAATTAGATTGGATAGTAAGTAGAGAGAGAATAAATGAAGAAAATTAAATCATGAGTCATAACCACCTAAAAAAAATTTTAGAAAACTATAATAAATTTTAATTAACTTAGTCATATTTCTTAAAACATATAAATTAAAAAATATCTTATAAATTAAGTAAAAATATCTTATATTTAAATATGAAGGTAGAATAAAACACATCCATTTTATCCTTAAAAAAGTAACAACAGAAAGACAATTAGGAGTAGTGTTATAAATAAACTAAAATTATAAGAATATGGAGGAAGAAGGATGAGGAAGAAAATTTGTAGAGAGTGATGAGAGAAAAGAATTGAAGTTGTGCCTATTATGCTTGCCATGAGGTCCTATTTATAGAGGAATTGGACATCCATTAAATAATAAAATATCCATAACACTCCTCCTTGGATGTCCATATTTAAGAATGTGTCTCATTAACCTTACTAGGAAAAACCTAGTGGGATAAAAACCTAGTGAAAGAAAAAGAGTACAACATTCTTTACAAAGTAAATTCATGGATAAAATAATTAAATTACAAGTATTTAATTCTCCCCTTCATTAGAATATCCATGTCTAAGGCGTCGAAGACCGATAATTGCTCGAAGACTTTGGTTGGTAATGATTTTGTAAAGATATCTGCTAGATTCTCACATGATCGGACTTGCTGAACATTTATTCCACCATTCTTTATAAGATCATGAGTAAAGAAAAATTTTGGTGAAATATGCTTTGTTCTCTCTCCTTTAATATAACCCTCCTTTAACTGGGAAATACAAGCTGCGTTATCTTTATATAAGATTGTTGGTGGTAATTTTTCAGCATGCAAGCCACAAGTTCTTGAATATGTTAAATCATAGACCTCAACCAAACACATTCTCGACTTGCTTCATGTAATGCTAGAATTTCAGCATGATTAGATGATATTGTCGTGATCGTTTGTTTTATGGATCTCCATGAAATTACTATACCACCATATGTGAACAAATATCCTGTACGTGATCAGCCATTATGAGGATCAGACAAATACCCTGCATCTACATAACTAATTATGTTTGCCTTAGATACATATGGAAAAATAAACATGTGTCCATTGTACCTCTAAGGTAGAGAAATATGTGTTGAATCCCATTCTAATGCATTTTTGTGGGTAAAGAACTATGTCTTGCTAACAAATTAACAGCAAATAATATATCAGGTCGTATATGACTAGCAAGATACATTAGTGCACCAATTGCACTGAGATATGGTACTTCAGGATCAAGTAGTTCTTCAGTTTACTCTTGAGGCACTTCAAGTGACCTTACAACCATTGGACTGCTCAATAGGTGTGATTTGTTCATATAGAACCGTTTTAGCACCTTTTTTGTATATGTCCTTTGGTGCATTAAAATTCCTTCCTTTAAATATTCTAATTGTAATCTAAGACAACTTTATTTTTCTCAAATCTTTCATCTCAAATTCCTTTTTTAAGCAATTTACAACCTTTGAAAGCTCTTTAGGAGTTCCGATGATGTTTAAATCATCTACATAAATAGCAATTATAACGAACTCTTTTCTGAATTTTTTCATAAAAACACATGGACAAATCAAGTCATTTTTATACCTTTCTTTCAACAAATATTCACTAAGACAATTGTACCATATATGTCCAGATTGTTTTAGTCCGTAAAGAGATTTATTCAATTTAATTGAATAACTTTTTTGATGATTTGTTTTATATGCTTCAGGAAAATTAAATCCTTCGGGAAGTTTCATGTAGATATCTTTTTCAAGTGAGCCACATAAATATGCTGTAATAACATCCATTAGGCGTAAATCAAGTTTTTCACAAATTGTCAAACTAATCAAGTATTGAAAAGTACTTGCATCCATCACTGGTAAATATGTTTCCTCGAAATTAATACTAGGTCTTTGTGAGAAACCTTGTACAACAAATCTTGCTTTATATCGCACAATTTCACATAAATGATCCGATAGTGAAAATTTAAAATTTTCATAAAATATTATTCAAGTACTAGTGACCTAGTGGTAGAGTGATAACTTATCATTGGTATGAACCTGAGTTTGATTCCCTATTAATGTTATCTTATTTATTAACTCCTTTATATATAATAAAATATATTATAAATATCTATTATGAATTTAATTATTTAATAATAATGAATTGCAATCATTGGAAAAATTACAGTAATCATCACGCAGGAGCTAATGGAAATCAACGCAGAAGTTACAGTGAATTGCAATGGGCATCCCATGACTGCACAATTAGAATTTAATAATTTAATAATATGAAATGGAAAATGAAAAGTGCTAGCAATGGAATTTAATAAGATGCAGGAGGTAAAGTTTAATAATACATAAGTTGTATAAATGTATGATTTTATTTTTTAGATTTTTTAGATTGTTATAATTCTTCAAGAATTATCAATAAATATTTTTACGAATTTTTCAAGAATTGAGTTATTTAACAATTAATTTTATACATCCCCAATGATGTTTATAAATAAGTTCTTTAGGAACCTTTTTTTTATGATATAGATATAATCTTATATATCTTTCTGTGATGTTTAAAATATAAGTTCTTCAAAAACCTTTTGTAGACTTGACTAGATACCAGTTGGACAGAATCTCGTACTGATAACGTGTTATAAATAAACTAAAATTATAAAAATACAGAGGAAGAAAGATAAGGAAGAAAATTTGTAGAGGGTGATAAGAGAAAAGAATTGAAGTTGTGTCTATTATGCTTGCCATAGGGTCCTATTTATAAAGGAATTGGACATCCATCAAATAATAAAATATTCATAACATGGAGGACGTTTTTATAACAACTTTTTAAGACATAAAAGGTGGTGTATCAAGTAATTAGGAGTAGTGTATGTAGCAACTTCCCTACTTATGACAATAATTGGGCTGGGCATAATAATTGGGCGGAAATGGCCTGGACTCCTTATAGCTTATTGCTTCCGTTGTTGCACCCTACGTTTCTTTCATTATCGCGATCCCCAACTGGGTCTGACACTTGTGATCCTTATTTGCATAATCTCAATTCTCAAATTCCACATGCCCCCGGATCTAACCCTTTGTCTCTATGCGATTCCGATTATAAGGTGACAAAGGTTTCGGGAATCTTCTTGCCCCCCATTGCGCCTTAGGTTTTACAGTGAGTACTTCCCTATCAGTTCTCACAGTTTAGTTATTGGTACTGTTGATTATAGAATTAAAACATGTTTTTTTTTTTGTTTTTGTTTTTGTTCGTTTGTTGTAGCATTCACTTTCGGAGATTACGTGCTTTGCCCCAAATTCCTTGATAGCCTGACATGGTAACTTCTAGAGCCTTCTGAAGTGTGTGTTTTATTTGCTTGCAATTGAATCTCTGTTCTGTGTGTGTTCTAGAGCCTTATGAAGTGTATGTGTTTTACTTGGCTGCAATTGAATCTTTGTGTGTTATAAAAAAAGGTAATATATAAATATATATATATAATTAATTTAATATCTCAAGTATAACAAATTACTTAAAATTAGACTTAAATATACTGTATAAATTTAATGAAAAATCTATAAAAAAATAATAATAATTTAACGTTATACAGTTGTAAATTCTGAATTATAGTATTTTGAATTTTCAAAAATAAACCAATTGAAAATATCATATTCTATGTTCTAAGGTTTGAGGGGGACGATATTGGTGGTTTTCATGAAATTGAGCATGTAATTGTGCTTCTACATGTAATTAATTGTGCTTATACATGTAATTGTACTTATACATGCATTTGTCTTGATCTGACGAACCAATAAGTTCTCAATGTTGTAAGACATCCCTTCCCTGTGAAAAACTTTGAAATTGTCCCCATATATATTCACAAACGCATGAATTGTTGCTTCTTGTAAAAAAATTAAAAATCATCTGAGCAAACTTTGAAATTTCCCCAAGCAATCATCCTAACCTTTTCATCAACCAATACCATGTCAATGCTACTGGTACCATACTCTAGTGCCTGTCATAAATGTATTATCCGAACTCTAATTTTCCAGTTAATCATTGAAGGTGTGATATCTTTGATTGCGGTACATGTTGTCATCCTACAGACAAAAAATCAATACAAAAATCAAATTAGCGATATGGATAAAAAATTAAAGAAACTAACCTATAAAACTGGATAAACATTAATGTTTCTCAAAAATAAAGATGCATTAATTTTAAAGAGGCTTCACAGTGTCAGTCAATGACAATAATGAGTATTCGTGTGAGAAATAATAAGTCTGTTCATAAAATTACACTGATTAAATATAAATTATAATATTTAAAACAAATTTATAGCTAGTTAGTTGGTAACAATTAGTCACATTGTATTTTTATATACTTTTTAATGCTCCTTGTGCGAAATTAAAATGATGTTTGCTTCTACTGCCATTCTTGAATTGGTGATAAATTATATCAGTATATTTTACGATTTCATGTAAGGACTAAAAATTCCAACCAATTATAATTAATAGAACTCAAAATTCCAATTATATGTATATATATGCACATAATGAATTGAGATGTAGTTCACAATAATATTTCCAAAACAATAAAAACTGAATATATATAGATCCGGTGCACAATTTAGACAGTGTCATTATGTTGTGTCTCTCTTTCCCTCACCCTCCCTTATATACATCATATCTTTTAATACCTTACTCACTTTCATCCATAATTATAGATATTTATGTAGTGGCGCAATCAAGGAACTAAATTCATTGTGCTATTTTTCTCTTATTGAGTTTATATATATACACATGCAATATATATATGTGCTATATATATCATTCAAGTGAAAATTTATCATTCAAGTCAATGCCTTGCAAAATAAAAATGTCCATACCAAGTATGCAGGTTAAATAATAATAATAATAATAATAATAATAATAATAATAATAATAATAATTCAGAGTATCTCACCAATAATATCCTAATCAAAATTAACATGGTAGAGAAACATTCCAAGATAAGTGAATAAACTACTGGAAAATGGGAAAAAACTAAGATACTGCAAACAAAAAAGAAAAATCAACAAATGGGCAATGGTTGGAACAAAAAAGTGATGTTCTTTTTTATAGGGAAAAAAAGACATTGGAGGATCCAGCCCCATTTGGTAATGTCAATGTAGAGAAATGGACCGTGGCACATGGAAAAGCAAGAGAGAGAAATAACTTACATCAAGAACATTGTGAAAATCGTTACACCATGGAACATGTGTATATACACGAAGAGTAAATATGGAAAATAATAAAGAAAAAAAATTAAGTGGAATGAAGAAATTACCGATCAAATCACGATTATTCATTTATACCATTAGCCATTTCCCTGTAGCATCCATATGTAATTTCCGTCCTCTTCCCCAAATCTATATATGGAATCATATGTGGTGTTGTGAAATCTATTATCTTCTTTTTTTTAATTAGCCAAACTTAATTGTTATAGTTTTTGTTAGCAAGATGAGAACCCGTGTCCTCCTTCTTTCATGAAACCTTTAACCACTAGACCACCTTATCACTCTCATTATTAACACATTAAAGAAAATATTTATGAACCAGAAAGGAATTACAATAAGTATACCCCATAAAACAAAGGAATTTCACTGTGAAAAACCTAGCAACAACTTTGTAGAAGACACCAGAAAACACTACCATAGGTAAACTAAAAACATAGTGAGACAAAACTTGTAACAATTAAAGAAAAATACAGGTTTAAAGGATCCAAAATTTGTCTTCTTATTGAAATATGGTAACGATTAAGGAAAGAGTGATAATTATTGATGATGATAGTTTGAGATGAAAAGATAAAATAATTAAAGAAAAAGAAACTGCTCTTCTTTAAAAGCAATAAAAAGTCTAAAATGGTCTTCTTTTGAGTGGAAAACTGCTCTTCTTAAACTGCTACTTTATTATATTAAACTAAATATATAGTAGGTCCTGTGTTATTAGAATTAGTTTTTATGTTAAATTCATTGTATTTGGTACCTACCTCTGTTCATGAAATAGGATAAGCTTTTGAAATATAGGGTCTAAAAACAATGAACATTTAATATAGCACATGGATGTATTTCAACCTATTTCTGAAACAGATGTACCAAAGGCAATATAAATTAATGTAGAGGCCAGATTCAGTTAGGGCCTAAAACATAGTTAACCCTATATACATAAACATTAAAAGTTAGAAAATTCATATTTTGTAATTTTATTTCTAAAGGAGTAAATGATTACGATGGTATTTTTGTTTAATGAAGTTACATTAGCATATAAGTGGATCCTAATTTTGATTAGCTTATGTTCTAAGGTTTTTGGTGGACCTGAATTTGTTATATATGCTTGTATATAGTAACCTAGTTTTTTGTTATCTGATTTGTGTGTTTGAACAAATGTCTAAAGCGAAGAGAACAATCTCAGTCTCCTTCCCAAACAGATGTGGAGGCAGACAGAATAAGTTGCTTACCTGGTCATATAATTGACCAAATTCTGTCGCATTTGTCGATTAGGGAAGCGGTGAGAACAAGCATATTGTCTAGCAAATGGAGGTACAAATGGGCCACGCTTCCAAATCTTGTGTTCGACAACCAATGTGTCTCTTTAGCTTCTCAGGATCATATGGTTATCAAGAACAAGCTTTTGAAGATTATAGATCATGTACTTTTACTGCATTCTGGGGAAATCAACAGGTTCAAGCTCTCCCATCGAGATCTCATTGGTGTGACTGATATTGACAAGTGGACTCTTCATCTATGCAGAAGGTCCATTAAAGAGTTTGTGCTGGAAATCTGGAAAGGGCAACGCTATAAGATGCCTTCATGTCTGTTTGATTGTCAAAGTTTGACTCATTTAGAATTGTTTAATTGTTGGCTTAAACCTCCGTCAACATTTCAAGGTTTCAGGAACTTGAAGAGCCTTGATCTGCAACACGTTACCCTGGCGCAAGATGCTTTTGAGAACTTGATATCCAGCTGCCCTCAGCTTGAACGCTTGACGTTGATGAACTTTGATGGTTTCACTCATCTTAACATTGATGCACCAAATCTGCTGTTTTTTGACATTGGAGGTAAATTTGAGGATATTAACTTTGAGAACACTTTCCAATTAGCTGTGGTATCCATTGGTTTGTACTTGAACTTTGAAATCAATCAAAGTAGATTGCACAGAGGTTCTAGCAATTTACTCAAATTTTTTGTTCATCTGCCTCATGTTCAAAGGCTGGAGGTTCAGAGTTATTTTCTGAAGGTAAGGTGTTCATACTTCATAGCATCATATTGCCAAAGCAATTCATCTGTAGTTCTGTGAAGAATATCTGTCAATTTCTTAAGCATTTGAATGTTGAGTTAAAACTAGAGGAATGCCCTGCTAATACTGATTTTTTCCATACAAATTTAAAATGAACCATGCTCGTGTACATGCTACTCTTGATATGCAAGTATTAAATACATTATATACTGATCAGAACCATTCTTCTGTTTCTTCTTTCTGCTCTAGTATTTGGCAGTGGGGGTTGTGCCACTAAAGCTTCCAAGACCATGCATTGATCTAAGTTATCTCTCCGTAAGAATAAACTTCAACGATTTAAAGGAAATTTCAGCTGCACTGTGCCTATTACGAAGCTCACCTAATCTACAAGAGCTAGAAATATTGGTGAGTACTCATTATAAGTTTAGTGTGACTTGACTTTTCTTATTGATTTGCACTTGCACACTTGCAGGTACTGATTTTGTTATTTAGATGAAGTTATTAAGCTCTAGAATTTTGCGAGTATTTTAACATTTTAGCATTTTTGTGGTCTCTTTCAAGTTCTGCATCTAGTCTTACCAACTATTAGGAGTTTCTAGGATTTTTACACTTGGTTACAAATTTACAATTGCATGTAGGCTCGACCCGAGGAGCAGATTGTTGTGTTAACGCACACGTATTGTTGGGAAGATGTCTATTTGACTTGTCCAGTCATGCAACTGCGATATGTGAGAATAGATGGCATCTCTGGTATCAAACCCGAATTAGATTTTATCAGCTTTCTACTTTTATATTCTCCTGTACTAGAGAGGATGACCGTGAAGCCTGGTTTAAATGTTGGATCAGAGTTGATGAAAGAATTGCTACGGTTTAGGAGAGCCTCAGCACGAGCTGAAATAATTTACCAGGAACCTTCATAGTGCTTTTATTTATTTCTTAAGTGTACATATTGCTATTATTGTTTTGTCCTTTTTTTGGGTGGTGTGTGTACCTTTTGTTCTATACTTCTAAATGGAATCCTGAAAATTTTGGTACATGATAGAATGCAATGACATCATCCAATCCATTTAGACGACCCTACTTAGTGGGATAAGGTTTTGTTGTTGTTGACGTACCATTGTGACTTTTGTTATTTTTCACTATAAAGCCATGGCAGTCTTTGGTGTGAAGAAGCTACCATGTGTTTTAAAACTAGCTGCTATGACCTTTTATTTTTAAGCTTTTATTGCAGTTGAAAAGTTATCAGAAAAAAAGGCTTCTTTTTTGCCATTAGGCACGAATATGTGAAAAGGGTAAAAATAATGGCATGCAAGTAGAGTTAGTAGCTGTTTGTATAAACCGAGTTTTGCCAGATTGGAAAGATTTCCTTCTCCTTTGGGAAAGTTGATTTCCCACTATGGTTTACCTTGAAAATTTACTTCTCCTTTCGTATATGCGATAAACTTGCTTGTCTATAATATGTAGCCAATAAGCTAGACTCCATTTATGAAGACCCCTTCAGGAGTTTGGCCCCTTTTCCCCTGTTGGTGATGATAGGGGTTGAAATCTTCTGCGATTTATGCTTAGGAAAATGTTTGTTGAATAATTTTTTGGATCTCCTTTGTTTTAACTTTTTAGTTTTAGGTGTATTTTTACAGTGTATATACTAATGCAGAGAAATAAAGTTAAGCGATTATATAGTTCACTTTAAATCAACGGTTGGTGGATGCTTACTTTTCCACTCAACACATTTCTTTATTTTACGTTGTATTTGGTTTACAAGAAAGTGTGGAAAATAAACTGAATGGCAAAAAAAAAAGAGTATGAGAAAATAATCTTATTGTTCAATACAATGTCTTATATATGATAAGAAATATTTCATGTGGATTCCATATGTAAATATTTTTCTCAACCGAAGGGTGTGAGAAATTTACCAAAAGAAATATCAAAATTGATCTGCCATTTTTACCCTGTCTGTCACACGGGTCCTACTCTTTTTGCTACTCACTACAAAATTTCGGATGGACCAGTTGTTAAATCAAATTCAAAAGGATCAGCAAGCTTGTGTGCAACAAGTTAGGCCACAAAATTCGTTCATGGGCTTGCTTTGATGAGTTGTTTATTGGTTGAAATTCATTACATTTAGTGCCAATTGTCATCACTTTATTTATATAAAACTACCTCTAGTTCTAAATATAAACAAATATACTTAATTTTACACCTATTAAGAATAATGGTTGGAGGTAGTTATTTGCATTAATGTTACTACATATTTGATTTAATTTTTTAAAATACCCTTTATTATTTATTACATAAAGAATTAGTGGCCTTGGAAATATATATAATGAAGACATATTTGGTAAACAAATATTTAATGATATTGGAAAAGTCTAATTTTGCGGGACTAAAATTCCACTAAAATTTGCTTATATTTGGAATCGAGGGTAGTACTATTTTGTTCAACTATGCATTTAGGTTGGGTTTGGATGAAGTCTTTGAAAATTCAATATAATTTAAATTTTAAGAAATTTAATTTTTATTAATTCAATTTCTATCATTGTTAAAATTATGTTTGGATGAAGTAATTTAAATCCTATCATTTTAAAAACCACTTGTTTAGATTAAGTATTTTAATTTTTTTGGGGGGAGGTGATAATGATGGTAGCGGCAAAGGTAATGGTGGTGGTAATAGCAACAACGGAAGTAGTGACACCACAATGATGGAGGTGGTGGTTGTTGGGGTAGTGGTAGTAGTAGAAGTCATGGTGGTGTCAGTGACGGATATGGGGTGATTTCAGCAATGATGACAATGGTGGTGGCAGTGATGGCGATAGTCTGACGACAATGACAATAACGACGGTGATGGAGATAAGGAAATGGTGGTGGTGGAGCAGTAGTGGTGGTAGGGAGAGTGGGATGGTGACCATAAAGGGGTGTTATGGTGGTGTGGGTGGTGATCATGGTGTGGTGACAACGATGGCAGTTAAGGATAATGACGACACTAATGGTGGCGGTGGTAGTGATGATGGTGATGGCAATGGTGGTGACAAGAGGGTGTTGGTGGCAATGGCGGTAATGATGGTGACAATGAAGGAGTAATGATGGGGAGGTTCAAGTGGTGACAGTGGTGGGGGCGACAACTTTGACAGCTATATTAAAACTATTTTAAACAAAATTTGAATTTTAAAATGATTAGGGATTTGATATCTAAATAATGTATTGTAATTACTAGTATTTAAAATCTTTTGTTAATATAAATTCTTCCATTAGATTTCTCTATCCAAACACAAGGATAGGGTATGTTTGGATTGATTTTACATAATGGAATAAGATATAATAGAATGATGTAATAAATTGATTGAAAAAATAAGGTAACAAAATACATTTTAATTGTTAAATTTTTATATAATTTTTATTCAACTCATTTAGATAATTATTAAACAAATAAAGAAATAAATTATTAATTTAATAAATTTAATTTCATCATGTACACATGTACACCTTAAGTTAGAGGGTAGGAAGTTAGATTTAAATAATGAAATGAGATGGATTGAGTTCCATTCCATTTCTTTCTCTTAAATTCTATTCATATTTCTCGAATTCAATTCAATTAATGATACATTTTCCCATTCTCTTCTATCTTTATTCATGTCATTATCTACTATTTATCTAACATACCTTATGTTTAACTGATTGCAGATTAATCAAAGTGTCCATTTGGTATACAGTTAGAAAAACAAAGTTATGAAAATGGAAAAATTTAAAGATTAACATTTATACTTCACATCGTTTGACACAATCAAAATTTCATTTAACCGTATAATTTAAAACGTACCTAAATCTAAATCTTCTTTTTGGATTACAAACGGAGAAACAAACATAGCAAAGTCTTGTTCTTCTTTGACACTAGTTTAATAGAAAAAATATATACATCTGATCCCAGCAAACACGACTGCATAAGGGATTGATGTCCGAATAGGTTTTAGAAAAAAAACTTGAACCAATCAAAATTAACTAGTCTGAAGTTAGAAAATAAATTTAAAAAACCTGAATTCGACCAAGCTTGAGTCATTATATTCACGGTCACAATCTATATATACTTTTAAAATTTTAAATAAATATCATAAAAAATTAGTAAATACTATATCATAAAAAATTAATTACAAAATTCCTAGTTAAAATATAGAAAAGGATGAATATCAAATTGGTTGGACTTTATTTACTTCTAAGGAGGTGTTTGGTATGCGTATCTTTTTCGATTCCTGGAAATTATAACATGAGAATCTTTTATTCCTATGTTTGATGTAATCATTTTCAAAAGTGTTATTGGGAAATTAGGATTCCTAGGAATTTATTTTAAAAAGTGTTCTAGTCCGGAAGTTTTTTTACAATTAAAAATACAATTACATATCATATATAAATTTATTTAAACTTCTCTTGCATATTAAATTTTCATACAAAATCATCAAATATATATGTCATCAAACATATTTATAACCTTTTTGGGAAATATAATTCTTAGATAATATAATTACTGAGAAACATAATTCCTATGATTTAAAAAAAATACCCGTGTACCAAACACCTCTAAGAGCAACACAAATTCAAACCCTTAGCCATTGAAACTTAAAATTATTTTTGAAAAAAAGTGTAGATGAGGTGAGTGTTTTGACTTACGAGAATGAGACCTCAAAGCTTAACGATTACTAATGGAGGTACTTTGAATTTATAACCTGATATTCACAAGTTAAATCTTTAATAATTTAAATCAAATTTTATTAATCGAAACTTAAATAATTATTTAATTTGGATTATATTTAATCCTATAAAAAAGATCAAAATCTATTTAATTGATTTGATTTAGTTATTATTCATACTTTCTACCAGCGAACTTTTGACCTTACGGACCTTCTGGTGTACATAACAGTTTCCTTTGACCTTTTCTCGTGCCCACCCCCCACTGTCTTTCTCGAACAGACCATCTTTGGATACAAGGTTGGAATTGGAAACGAGTAGTAGTACTATTTTTAGGTCCATTTCATACAAGTACTACCGCTAGTATCAATTCAATATCAAGTACCTTTCGTGCATATTTATTGCAGTTGGCACCTGGTTCCTATCTTGGTACTGGATTTCTAATTTTCTGCATAAGCCAAAACAAGCTTTAATTGCCACTTGAAACTGAAAATATAAGTAGCAAAACAATTAAGCTAGTAGAGGTGTCTCATATCATAGAGTGACTGAATGTAATCATTAGCCAAGTACAAGCACCATATCATGCCTATGGACACCCCTCTACTAGATAACGGCAGTGAAAACATAAATAACTCTGGAAATGCTGAGGAAGAGGAGGAGAAGGCAGTGAAGTTTGTAGAGAGGTTTTGGTTTGAGTCGAAGAAGCTATGGAAAATAGCAGGTCCAGCAATCCTTACCTGTTTATGTCAGTACTCGCTTGGTGCACTCACTCAAACATTTGTTGGCCAAGTTGGTGAACTCGATCTTGCAGCATTTTCTGTTGAAAACTCTGCTGTTGCTGGCTTTGCCTTTGGAGTCATGGTATCCCAATTCTCTTCACATTAATTTGTCTTTCATCCCATCATGAAATAGTAAAGTATAAACTAAACCAAATTAGTATATGGTGGATGAATCCATTGTAACAAAAAGAGGGAATAACAATATCTTGTCAAAACATGTTATCAAATCTGCATCAGACCGGTCTAATGCAGGATGCAGATAACAGATTTTGTTAGATTGAGTCAAAAAAACCCAAGTTAAATTCGAAGTTTTAAAAAAGAATAATCAAGCCTAATAAAAACCTGGTTTGTTTTGCAAACTTTTAGTAGTTTTACAATTTGAGTTTGTAATTTCTATATCCAATTTTATCTCTTTTATAGGTTAAGTTGGGCTAGTTCATCATTCTAGATCTATTTTAAACTCTGACCATATCAATATGGAAATCAGAGTTTTAACCTGCGGATATTGAGGTGATGTGAAAAATCTTGATATTACCCCAACTTGCAGACAAAAATATCTTACGTACTGTAAAAATAGCTCTAAGAACTGCGTCTTAACAAATATTTTTCTCTTCTGTCTCCCTTTCTCTAACATCCTAACATGCAAGAATCGCGGTAGAATGTTTATGCAGAAGTAATATTATCCTATGTTAAACTCTTGAGTTGTCTTTTCAACCAAGTAGTATAGAGATAATTTTTTTCCTATTTAGCAGCATTAAGATAAGATGTGAAATTGATGGATAAATCACTACAATCATGTTATGTTGAGATGGATCAGTTGGGTATGGGGAGTGCGTTGGAGACTCTGTGTGGGCAAGCATATGGTGCGGGTCAGATCAGGATGTTAGGGGTGTACATGCAAAGATCATTCATCATCTTGCTGACTACTGCCCTTATTATGGTACCTATTTATGTTTGGTCACCTCCCATCTTGCAGCTCATTGGACAGACAGATGAGATTGCACATGCTGCTGGTCAGTTCTATTCATCAAATTTTATTTTTCTAAACACCACTCCGTAACCATGGATAAAAAATTTATTCAAATTCACTTCAATCTTTCTTTAATGTCTTCTGCAGATAATACTTTTAGTATATTAATGGCCCTTTTGGTTCCCACTTGAGAACACTGATCAGAGTCAATCAAAAATTAATTTTTAATTCGTTAATTAAACCTTGATTTTTATTTTTATAATTGATTATTAAATAAATACTAAATGAGTTAGGAAATATTTGCATTTAAGGAGTTCAACACAATTTAGTGTTTGATATCGAGTCTGAATACAGATTCTTCGCCAACATCAATCCTCAGTCCATTTATCGTTATTCTAAAAGATTTTTTATATTGATGAAAACTATGTATATATAAAGACTAGACAGAAAATTTTAAAAATTTGTTTAACTATCATGCACAATCAATTTTAAGATTTTTACCCACTTAATCAATCAGAAATTACTGTAAATATAACTTTTAATGTTATTCTTCCACAAGTTAATGATTTTTATATGTGTGAAAATTCATGATTAGATGTATTCTAATTTGATTATTTAAAAATTAATATATAATTTTTTTATTTTTTAACTTAGGACTCGTTTGTTTAAATTTATTTTAAGAGATAAGTACTTTTTTAAAAGTACTTATTTTAAATTTTGATGTATTTGTTTAAAGTTTTAAAAATAAGCAGAAAAGGAAAATAAACAGATTTTTGCTTATATTAAAAAGTAACTTTGATCTTTTATTAAAAAAAATTATAAAGAAAATATTTTTAAAAAAAATTTAAAAATAAGCTTAAACAAACGAGCTCAAAATATTCCTCTTGTTTAGCGCAACTAAAGAATAATGAAAGATACAAAATTAATTAATAGAGACAACTTCTTATTCTTTATTGGATTTTAATATAACAATACTGATTATTGTAAGTAATACAAACAAAATAATTTGTCTTAAGAGTTAAGACCGCATTTTACCAAACATATAATCAAAATAAAACTAATTTGTAATTAATTATGTTTATAATTAATAAGTAATTATTGAAATAATCTCTAGGAGGAGCATCTTGTATTTATTAATTACAATTTCTTTTTTTTAGGAAAATTTGCCCTGTGGATGATACCACAGTTGTTTGCATACGCGTTGAATTTTCCAATGCAAAAGTTCTTACAGGCACAGAGGAAAGTCCTCGTGATGTTGTGTGTATCAGCAGCTATTTTGGTGCTGCATACAATTTTCAGTTGGCTTCTAATATTGAAGTTTGGATTGGGCCTATCTGGAGCAGCAATTTCCATTAACACTTCATGGTGGTTGATTGTCATTCTGCAATTCTCCTATATTTTAATCACCAAGTCAGATGGAGCTTGGACTGGATTTACATGGCTAGCATTTGCAGACTTGTTTGCTTTTGTAAAGCTTTCTTTGGCTTCAGCTGTTATGTTATGGTACCTTTCTGAGTACAAAACTTAAGAAATTATGTTTTGGATAAATTGACCATCACTTAATCTTTCTGGAAGATCAAATTAAAGATTTTTTATTTTTATATTAAAATTGAAATTTCATTCCACTAATTTATTATTACCTTTATTCTTTTTAGTTTTTTTTATAAGACAAAATTTTAAATTTTTTTGATGATCTTTTTATAAGGTTAAATTACAATTTTTAAAATCATTTTTTTATTTTTTATTTACCCTTATTAATTATTTTACTTATCATATATTTTGGTTGTTTATTTAGGAGTAGAAAATTGTTTGATAAGTAGCAGTTCACATTCACAAACCTAGAAAAAAAACATAATAATATTACGTTTAATTAAACTTATAGAAATAAAAATTAGAATGTCATGTTATTTTTCAATAAATCAATAAATTTAACTAACAATTTACTATTTCTTTTGATATTGATGATAACTTTTTCTTATTTCTATGTCATGTAAATGACTGGATGGAGTATTATGTAAATGAAACAACATGAAACTTCGATCTGTAAGTAATTTTTTATTATATTTGTTAGCAAAGCTAAACTCCAATACTTGAATCATTGAACAATACTTCAAGAATTACGTGTTAGACCTAATTATATTTGAAGTGTGATGTTGAATGAGAACTCTAGAAATGTGATGGCAGTTTGGAGTTCTGGTACTTGATGATACTGGTAGTGATAGCAGGGCGTTTGAAAAATCCTTTGGTGCCAGTTGATGCCCTATCTATCTGGTAAAAAATTCTTCACCACCCTTCTGACCTCAAAATTCTCATTGTGCAAGAATAGTGAATATATTACCTAATTTCAATTTAGTGTGGGCCATGTGAAGGTCATAACCATTTATTCGATTTTCTTTTTGAAATTGTGCTTATCCATGTCATCTCTTATTTTATTGTGCTTGCAAATCAAAATTGAGCTTAACATGCTTTAATTAGAGAACATGACAATATTCAAGATCAATAATCATTACAATTACTTGTTTACATGTTTGCAGTATGAATATAAATGGCTGGGATGCCATGATTGCGATTGGGTTCAATGCAGCAATAAGGTGAGCATCTTTCAGCTAGTTCCTTTTCTTAATACATTTTCTTTCTATTTAAGACATAGGGAATCCATGTTCGTTTAGTGTGTTGTAAAAATAAATGAATTGAGGTGTATGATAAGATTATGCTCAGTGTTATTTCCCAAATTCAATAGCCCATTCTACGTTAAACTTAATTAGAACTAATAGAAAACAATATTTTCTTAACTCAAGTCACAAACAAGTCACACGAGGAGGAGGAAGAAATATTGTGTCTAATTGATCTGAAATAAATGCAACCGGGAAATGAAAATAGAGAGCGAACAGAAACTGTAATATTGCATTATAATTTCTTAAGTTGTTACAATAGTATAAAGCAGGGTATATATATGCATTTTACAAAAACACAATTCAGTTAGGCTTGAGGGGAGTGACTAGCTTAGCAGGTTACAAACTAAAACAAACTTATTAACATCAATTTGATGAATTGGCTAGGACTGAGTAAGGGCAATGGTGAGAATCACTCTTATTGTGACAGGTTTTACAATAGGTGAGAAGGTTTCAACATAGTCAAAGCCTTCTTGTTAGTGAAACCCTTTGGCAACTAGCCTAGCCTTATACTTTTGGATGGAACCATCTAGGTTTTCTTTTACTCTAAATACCCATTTGTAGCCTATAGCTTGTCTATGAGAGGGAATAGACACAAGGTACCAAGTTTGATTAGCCAAAAAAGCATCATATTCACTTTGCATGGCTGCAGTCCACTCAGGATACCTAAGAGCTTGAGAGACTGAAGCTGGGAGAGATACAGGCTTTGGAATAACATGAAGTAGAGTTGGTCTGAGTTTGGGTTTCACAATTCCAGATTTGGACCTAGTTTGCATAGGGTGAGATGAGCCAATTCTCACTGCTTCAGTAGGGAGATCAGATTCAGGGGATCTATTATTAAAGCTAGAAGTAAAAAAAGCAGGTTCAGCAAAAGAGGACAAATGTGTAGGTTGTTCTGAACTAGAAGTAGTAGGTTGAGAGGTAGAGAACAGAGGAATAACTGAAGAAGAATTAGTAGGTTCAGGAGATGGAGGGCTAGTAGCTAAAGGATCAACAAGGAATTATGGGAGAACTTGAAGAGTGGGTGAGACTATTAAGGTGGATCCAGAAGCAGAACCAGAGGTAGTGGTTTGAAAAGGGAACTTGTACTCATTGAAGAGGACATCTTTAGATATGTAGATTATTCCATCAGCCAAGAGACACTTGTATCCTTTGTGGTTAGAGGAGTATCTTAGAAATGTGCATTCAGTAGACCTATAATCTAATTTATGCTTCACATATGGTCTGAGAAAAGGGAAGCAAACACAACCAAAGACTTTAAGAATGGAGTAATCAGGTGGGACATGGTATAGTTGTGTATAAGGGATAAGATTACCATTTGAGATAGATGATAATCAATTAATTAAGAAGGCAATAATATGGAAATAATGATCCCAGAATTTTAGAGGAAGAGAAGCTTGAGAAAGCAAAGTAAGACCCATTTCCACTATATGCCTATGTTTTCTCTCAACTGCCCCATTCTAATGATGAGTGTGTGGGCAAATAACTCTATTTTGAATGCCTAGTTCAGTTAAAAAAGGAGTAAAGGAACAAAACTCACCACCCGAATCTGACTGAATTGCTTTGATTTTCTGGTTCAGTTGAAGTTCAGCCATGGACTTGAATTGTTTGAAGATGGAAAACACCTTAGACTTCTTTTTGAGAAAGTATATCTAAAACATCCTAACCTTAATATAATAATAAAAATACGGAAAAAAATTATTTTTTTTCAAAAATATTTACACCCATCCTAGAATGTCCCTATATGACTCAACGGGTTACCTGTAACATATCCTAGGGTTTGAGGCTCCAAAATGGCCCAAAGAAAATTTTTTATCACGCCGGCTCCCTGCACATCACTCGATAAATTGAGTCAAATCGGAGTTACACAACTTCAATCGGGATGAATCCAATTTTTAAACATCCACAACTCAAATACCTACAATTGTTATGAAGAAGTTGAGGGTCAATTATGCCCCGAAGATTACCTAATTCATAAATTTATAAAATCAGCCCTGCTGAAATTTTCAGCATGAACACCCTTTAGTATTTTAGGCATAACTCGGGCTAAAAAACTCTGATCGAAGCAAATTGAGTATCAAAACGATGGCGACAAAATTATCTAAAACTTTTATGAAGAGAGAAAAAGCTCAATCAACTTGTTTGAGTGAGATTTTGGGCGCTTAAGCGAGATTTTCGCTCAAGCTCTCGCTTGAGCGAAAATGCAAAAGCATCAGACCCTGGTCAGCTCACTTGAGCAAAAATGGCATCAGCTTAAGCGAAAATGACTCTCGCTTGAGCAAAATTATGCTCGCTTGAGCGAGATTTACCCAGAATGTACACCCAAACTCATAATGGCTCGCTCAAGCGAGATTTGACTAGCTTGAGTGAAAATGACAGTTTTAAACCTATAAATTGACTTCCCACCTGATCCGGTCTATATACCGGTGTCCAGACTATGACATTATCTTATCTGTTCTGGAAGGTAAACCAATATCACAAGTTAACATCTGGACTATAAAATACCGTGCTAAGCTTTTTCCCTTCACCGGTTTGTCTGAGACAACACTTTACACACTGGTTATTGTCTGTTCTGTGGTCACAGGGGCGTTTGTAAAGACCCCGTTCTTCCCGTATCATGTGTCAGAAAGGTACTCTACTCTATGCACCTCCTGGCTCTTGACCCAACATCTACGCTCTCCCTATGTTATTATACATAACCGTTCACCTATACTTTGAGAGGATAAGTGGCTGTTCTACTTCCCATGATTGATACCCTGCATAGCGGAAAGTATCCACATTACCCGTCAGAAGGTACAAAGTACAGCTACAGGAGTGATACGCGGGAAATAAGGATCTTCCCCATTCCTGCGTCAGAATCGTACACTAAGCATTGAACTACTCTTAATCGTACACAGAGCTCTACGTCAGAGTCTCCTGGCCCCACTTGTGCCTGATGATTCATTTTTCACGCTCATCTACAAATAGTCAATTTTCACACTCACATAAGGTGACGTTGTTCCAACTCTTAATACACTATTGCATTACTCAAGTTTTCTCTGAGTTTTCATTCTCTTCACTGACTTGAGCGTCAGAAAATCTTCGTAGGTGACACCACCTTTCGCCCCCATCAACGCGAAAGCTTGGTGTTAAGGATCTCCATGACAACAAGACCAGACTCTCCCACTGAGAGTTTGGATTATAATACCGGATACCCACTGTACTGGTGTACAAACGCTTAAATCTCAGACTTTTGTGGCTAGTCCCTAGTCCGGATCCTTGACCCCGGACTAAACCAGTTTATTGGCACACCCGGTGGGACACGTTAGAGTTATTCCCACTTTTCGCTGAAGTTCAATACACCCATGGAGGGAGATGGACGTGATTTCGTCGATGGTCACGTAGAGGATGTGACCCGTCAACATGCTAACAGGAGACTTCTCTTCGAATCTCCTGGAACCAACTCGAGAAGGGTGATACCTGTGACAGCTCCAGATCCTCGAGATGAAGTTATAAG
This sequence comes from Clitoria ternatea, assembly GCA_037962975.1. Taxonomy (NCBI): domain Eukaryota; kingdom Viridiplantae; phylum Streptophyta; class Magnoliopsida; order Fabales; family Fabaceae; genus Clitoria; species Clitoria ternatea. Next base: position 212,316,407 of record CM075670.1, read on the forward strand.
GCAACTCAGGGAGGAGTTGATGGAGTTGAGGAGAGAGAGGAGGGTGACGGAGAATAAGGCGACGTCTCAGGCTGAGGAGACTCATCACACCTCTAGGAGGAAGAAATCCACCACTCTCCAGTATTCAAAGGTTCCCATCTACGAGGAGCGAGAGTAAACTCATGACTCTGGGGACAGAGTCAATGGAAGAATGAAGGAGCGAGCGGTAGTGGCCTCTAGGACGTATCGGCTCAACGTTCCATTCTCTAGGAGGCTCATGAGTGTGCCTATTCCCAGGCATTTGCAGACGACTCAACCACTCTCAATCGGGAAGTATAATGGAGAGACTGACCCCAATAAGTGTGACATCCCAGCGCTGTTGAGGGCGGGGAGTGATCGCCGGTGCATGGGCACGGACAAGGAGCGGCTCCTGGCAGGCTTCCAGCGGGGAATGTGACATCCCGGGCACTGTTGAGGGCGGGGAGTGATCGCCGGTGCATAGGCACGGACAAGGAGCGGCTCCTGGCAGGCTTCCAATGGGAAGGACACATGAACGAACTGAATACATACCAGAATGAGAGGGATCCAAAGACTATATAGGTATGAGACTATACAGTCGAGGATAGCTTAAAGGAATGAATTCGTACTACCTATACCAACAAATGCATTAGCCTTTTCGGTGGCCTATCACATAAGGACTCCAAAGTTAAGCGTGCTTAACTTGGAGTAATTCTGGGATGGGTGACCTCTTGGGAAGTTCTCAGGAAGTGTGTGAATAAGGACAAAAGCACATTGGAAAGGTCTCGTGTTGGTCTGTGGGGAGAGTCGTTCACTCCTGAAAAGCGGCTGGGGCGTTACAGTGGTATCAGAGCCTAGCCTTTCCTAGTACAGTATGGTTTGGGGATGAACCAGGCGGAAGCTGGTGGGCATGTGACATCCCAGCGCTGTTAAGGGCGGGGAGTGATCGCCGGTGCATAGGCACGGACAAGGAGCGGCTCCTGGCAGGCTTCCAGTGGGAGGGACACATGAACGAACTGAATACATACCAGAATGAGAGGGATCTAAAGACTGTATAGGTATGGGACTATACAATCGAGGATAGCTTAAAGAAATGAATTTGTACTACCTATACCAACAAATGCATTAGCCTTTTCGGTGGCCTATCACATAAGGACTCCAAAGTTAAGCGTGCTTAACTTGGAGTAATTCTGGGATGGGTGACCTCCTGGGAAGTTCTCAGGAAGTGTGTGAGTGAGGACAAAAGCACATTGGAAAGGTCTCATATTAGTCTGTGGGGAGAGTCATTCACTCCTGAAAAGCGGCCTGGGCGTTACAATAAGCACCTTGATGCTTATGTGTATGAGGCTTTGTATCTGGGAGCAGACAAAGATGTAATATGCAGGATGTTCCCACGAATATTAATGGAGGATGCCCTTAGCTGGTTCAAGGGCCTACCGCCGGGCTCAATAGACTCCTGGGAGGAGATGGCAGCTGCTTTCGAGAATCATTTCGTCATCTCTAGGGATATTCCCAGGACTTCTCACATCTTGGCCCAGATCAGGCAAGGGGAGAACGAAACTCTTAAAGAGTTTCTGAAGAGGTTTTACAAAGAGACAGCTATGGTGCCTAACCTCATGGAGGCCATCCAGCTTCACATTGTTATTGAGGCTCTACAGCCTGGATCAGCCTTCGCCCTGTCTCTAGTGAAGAGTCCTCCGACGAAGTTTGAAGAGTTTCGGAGGAAGGCCTCGAAGTACGTGGGCATAGAAACGCATTTGGAGGCTACAGCGGCGAGAACAAAGTCATCAACATCAACATCAACACCAACCTCACCAAGGCAAGTTGGCTCCGACATGGGAAGGCCCCTACAGGTATCCAAAGTCACTAGCAAAGGCTCTTATCGCCTAGAAAATCTTGATGGCACACCAATTCACAATAAATGGAATACCCAGAGCTTGCGCGTCTATTACAGCTAGTTGGTAAGACGGGGTGTACTCTTTTTTCTTACTTGGGGTTTTCCCATTGGGTTTTTTCCAAGAAGGTTTTAATAAGGCATGACACCAACTACGCTTTTATTATAATTCACATTCAATTCAATAAAATCCTCATATACAAACATGATTCTTTCACGCTTTCCTTTGTACTGTAATTTATAGTTTCTTACCAGCCTACGTAAAGACCCTCAGGACGGATGACCCCAATCACCTATTTTGTGAATTAGTGATGTAACTCCTCGAGGAAATCAAAGGGTTGTAGGATCAGACCTTCTTCAAGGCTGTACCGAACCCCATCTGAAGGCCTGGATTATAGGATTAAACCGAACTCCAGGTACGGTTAGTAGGTTTGGCCGAACACCGGTGAAGACCTGAGTTGTAGGATTGAACCGAACCTTAGGAAATGGGTTGTAGGTTTGGCCGAATCCCATTTAAAGGCCCAAATTGTAGGATTAAACTGAACTCTAGGTAGGGTTAATAGGTTTGGCCGAACATCGGTGAAGACCTAATCATCATCCTTATGATTGAGGTATATTTTCCCCAGGATGGATGATCTCAATCACCTATTCTGTGAATTGACGATGTACCTCCTAGCGCGAACAATTCCAATCACCATTCTTGTGATTAAAGGCCCAGCCATCATCCTTATGATTGAGGCAGCTTCTTACAGGACGGATACACCGAGTCGTTATTTCTATCTTAAACGATATCACTCTACGAGTAATTCAATAGGTTCATCTACTGTCAGAGCGGACTAAATCCCTCATCCCTAAAGAGTTAAGGGCGACATCGAGTTTAACCCCTTGGCGTATCGAAATCTCGAATTCAAGTCAATTATTCAAATATCGAAGTACAAAAGATGAACAAACAAAATACAACATGAAATCTTACTCGAAAATCTTCCACTCGAAAGGATCACTCGGCAATCTCGAAGACAAACCCAAGCACTAGCTCTCGGTAATTTTGAATATAAGCCCGAGCACTAGCTCTCGGCAATCTCGAAGATAAACCCAAGCACTAGCTCTCGGTAATTTTGAATATAAGCCCAAGCACTAGCTCTCGGCAATCTTGAAGACAAACCCAAGCACTAGCTCTCGGTAATTTTGAATATAAACCTGAGCACAAGAGCAGTAGAAGAAAGAAGAAGAAATAAACTAAGAGGCAAGGGTTTAATCTTCATTGATATTGATTGTCTTTCCCTCGTCAGCTTTGTCATCACCCTCCTCTCCTCTTTTGACATCCTGTACTTTCTCTCCTCTGGTCTAGCCACCAGGAGTTTGATTTCTTTCTGTGGTAATGGCAGAGCCCGGAGCAGCCGACCCAGGCTCCATACTCTGGCCCTCGGGGAGAGGTGGTATCTCGTACAGTGAATTTGTAGGTTCCTCATGTCGGCCTTCTTTCACCGCAACCAACTTCACATTGTGGAACTCATAGAACGGATCGATACCATACAAATTGAATTTCACGCCGGGGTTATGATAGAAAAGTTAGCGAACGGCTAGGCCGAAGGAATCATATGGCGCTTCAATGCAGATTTTCAGAGCTGTAAAGGCCTTGGCCTTAGCAGCAGCAAGACTCTTCTTCAGCTTGGCATTTTCTTCCTCCAATGACCCAGCTGGTGCACTCCCCCGTTTTAGCTCTTCAATCTGTACCAGTAACTCCTTCTCCCCGGCTTCCCAATCTGCAACATTCTCCTGCCTGTTGGTCTTTGCAGTAGCAAGGTCCGTGCTCAGCTTGACTTTCTTCTCTTTTTCAAGCTTGAGCTCTTCTCGCGGTTGGGGGAAAAATTTATTTTCTTCTTGAAGATCGGGTTTTGCCGCTCCAAGGATTTATTCGCCATGTGTAAACAGCTTATTTCAGCAACCCGCTCCTTATCCAATTCCTTGGCTTTCTTTAACTCAGTCTCGACTCCCCTTGAGGTTTCCGTTTTCTTAGCCGCCCAGGTCTCCTTCACTGCGATTTCAGTTTCCAATTTCTCTATTTGTTCCATATAATCCGCCGAATCGCTCAGGGAATCCAGCAGACCGGAAAGCTCATCTAACTGCCAGCGATCGGCCTTGCAAGCCTCTCTTACTTCAGCGGTCTTAAGAGTAGGACGGAGGCAGTATCTTGGCTTGGGGAGTGTTGGTGGCATGGAACCTCCGTACCATAGGAAGGGAGAGAGGAGAGGGGAGTGGAGAATGGGGTTCTCATTGTCCGACCTCGTCCCTGAGTCGGTGTTGGAAGGAAGAGTAAGAGGAGATTCAACCGGCTTCTCCCCCTTGTCTCTTTTCTGTACACCAGATTCCTCCAAAGTCCTCTGTCTCTTCCTAGGAGACTCACCAACGAAAGGCTTGCTCTTGTCTGCAGCCTTAACCAGAGTTCTCCTCTTCTTCTTCTCAAGGATAGGCTGCTCCTGCTGATGAGCGGTTTCTTCACCGCCCTCCTTCTCATTCAAAGGCACGTCATCCCCCATGTCGGAGGTCAGCGGGAAAGGAATTCCTTTTCAATCGCAGGACGACCCAACAGGCATTGTGTCCACACAGAACTTATATATGTCTCAACAGATATTTCTGCATGTTACACTGACATCCCAACCTCTCGCAAACAGCATAGCTTATATGAGTAACTTAACAGTCCCTCACACAAGTTAAGGGACAAATGATCCGGTCTATATACCGGTGTCCAGACTATGACATCATCTTATCCATTCTGGAAGGTAAGCGGATATCACAAGTTAACATCCGGACTATAAAATACCGTGCTAAGCATTTTCCCTTCACCGATTTGTCTGAGACAACACTTCACACACTAGTTATTGTCCGTTCTGTGGTCACAGGGGCGTTGGTAAAGACCTCATTCTTCCCGTATCATGCGTCGGAAACGTACTCTACTCCATGCACCTCCTGGCTCTCGACCCAACATCTACGCTCTCCCTATGTTATTATACATAACCGTTCATCTATACTTTGAGAGGATAAGTGGTTGTTCAACTTCCCATGATTGATACCTTGCATAGCGGAAAGTATCCACGTCACCCGTCAGAAGGTACAAAGTACAGCTACAGGAGTGATACGCGGGAAATGCGGATCTTCCTTATTCCTGTGTCTGAATCGTACACTGAGCATTGAACTACTCTTAATCATACACAGAGCACTGTGTCAGAGTCTCCTGGCCCCACTTGTGCCGGACGATTCATTTTCCATGCTCATCTACAGATAGTTAATTTTTACACTCACATAAGGTGACGTTGTTCCAACTCTTAATACACTATTTCATTACTCAAGTTTTCTCTGAGTTTTCATTCTCTTCACTGACTTAAGCGTCGAAAATCATCGCAGGTGACACCACCTTTCGCCCCTATCAACGCGAAAGCTTGGTGTGAAGGATCTCCAGGACAACAGGACCTGACTCTCCCACTGAGAGTTCAGATTATAATATCGGATACCCACTGTACAAGTGTACAAACGCTTAAATCTTAGACTTTTGTGGCTGGTACCTAGTTCGGATCCTTGACCCCGGACTAGACCAGTTCACCACCTATCTATTTTGCCTGTTTCAACTCCGATCACTACGAAACTTCATGGGCATTATAATTTAACTATTCCGGAGCTGTTGGTGCTGTCCATTCACCAAAATTCTAACATATGATTAAGATATGCACAAATTTACATTTTTACCATTTCAAGCTATAATATACAACCTAGACTCCTTTTCTCATTTGATTTGGTCCATTCCAAATCACACAAGTCCTAAATCATGCATATAACCTATTGAAACCATCCCATGGTATCCAAACCTCCTAAAACTCAAGATGACCCTATCACTTCCCCAACTATGCATGAAATCATAGGCAACCATCATTTTTCTCATAGTACATCATTCATTCAAGGGTCTAATATATGATTCATATCAATCATCACACATTAATAATTCCTGGACATCTCAGACACATGCAATGCACCAAGTGCATATCCACAATTCCTGGAAATCATGCATAATCAATGTACATTCATATGGTGGGACCATCCATGGTCATCACAACCAAAACAACATCAATATGAACATCACAACAGCAAGTATAGGTTCAAACAATTCTATTCAGTTACTAAATCCTCTAAGTATATACATATACATATATATATGATCCGGTCTCAATACCGGTATCCGATCTGCTATACATATTTCAACGTCTTTGATAAGACATCCACGTGTAACCGGTGTCATCGGTATACATCCGGACTGTAATTCCGTATCAGGCGTTCTCCCTATACCGGTCATCCAGGATAACACCATGACATCGGACAATACACACGTCACTGTGCTAATGACAAGGATTGTTGCTACAGGGATCGATCAATAATTCCCTACACTACGAGCCAAACTTTGCTCACGGGAATGGTCAACTTGTTCCCTAATCCTAGTCTACATTCTCTACGCTCAATATAAAATAGCCACTTGACCCAATCATGCAGGTAAGTGCGCAATATAATAATGCTAATGGGAGTTGGTGGTTCCCCACCAACGAGTCCTCGTTAATCGAGCCAATCAGGTATATGAACTAACTTCATGATTGAAGTTAGGGATCTCTTCTTCAGCTCTTTTACGACTGAATCTTCTCTGAATACATTCCTTACTTGGAATATAATCACTGACTTGAGCGTCGGAGAATCTTTGCAGGTGACACCACCATTCGCCCACTTCAACGCGTTAGGTCGGTGTGAAGGATCTCTAGGACGCCCAATCCGTTCTCCTCATTCAGGGATAACGGATACACACATCGGATACACATACATCCGGTATCTTATACGGTATTGACATACTATTCGTGACTGGCTTGAGATCGGATCTCTTGACCCCGGTCCAGGACAGATCATTGGCACGCCCAGTGGGACTCGATAAAGTTATTCCCATATCCTTTGACAGAGCAGGTAATCTACCATGCAAGGCGAAGCACAAGACTCCATCGAGAATCAAGCTGAAGGCAGAACCAATCCTAATGCCTACAGAAAACTCAACCTTGATTCTCATGGGGGCAACTCAAAGAAGATAGTAACAGTGTCTGATCCTGATCCTCGTGATGAGTTGATCAAACAACTTCAGAGGGAACTCGCTGAATTGCGAAGAGAAAAAAGGCAAAGTGAGGATAAAGAGTCATCTCGCACGCGAAACACTCCCCACACAACTGATGGTGAAAAGTCCACCACTCTTCAGTACTCAAAGATCCCAACCTTTGAGGAGGGAGAACAAATTCGCGATTCTGAGGATGCAGCTTCCCGAAGGAAGAGAGATTCAATAACAGCACCCCCATTGTCTTACAATCTTAAGGTTCCTTTTTCAAGGAGACTTATGGGCATCAGCATCCCCAAGCACCTTCAAACCACTCAACCACTTTCCATCGGAAAGTATAATGGTGAAACTGATCCAACTAAGCACCTTGATGCTTATGTGTTTGAAGCCATGTACTTGGGGGCTGATGAAGACGTGATGTGCCGAATGTTCCCTCGAACATTGTCTGAGGAAGCCCTCGGGTGGTTTAAAGGCCTGCCTTCTGGATCCATAGATTCTTGGACGGAAATGGCAGCTGCCTTTGAAACCCACTTTGTCATCTCCAGAGACGTACCCAAGACGTCTCACACCTTGGCTCAGATTAAGCAAGGTGAAACAGAGGGCTTAAAAGATTTTCTGAAGAGGTTTTATAAGGAAGCAGCCCTGGTTCCTAACCTCACAGAATCTATCAAGCTGCATATCGTGATTGAGGCATTGCAGCCAGGATCAGCTTTCGCTCTTTCATTAGCAAAGAGCCCCCCGACAACTTTTGAGGAGTTCAGGAAAAAAGCCTCAAAGTATGTGAGCATAGAGATGCATTTGGAGGCAATGGCTGCAAAGAAAAAGCCACCAACACCATCTCCCCAAACCCAGAAGGGTAAGGAGAAGACGAGGTCAGAACGCATGGAGAGGCCATTCACCAATCCTAAGGTGGATAACCGCCCTCCTCGACCTCGAGAAAGGCATGTCAATTCTTTCAGCCACTATGCACAGTTATCTGCTAGACCATCTCAGATTTTGAGAGAGGTCGGATGGCCAGTTTTCAGCACATATGGCATCAGGAGACCAGCCCCTATGAAAAGACCAGGAAATTCACGAAAGTACTGTGAATTTCATGAACAAAATGGTCATTCCACTGATGAATGCCAAGCTCTAAAGAACGCGGTTGAGACGCTAATTAGAGAAGGCAAATTGAAGCAATACCTGTTCAAAGAAAAATCCTTTGACAGGGCGGAACGGAATGAGAAAAGAGAAAGAGATCCCGACGATGGGGATGATAACAATCCCAGTCCGGTTCGAAAGTTCTCTGCTGCAGAGAAGCAAAAAGGTGTAATGACCGATAATGCAGCACAGAAAGACAGCATACCCCAGCAACAACGTCAGGGCCGACGTGAAGTCATTGACATGATTGCTGGAGGGTTCGCTGGAGGAGGAGCTTCAATTACAGCCCGTAAGAATCATCACAGAATGATTCTATCTGTGCAAGGGAAGGTCAAAGACAATCGCCCTTACAGAGGAGGAATTGAGGCTCCCATAATCTCTTTCTCTGACGAGGATTTTGGCCCAACCGTTCCTGGTGGTGACGATGCTGTAGTCATCACTGCTGTGATCGCCAACAAGGACGTCCGAAGAATCCTTGTTGACCAGGGAAGTTCCTGCGATGTTATTTTCTATAATTGCTTTGAAAGAATGGGTTTTAAAGACTCAGACTTACAGCCTTACACGCAGGAACTAACAGCTTTCAATGGCGCAAAGCAATTAACTAGAGGGTATCTTGATACCCTTATCTCGTTTGAAGGCGAGCCAGGAGCCAGGACGGTTAAGTCTCGGGTGCTAGTGATTGATGTCAAATCACCATTTAATGGCATCATAGGCCGTCCTACTCTGAATGCAATGGAGGCAGTTGTATCAACCCCACATCTCCTTATCAAGTTCATTGACAAGGATAATGCTGTGTCATCTATCCGGGGTGATCAAGAGATGGCTAGGTACTGCTACAACCTTAGCCTCAACATGACAAAGCTGGACGCCTCCAATAAAAAGAGGAAACTTAATGATGCTGGAACATCGGCTGGATCTGTAAGTCTTGTCGACCTGGATCCTAGAGCGGATTTGAACATTGATCCGTTCAACCCATCAAAGCCCACACCGGATGGAAGTTCCAGGGACATTGTCTTGGGAGATTCTCCAGAAAAGATCACCCATATCAATGACAAGCTAGATGCTGAAATAGAGCAGCGACTGCTGGCTCTCTTACAAGAGTTTAAAGACCTCTTTGCATGGACTGTAGCCGATATGCCAGGTATAGACCCTGAATTCTGCTGTCATAAACTTTCCGTCTATCCAGAGACGAAACCTGTGGCCCAAAAGAAAAGACGATTGGGCCCAGAGAAACAGAAGGCAGCTTGCCAGCAAACTGAGGAATTGCTGAAGGCCGGATTTATCAGGGAAATCCGATATTCCTCTTGGCTTTCGAATGTGGTGATGGTCCCTAAATCCAATGGTAAATGGAGAATGTGCATTGATTACGTGGACCTCAACCGCTGCTGTCCAAAAGATCCTTATCCTCTTCCTAATATAGATCGGATGGTGGATGATTCCTCTGGTTATCAATACCTGAGCTTCATGGACGCTTATTCTGGTTATAACCAAATTCCGATGTGCGAAGAGGATCAAGAGAAGACAGCTTTCATAAATGATCGTGGTGTCTTTTGCTATACAGTCATGCCCTTTGGCCTGAAAAACGCTGGGGCGACATATCAGCGCATGATCAACAAGGTTTTCGAAGGTATGCACACCAAACTTGTCGAAGTATACATTGACGACATAATAGCAAAGACACCGGTTGGTGGCGATCATATTGACGACCTGCGCCAAGTATTCACCCGTTTGAGACAATTTAACATGAGGCTGAACCCAATGAAGTGCACATTTGCTGTCCCTGCTGGGAAATTTTTGGGTTTCATGTTAACTCAACGTGGTATAGAAGCCAATCCAGGGAAGTGCCAAACGATTCTAGACATGCAAAGTCCTAAGAATCTCAAAGAAGTCCAATCCCTGAATGGCAAGGTAGCAGCTTTGGCACGATTCATGCCGAAAATGGCTCACAGGTCGCTCCCTCTGTACAAAATACTGAAAAAGTCCAAGAAATTCGAGTGGGGACAGGAACAAGAAAAAGCTTTCCAAGAGCTTAAGGAGGTGTTGTCCAAACCTCCCATTCTCACAAAGCCTGACCCCGAAGACACACTCATTCTGTACTTGGCTATTTCAGATGAAGCTTTGGGCGTTGCCTTGATAAAAGAAACTCCTGATGGACAAAGACCGGTCTATTTCACTAGCAAGACCTTGCAAGGTGCTGAAATCCGGTATCAAAAAATTGAAAAGGCCGCCCTCGCTGTTGTTTGGGCCTCACGACGGTTGCGTCCGTACTTTCACGCCCATCCAATCATAGTGAGAACGGATTTGCCACTCCGTTCAGTCTTAATCAAGCCCGATCTTGCTGGGAGGATGATCAAATGGTCTATTGAACTCTCTGAGTTTGATATATCCTACGAACCCCGCAGCGCTATTAAAGCTCAAGTCCTGGCTGACTTTATTGTGGAAATGACAGGGACTGATCCGGATTACCCTCGAGTCCATTGGACCATTTACGTTGATGGTTCATCAAACCAAAGAGGCTCAGGAGCAGGTGTAGTTCTCGAAAGTGATGACGGAGTACACCTGGAGATCTCCCTTCGTTTCAATTTCAAAACGTCCAACAACCAAGCTGAGTACGAAGCTTGCTTGGCCGGGCTAAGAGCTGCGATTGACATCGGAGCTTCTGAGGCGACACTCTGCAGCGATTCACAGCTGGTGATTTCGCAGATCTTAGGAGATTATCAAGTTCACGAACCTCAACTCCAATTATACTTGAACTGTGTCAAGGAGTTGACTGAGAAATTCTCCAAAGTGGAGTTCAAGCATGTTCCACGTGAAGAGAATACGAGAGCGGATATACTCTCCAGGTTAGCAAGCACTAAACGACCGGGTAGCACTACTACACTGGTTCAAAGCACGCTAACGTCGCCCAGCATCCCTCTTTTCCCTTCTCTAAACGCCATAATGACTGACTCCCTTTACGGAGATACATGGATGGCTCCTTACATCCGTTATTTGGCTGATGGACAGCTACCCACAGATGAGAAGGAAAAGACGAGGTTAAGGAGAGAATTACCGTATTTCACTATGATTGATGGTAATCTCTACAGAAGGGCACTCTCTGTGCCCTATTTAATTTGTCTCAAAGAGGATGAGGTGCAAGGTGTATTGGAGGAAGTGCATGGAGGACAAAGTGGACACCATGCCGGAGGAAGAAGCTTAATGCGAAAAATCCTCAGAGCTGGATACTGGTGGCCCACAATGAAGCAAGACTCCATTGACTTCGTCAAAAAATGCGACGCTTGCCAAAAATTCTCTAACCTACACCACACACCGGCAGAAGAACTCTTCACATCCGCTGTTCCATGGCCCTTCTATCAATGGGGATTGGATATTCTGGGCCCCTTTCCAACTGCTCCTGGGGGCATCAAATATCTCATTGTAGGGGTCGATTATTTCACTAAGTGGATAGAAGCAGAGCCGGTGGTGCATATTACTTCAGCCCGAACTCGCCGTTTCATGTATGAAAACATCATAACACGGTTCGGGGTCCCAGCACGGATTGTCACAGATAATGGCACCCAGTTCACGGATAGAAAATTCACAGATTTACTTGAAGGGTTAGGAATAACCCAAATATTCTCATCCGTCGAACATCCCCAAACTAATGGTCAAGCTGAAGTGGCCAACAGGGAGGTGCTTAAGGGATTAAAGAAGCGCCTTGGTGAAGCCAAGGGCGGATGGACAGACCAGCTGTGTCATGTCCTATGGGCATATCGGACAACGCCTCATTCATCCACCAATGAATCCCCATATCGCCTAACATACGGGGTCGAGGCAATGATACCTGTGGAACTGCAAATTGCTTCCACAAGGGTTAAGTACTTCTCTGAAGAAACCAACAATGCAAACTTGGCATCTGAAATGGATGTCATACAAGAACTCAGAGAAGACGCTTTCATCAGAGATCAAGCCATCAAAGCCAAAGTTGCTCTCCGGTATAACAAACGAGTCCAATCAAGGACTTTCAACGTTGGAGATTTGGTTTTGAAGAAAGCAAGTATAGGGAACAAATTCGCCCATCAAGGCAAATTAGCCCCAAACTGGGAAGGCCCATACAGGGTATCCGAGGTCACTGGCAAGGGCTCTTATCGCCTTGAAAACCTTGATGGCACTCCAATCCGAAACAAATGGAACACCCAAAACTTGCGCATCTACTATAGCTAGCTGTTTCTACACTCTCCTATCCTTGTCATGGATTGAATACTGGAGAATTTATTTCCACAGCTACGCTCTCCTTGTAATTCTTATTTTTGATTTAATAAGAATCTCTCATAACAATTTAACTCTTTCGAGTTTTTCTTATGCTGTGATTTTCAGTTTATCCGGTGTACAAAAGCATATTCAGGACGGATGATCTCAGCTATTTATTCTGTAGTTGACGATGTAACTCTTCGAATATGCGCAACGCACAAGAACATACTCAGGACGGATGATCTCAATTACCCATTCTGTAATTGACGATGTAACTCCTCGAGTGTGTAAAAATTGAAGGCCCAGATTGTAGGATTAAACCGAACTCTGGGTACGGTTAGTAAGTTTGGCTGAACACCGGTGAAGGCTCAGATTGTAGGATTAAACCGAACTCTGAGTACGACTAGTGGGATTAAACCGAACGTCGGTGAAGACCTGAGTTGTAGGATTAAACCGAACCTCAGGACATGGGTTGTAGGGCTGGTCCTTCTTCAAGGCCACAAACCGAACCCCATTCGAAGACTACATGGGTTGTAGGGCTGGTCCTTCTTCAAGGCCACAAACCGAACCCCATTCAAAGACTACATGGGTTGTAGGGCTGGTCCTTCTTCAAGGCCACAAACCGAACCCCATGCGAAGGCTTGGGCGCAGTAAGCTGGTTTTTCTTCAAAACCACGCTGAACCCCAAGTGACGGGCGCAGTAGGTTCAGGATTAGCCCTGATCTGAACCCCGTATCGAAGGCTCGGATTGTAGGATTAAACCGAACTCTGAGTACGACTAGTAGGATTAACCGAACGTCGGTGAAGAATCGTCATTGGATAAAACCAAAGACCAATTGAAGAACGGCAAGTAGGATTCAACCGAACGCCAAATATGACATGGACAGTAGGATCAAACCGAACTCCAAACACAACAAGTAAGTTGTACTGAACTCCAGATTAATACTCTCTTATGAAGTTCTTTATTTGGAAGTTTTATATATTCTGAGTCATCAATTCTTCAATTGAGACCTGACTCATAAACTCCGACACAAACAATTCACTCAGGTACGCCACAATCTAAGGCATTTTCACCCGAAATTTCTCAGTCGGAAATATTTGAAGAGGAATTTCTATTTTAAATCCTCACTTTTAAAAAAAAAAAAAAAAAAAACTCTCACGAGAAAATGACACTCAGTTTATTCAAATTCATAATCACCCAATGAAACTGGGGGACAGCATTAACGGTTTAACGAATATCTTGAGGAATGAACTCTCGTCTAAACGATCTCACAATCATTCCCCTTAGGCCGTTCTTGAGACACTGATGTGTTCCCCCACAAGCGGTGGTTTTATTATGGAATTCATTTTGCATGTATATGTCCGGTATGGAGATTTTGTTTTACAATCCGATCTTCATTACTTAAATCCGGAATAATACAATACACATGCAGTCCCTCTATTAAAGTTGTTTTTCACTAAACAAGAATGGAGGTAAAAAACTCTTTTATTGATTCAATAAGAATTACAATTCGTGTAATAATCCGGAGCTGATCCCGGAACACAGCGAATTCAAATCAATAAAACGAAAAAGCAAACAAGAAAGGCGCTACTCTTTCCGGCTTGAGTCTCCCTCCTTCCCCTTGCCTTTGTCTCCGATCTTGCCTCCTTCAGTGCGAGAGCTCGATCCTGTACTCGAGGGTTTCAAGAGGGAAGGTCTCATTGATTGACCTTTAGGTAAGGGAGCAAACTTATAAGGTGTTCTAGGCGGACTCTCTTGACGATTGTCAACGATGGCCACCAGTTTCCCTTGGTGAAACTTATAGAACGGATCAATACCGTTCAAATTAAGTGATACCTTGGGATTCCGGTATAACACCTGACGAATTGCCAACCCGAAAGCCTCCTTGACTGCTTGGTCACACATGTTTACAGCATCGTCCAGGTCTGCTTTCAGGGTCTTGACTTCGCCATTCGAATCCGCCAGCTTTGATAACAGCTCCTTTTCCTTACGTGTCCAATCATCCACTCCCAGAGAATGGACGACCTTAGCCTCCTTCAACCCCTTTTCCAGCTTTGAAGAGCGTTCCTTCTCCGTGCAGAGATGAGCATTGAGGTCAGCATTGATTTTCTTCTGATCAGAAATTTGACCCTCTAGCTCCTTGGCAAGACTCTTCAACTTGGCAATTTCTTCATCCTTCTTCTGATTTTCTTCTTCGGAAGTTTTTAATTTTCCTTCTAATTGGAGGATGATTGCCTTGTCCTTGCCAACCACCGAGGTGAGCCTCTCATTTTCTTCTGTGAGCTCGCGAACCGACTTGAGGAGCTCGGATAAATCAGCCAAGTGCTTCTGTCCGTCGTCGCAAGCTCTGATCAGTTCTTCGTTCTTTAACGAGGGCTTCACCTTAGGTGAGGATTCAGGAACGCCCTCAGTAACAGAGTCCTCGTACACCGGATGTTGAACAAGACCGGAATTACCTTCAAGAGAGCAGGGGGCTTTGGGCGTGAAGTAGGTCGTTATTAGCTTCGCCCCACAAGTGATTACACTGCCGGGGGCATCCGGAGTGGGTTCTTCCGCTCTTTTTTCTTTAGCAGGCCCTGGCTCAGCAGCCCCTCTTGAAGTTTTTGGTTTTTTGGGCGAGGATTGACGGTCTGAGGCCTTCGAAGGATCACGCTTGGTCCTCTTCTTTTTCTCGACCACCTTCTCAGGTCCGCCCTCGACCAGAGGAATATCGTCACCAGCAGATGAAGTTAATATTATCGTCTCAGCAGTAGCCTTCTTCGAGTTCCGCTTTGCCTGAATGTCATTTTCAGCCGCAACGGAAGTCTCTCCGGCCTTGAGACCTTTTAGTCTATTCATCTCTGGTGACTCGCTCTGAATTTCACCTGCACAATTAAAAGACACAATCAGAGACGAAACAGTTTCAAGAAATGACATAATAACGCATGAAGAATGGCAGGGAAATTACGTAAATACTCCTCGCGGGCAGACTTTGGTCCTAACAAACGCCTGCAGGAGAAAAATTGGTGTGAGGCTGTATAGGACTGCAGAGCCGAAAGAACTGAGATTGAAGTTGGGCTCAGTTCGTCCTCCTCGGTATAGTACGCTTGGGAGGTCAACAAAAAATGTTCGTGCGTCCAAGTCACTGGGAATTTTGGAATCCCTTCTTCAGTCAACCAAAAAATTGATTCACTCGGATGGACGCTAATCCTTGTGAAATAAGACTTGAATGAACGCCCATCAACTTTGGCGGAGTCAGTGTACGCCTCGAAGTTAACGATCTTGGAGATAGTCCGGAGGGATATCAAGCTCACTCCTCCTTTCTCCTTATTCGCACGACGGACCACTTGAGTGAAGTAAAAAAGCATGGCCACCGTCGGTTTAAAGTTGAAGTGCTCCCCAAGCACTTCAAGAGAGCGGACCAATCCCCATCCATTAGGGTGAAGTTGCGAGGGGGCGCAGTCCAAGAATCTCAGGACTCCCATCTCAAACTTTGTCAAGGGGAAACGCACACCCAAGTTCAGAAATAGAAAATCATACATGTATAAGGACCTCTCGTCCGGTGTGTGGCATATCCGTACTGATGGAAGGGGAGCAAATACTTTAAAACACCATTTGTATTTATCCTTCTTCCATACGGTAAACCGCGGCTCCAGCTCCCCTTCATCCTCCCGAGCGTGGACGGACTGTGTCTCACGAAATTCCTCAGCCACCCAGCTGAATGGGCGTTTCTGTTGGAATTTCACCCAGTCTATCCGGTGTGCAACCACATTGCAGAGGCCGGACTGGGTCTTCAAGATATATTTCTCAGAAGGAGATCCCCCTTCAGATGATTTCCTCCCAGTCGCTTTCTTCACCACCATTGTGAAAGCTTTTACACTGCGGTAAAAATCCACATCGTCAGATACATACAGGTCACCGCTCTCAGCACTCTCACTAGAGGAGGATTCTGAAGAGGGTATAATCGCCTTTCGCCTCTGATACGGCGACGCCTCCCTCTCTGAGCTTAGTGGCTTCGATTGAAAGACCACTGGAATCCTCCCACCACGAACTGTGGGGTTTTGATTGAAGGCCCTTCCTCCTCTTCCTCTAGGGCTGATACCACTAAAACTAACGCCTTTCCTAGACATTTTCAGAAATTGAAACAAGACACAAAGTATGGAAAGAAAGTGGTTACCTAAGGATGGATGAGGATAGTGAATTAAGATTCACAGAGGCAGACACGATAATCTTCTCGAAACTTTTGCAGAAGTTCGTCAAGAGAATTAGGAGAAATGGTAACTGAGATGGCCAAATATGCCTATATCAAGGCACCAAAATTTTTCAAATACCCACTAAACATAACCTGTCGTTTGCCCCCAAACGACTCCCCGTTTAGTGGACCAAAATTGTCGTTTAGTACATCAAGGCGCGAAAATGCCATCGTTTCGTCACAGAGCTTTCTAAATGGGCCTACTAAATCCAAATTTTAGGCCCAACAAGCCCCTACGTGACGGTTATTAAGACATGCGCATTTAACGCAATAATGGCGCGCCCACGTGAATTAAGGCATTAAATGTCCAATCATTAGAAACGTGGCCACCATTACTCGAATACCAAGGGTTGCGAAATTCGATAAACTTCTGATATTCCCATTGTCGAATCCGCCCTTAAAATTTCGCCACTACGGAACATGGTTCCCAGAGCGGATATTTACACTTCGGTACAAACCCGAAATCCAGACGTACTACGATCAATATAGCTCATATGAGCAAGTCAACTGCTTCCTCACATCAGCTAGGGGGCTAGTAGGTAAGACTCGGATTTCGGATGGAGCGAAAATTGGAAATTCAATCCGCACTCCCTTGATTGGAAAAATTCATCAGGACGGATGATCTCAATCACTTATTCAGTGATTCGATGATGTAACTCCTGGTACGAAGGACTCCAATAATCACACCAGGACGGATGATCTCAATCACTTATTCAGTGATTCGATGATGTAACTCCTGGTACGAAGAGCTCCACTAATCATTCCAGGACGGATGATCTCAATCACATATTTTGTGATTCGACGATGTAACTCCTGGTATGAACAATTCTCATCATCATTCTTACGATGAAAGTATTCACTCAATCCGTACTCCTACGATTGAAAAATGTCTCCAGGATGGATTATCTAAATCACTTAATCTGTGATCTCACGATGTAACTCTTGACGATGTGTACTTTTCCAGAACAGATAACCTCAATCACCCATTATGTGATATGACGATGTAACTCCTAACGCGGTGTACCTGCCCAGGACGGATGATCTCAATCACCCATGCTGTGATTTGACGATGTAACTCCTGGCGCAATACACACCCAAAGGACGGATGATCTCAATCACCTAATATGCGACCTGATGATGTAGTTCCTGGTATCGTACACATCCCCAAGACGGATGATCTCAATCACTTATGAAGTGATTTCATGATAAAACACCTGGCATGATCAATACTCATAATCATCTTTATGATGGAAAATTCTGAAAGTCAGTCCGCACTTTCGCTTTCTAGTGGTATTCTCCCAGGACGGATACTCTTTATCACCTATTCTGTGATACAACGACGTAACTCCTGGTGCAGAAAAAACTCCCATCATCATCCTTATGATAAAGGGCTCAAACACCACTTCCTTGCAATTCCCTAAACTTGGAACAATATTATCATCTCCTGTAAGAAAGCAGTCATCCGTCCTGTTACACTACTTTGCTAAACAGCGGATCGACCCATCTTTCCCCAAAAGAATTAAGGATCATGCCCCAAAGACAGGCACCTTCTTCTTAATACGCACTTGGGGACATGTATATATTTATCCGTTCTAAATTTTATTTGTTATTTAATCTTCCTAGGCTATTATTTCAATCCGGCCTTAAGATTAATTACACTGAACGGATTAGTAACGATTTATATATACATGAAACAATGAAGACAAATTTCTTCAACTAAAATTCATTCATTGAAATGAAATTACATACAATAGTTCAAAATCCGGAGTTGATCCCGGTACACAACTATACATATAAATGAAAACAAAAAATTACAGAGGAGGAATCTGTTCTTCAGTTTTTTGCGCCTCCTCAGCACAAGGCTCTCGTCCCCCTTCCTTGGGAACCTCATCAGGAATCTTCCCCCCAGGAGCTTCAACCCTTTCTTCAGTAGAGGGAACCTCGGGCATAGGAAAAACATAATCCGGTCCCATGGTTTGACCCTCAGGAAGAGGAGGCAAACCATACAGGGACATCGGTGGATCTTCGTGACGACCATCCACCACTGCGACTAACTTTCCCCCATGGAATTCATAGAACGGATCCATTCCATAAAGGTCAAGTTTCGCAGTGGGGTTGCGGTAGAAAACTTGGCGTATAGCTAGGCCGAAGGATTCTTCGACAGCACGGCTGCATATATCAACAGCTTCTTCTCTCTCAGCTTTCGCTGTAGCCAATTCTCCCCGCAACTTGGACAGCTCCTCACTAGACACCTCGAACTCCGCATTCCTAGCCTTCAGTCCCTCTATCTCAAGAAGGAACTTCTTCTCCCTTTGAGACCACTCCTCAGCATCAGCTTTATGTTTATCCTGGCTGCTGCGGAGTTCTTCCTCCTTCTCTGCCATTTTGCCTTCCAAATTTTTAAGATCGACTTTGAGTTTGAGATTCTCTTTAGTGATGAGATCCCCAAACTCCTTAGACTTATGAAGACGATCTTCCATTAACTTCACGGCGGCTTTGTCCTTTTCCGAGGAAAGCTTGAGTTCTTTCAATTCGTCGCTCAATTCCTCAACTTTATCGGCGTTGCTAGCCAACTCGCTGATTGAAGAAAGCACTCCAGCAAGTTCGGCTAGCTGCCACCTTCCGGCCTCACACGCTTCCGTAATCTCTTTAGGACTGAGTGTAGGCCGGAGTTTGTACATCGGAGGAGGAAGAGTGGCTGGAGTAGAACCTTCATAAGAGAGGAAGGGGGTGAGAAACGAGGTCGTTGGAAAGGAGGTCGGATTTGACCCAGAAGCTCCAGCAGCAGTTTCTTTACCCTCCGAAGTTTTGCGCTTTTTGGACGGGCCTCCCACTGAGTCATTCTTGATTTTTCTTCTCCTCTCAGAAATTGGAGGATGACCCGTGGATTCATCAGCGGCAGAAGAACCGCCCTCAACCAACGGAACGTCCCCTTCAGCATCCGAGGTCAGTATTATTAACTCAGGACGATCCTTGGTTGAGGGCCTGGGCTTCACTTCATTCTCACGGGTGACGGATTTACCAGCCGCTTTGAATTTCTTTAATTTATCCATCTCCGGAGTTTGCTGTTCTATTTCACCTACATGAACAAACACAAGATGTCAGCAACTACAAATATTCTATACACATTTGATAATGGAGAAAGGATAGAATAAAACGAGAAGTACGCAAATATTCCTCCCGGACTCCGCTTGAGCTACTTAGCAGACGCCTACACGAAAAGACGTGACGACCTGTAGTGTGCGATTCAAGCGCGAACAACACTCTCGACGTCTCACGAGATAGATCGGATTGGTCTGTGTAGTACGCGTGCGAGCTCAAGAGGAAATGTTTGTGTGTCCAACTCAGGGGAAATTTGTCGACGTCCTCTTCGTCCTTCCAAAATTTTGGTTTGCCCTTCTTGATGGAGATGCGAGTGAAGTAAGTCTTAAATGACTTCCCATCAACCTTGGCCGAATCAGTATAAGACTCAAAGTTCACAAAAGAACAGAGAGTCCGGAGTGTCACCAGACCAACTCCGCCCTGCTTATTCGCCCTTCTCACTACCTGGGTGTAGTAGAACAGCATCGCTACTGTTGGCGTGAAATTGAAGTGCTCCCCAAGCACTTCGAGAGCTCGGATGAGGCCCCAACCGTTGGGATGAAGTTGAGAGGGTGCACAGTTCAGAAACCTCAAAACACCCATCTGGAGTTCGGTTAAAGGGAAACGAACTCCCAAATAATGAAAGATAAAGTCATACATGTACACTGAACGGTCGTTGGGGACGACATGACATATCCGCTCTGTCGGAAGTGGTGCGTAAACCCTGTACCACTTTTTCGTCTCTTCATCCGAACTCAGCGTGAACCTCGGTTGAATCCGAGATCCCTCCTCATCCGCATGACGAGAGGCAAGGTCCTTAAACTCGCTGGACACCCAACAGAAAGGCCATTTAGCCTGAACCTCCTCCCAATTTAGTCTCGAAGCAACTACGCTGTAGAGACCTTCTGCTGTCTTTGAAATGGCGCTATCTCCAGAAGATCCTTCTCCAGTTGCCATTGGAAATATCTAGACCGAACTCCTTAATCTACGATAAGGAATAAAATGTCGTCAGAAAGTTGCAATCATTACTCACTGCATTTTTAAAGCAACTACAATCAGAGGGCGACTCTGAGAAGGGAAAGGTCACTTCCCACAGTGAATAAGATCCCCTTTCTGAGCGACGCGGTTCAGTCTTAGGAAGAATCACAAGGATTCTTCCCCACGACTGTTAGGGTTGAGGGAAACTGATTCCCCCCCCCTTAGATGAAGCCTACTCTCTATAACTACGAGTAGCAACTCGAAACGAAACTAAAGCGACAAGGAAGAGATAGTTACCTCAGATAACTGTGATGAATTTGAGGAACAAAGAGACCCTCGCAATGTAGGCGATAAACTTCCTTGCAAAATTTCTGCAGAGTTTCGTTGAGAAAGCAAAAGCAAGTGGAACTCAGAATCCACTAAGTATTCCTTTTATAGGAAACAAAGAGGATCGGTTACCTCCTCTTGAAGTTGTGTCGTTCTCGATAAAACGCACCTGTTCACAAGCAAAACGACACAACCGTTCCAAATTCTTGGGCGCCAAAACGATAGCGACTCAGTAAAGGGCTATCCACTAGGCCCAAAAGTTTTGAAAACTTCAGGCCCATTAAGCCCAAAACGACGGTTAATGAGATTTTCATCTCAGACGCAATAATTGCTTGTCCACGTGATTAAAAGCATTAATGTCTAATCATGCAACGCAATTTACGCTTTACAGCCGTTACACGAACTTCAAGAGCTTTCAATTCCAATAAACTCTTGAAATTCTCACACAACGAATCTTTGTCTGAATCCGTTGTGACAATACCGAAAGGTCTTTTCTATTAAATTCAGAGCGGTTCTTTACGAATGACAACAGATGCTAAGGAACTGTTACACACGTAAGCTTACCGATATTAAGACCTCTCGAAGGTTGAGTAGCTTATGTGAACAACTATTCAGTCCCTCACACAAGCTAGGGGACATATGATCCGGTCTCAATACCGGTATCCGATCTGCTATACATATTTCAACGTCTTTGATAAGACATCCACGTGTAACCGGTGTCATCGGTATACATCCGGACTGTAATTCCGTATCAGGCGTTCTCCCTATACCGGTCATCCAGGATAACACCATGACATCGGACAATACACACGTCACTGTGCTAATGACAAGGATTGTTGCTACAGGGATTGATCAATAATTCCCTACACTACGAGCCAAACTTTGCTCACGGGAATGGTCAACTTGTTCCCTAATCCTAGTCTACATTCTCTACGCTCAATATAAAATAGCCACTTGACCCAATCATGCAGGTAAGTGCGCAATATAATAATGCTAATGGGAGTTGGTGGTTCCCCACCAACGAGTCCTCGTTAATCGAGCCAATCAGGTATATGAACTAACTTCATGATTGAAGTTAGGGATCTCTTCTTCAGCTCTTTTACGACTGAATCTTCTCTGAATACATTCCTTACTTGGAATATAATCACTGACTTGAGCGTCGGAGAATCTTTGCAGGTGACACCACCATTCGCCCACTTCAACGCGTTAGGTCGGTGTGAAGGATCTCTAGGACGCCCAATCCGTTCTCCTCATTCAGGGATAACGGATACACACATCGGATACACATACATCCGGTATCTTATACGGTATTGACATACTATTCGTGACTGGCTTGAGATCGGATCTCTTGACCCCGGTCCAGGACAGATCAATATATATATATCTATATATATATACGCATCAAAATAGGTACGCTCAGGATCCAGCCAAGGCAACTACAAAATTACTATGTATATCATGTACATAGTACATATACATAATGCTCCATGCTTTTATTGAGTGACTTCTCATATATCTTTGCTACGTCCTAAATTCACTGTAAAAATAACCACAAATAAGAGTGAGCGTAGTACATAGTAAATGATAGTTACAACACCGATTCTATTGTCTATTCCTCTAACATACAATAAAATAATACAATTAAACAATAACATAACTACCATAATCATGATATTCATTAATTCTCATCATCATTCTATATCATCATACTATTCTTAAGGTATACACATGTATACATGTCATTCTTTTTCATTTGGATCCAATTAATCATTATTAAATTTTGTGTTGCAACACTGGCTCTCAACTGATCCGGCCGTTTTATTAGTACCAAACCATTTGCCCTCTCATGTGACACAATCACTCTCAGCGACAATGATAGTGTCACGGGCTAACCCCGAGCCTCGCTCAAGAGGTTTGCCTTGACTCCCACCCAATAAGGTCTTTTATACAAATATATATATATATATATATATATATATATATATAGCATCTCATGCATTACTCAAGCATTATCACTTCATCAATTCAATTCAATGAATAAGCGTCCCATGCTTTTATGCTCATAACATTTTAATTTGTCAAATGATCATATAAGCATATCATACCACTAAATTATCACCTACGTCACAATTCTAGCATCTCGTGCATAGATATCTTTCAATCAAACAATTATATCGCATGTATACAATTTACATAATCACCATAATCCAAGAAACACATCATACATAATTTAACATATCAAGATACCTCGAATCCGGCTATAAACTATGCATTTAAAATGTAAAAGCTCCCCTACCTTGAATAGAGAATCCTAGAAACTCCTCGATCGATCAAATGCTAGCAAACCACAAATCGCAAGCTTCGACCTCTATTCCTCAAATTTGAACAACTTCCTAAAATTCATAACAATTAATTCTAACTTCATATTTGACACAAATATCACTTGATAAATTAGGAATCGTTGAATTCGAACCATTTTGGTAAGATATAACTCACCGAATCAAAATGTCGACTTCGAAACTCACCTCTGAACCAAGCTTTAAGCTCTGAATCGCTCTGAAACCTTCTGAAACTACCTTATTTCATTGAAACAACCATTATTAAGCTTTAATCTTATAGGACTAGCAATTCAAGAAGCCATTTCATCACACTTCTCATGAAAAGCTCAAAGCCCATGGAAACCTAAGCTGTCTAAATATGTTTCTAGATTTTGATTGCTTTGAAACTCAAATTAAAAGAATTAAAGGATGGATGCAAGAATTAATCAAAACCCAAAGTGGGTGTCCTTCTACTCACCATAAATTAGAGAAATTAAAGCTCTTTCCCTTTAAACTCAAGCTGCCCAACGTGAGGAAGGAAGAAAAGTGCTTGAATTTCACTTTGATTTGGTGAATTTAAGAAGAAATTGAAGTTGTATGAAGATGGTGATGCCAATTTGGAAAAGATGAAGAAAAAAGAGTGCCCTTGCCTTTCTCTGATGCCAACAAAAGAAAAAAAATATATGAGAAAGAGAGGAAGATTTTTAATTTAAATGACTTAGGGACGCGTTTGTTATTTTGGCATTTGTTTAATTAATCTCCATTTCAATTAATTAATCATGCAAATCCTATTCAACTCTTAACATGTGACATCCTGGCGCTGTTGAGGGCGAAGAGTGATCACCGGTGCAAGGGCACGGACAAGGAGCGGCTCCTGGCAGGCTTCCGACGGGGAATATAAAAAGCACATTGGAAAGGTCTCGTGTTAGTGCGTGGGGAGAGTCGTTCATTCCTGAAAAGTGGCTAAGGCGTTACAATATCCAGGTGAACCTACTGAAAGCATCCACAAAGGAAACATAATAATAAAAACCATCAATAGATTCAACATAGGTAGGTCCTCATAATCACAGAAAGTTGCCTTGCCCAAACAACATGAAGAGTAAAAGAAATCAACAATTTTATTTAAACCAGGAATATTATAAAGCTTGCCAATAGTGTGCATAACATTTGTATATGGATGGCCTAGTCTATTATGCCATAGTGTATAAGAGTGTGTGTGTGTGTGTGTTACAGGAGGTGTAGTAGTGTTTGTGTGTGAGGAATCATTAGATACAACATAATTAACTAAAGAAGATGAAAAAGTAGGTTTGAAGTAGATAATGACAAACTTTGTGTAGAACCAAAATGAGCAGAAACCAAGTTTGGAAAGACATAAAGAACCTTTGGTGTAACATGACCTTCAAGTAAAGTCTGATGAGTAGCCTGAGATTTAACAGGACAGAAGTCATAGTGGAACTCAAAGTAAACACCATTATCCTTAGCAAATTTGCTTACACTAAGCAAGTTCTTAGTGATAGAGGAACCAAAAGCAGATCATTAAGTGAAAGTAGGTGATGTAGGTACAGTGAAGTGAGAAACTAAGCAGAGCCAACAGAGGAAATTGGTAAACCTGATCTATTGCCTAAAGTCACTTTGTCAAAACTAGACATAGGGGATGCCTAAAAGTCACTTTGTCTATCGAATGTTACATGATGAGTAGCCCCAAAATCTACAATCCATTGATGAGAAATCATTGTGTAGGCTGTGATGGAAGACATAGAGCTGCCATGAAGTTGGCCAAGGCAGTTGAAAGAGTTGGAGAAGGATGGTACAGAGAAGGATGTTACAAATCAGGATAGTTTGGGGCTAGGGAAGAGGTTGGAGGTGTAGTGAAGGAAAGATAAATTAATGGACGATATGGAGATAATTAACAGGTGTTATAGTGAGGAAGATGTTAAAATTGAGGTGAGCTATGGTTAAATTGGGAATTGAAATTAGGGTTAGGGTTACCAATGTAAAATTAAGTGTTGAAGCGTTGGTAGCAAGATTACGGGTCATGGCCATTCTCTTAAGGCATATCTGACACTAAAGGAAACCGCGCCCTTTTCTGCCGCGACCCCGACCAAATCAATCACCACCATGAGTTTGAAAGCCTCAATAGTAATAGAATTGGGGCATGGTATTCAGATATGCTTAAGTAAGACTTGGAAGGCCTTGGGCCAGTCACACAAAATGAGGCATGAACGATTACGACGGCTAAGCAACAAGATTTGCTGAGGGAAAATTGCTCGGAACTGAATCACTTGAATCTTGAACAGAGTCAGAGGGTTGACCATTCGTGAGGTGCAGGGATGCTGACGGTGGAAGCTAGCGATTACGCTCTGATGGTTTGGAGAACAGACTTAGAAGGGGGAGTTAAATAAGTCTGTTTACTTTTTCAAACAAAAAATGATATTTTAAAGTAACAACGTTTTACACAACAGACTAGACTTTTGCTTATGTAGAGAGTGTGATTCTTTGATTAAGCGAACGTTATTTACCAGACTTTTACTATCAAAGATGATAATGTACCAGAATTTTGATAGTTAAAGAGTCAGAGAGAAAGAGACAATACACAAGCAATTTATACTGGTTCATCTCCAACTCAAAGACTACATCCAGTACCTTCAAATTTGAAGGATTTCCACTATGTAAAAATCATTTACATAAACAACCCAGACCGAGCCTAAGAGTATTATTGACTCCAGCCACTCTTGGCTTAAGCATAACCTGTGCTTCTGAGTATTCTTTTGTAAGAACCCACTCCTGGGCTAGACCCAAGTATTCTTTCATGAGCCATTCCTGACTCAAACCCAAGTATTCTTTCCAAAGCTCTTCAGGCCAAAGTGTTTCCTGACAGATTATCATATCTGTGTTTACAAGAAATTGAAAATATTAGAATAGATGAAACTCTTGTACACAAAATATCTAGGGCTTAGATGTTTTTCTTTTCTTTCTATCACACTACCTTTTGTGTGACATCCCCATCTCTTTGTTTCTGATATATTCTCATAAGCTCTCTCTCTTTTTCTTTTCTTCTTCTTTTCTCTTTATATGACTCTCTGTTCTTCTTTTGTAATCTCTTTTCTTTTCTTGTTAGACATCTATATCTATTACTCTCTTGTGCACACACATATATCTCTATGTCTCACACTCTCTATATGTTTTGAGGAGAGTTACAATATACATATATATACATGTGGTATTTCTGCTGATAGAGATAGATCTGTTGGATGACCGTTGAGAAGTGTGTCATTCAAATGCTTGAGAAAGGTCTTCTTAATATATATAATCTTTAGAAAGAAGGTCTTTCTTCTTGCTAGGTGTAGATCAGAGAGCTTTCAAGATTTGTGCAGTTTCAGGCCTAGAGTCAGTTTCACTAAGATGGAAAGATCTTTATTGAAAGGTGGATGTTTGATCTGATTTATTTCAGTTTCCTTTCTTGTGATAAGACTTTGAGCTGAGAAGGAAATATGCTTTATTAAGTCATCATATATAGGTCCAGACTTGATACGTTTAAAGAGAGTATCTAAGATTAGTTTTAGGTCTGGTGAATCGTAAAACGTTGATGATGAGACTCACAATTCCAAGAAATATTCCAATCCTTTCTTGTGATTTTGAATAAGGTCTGAAGCATCCCCTATGTGGAGACAGAGTCTGATTGAAGACGGTTGCCTTAATCAGTGAGTTCGTTTAGATTCATTGAGGCTTGCTATATGATGTGAAGAGTCTGAGTCTGTTATATGTGGTGCCCTTAATCCGGTAATTAGGTTAATAATATTAATTATTTAAATAACGAAAACGGGAGTAAATTTTTCGCGGTTTTAAAAAAAATAAATGATGGAAGAAGAACACCATAATTTAAACATTCAACAATTAACCTGGATCTATATAAAGACTTATCCCATATATAGAGAAATGAGAAGGTGAGTAACTTAAATCAAGAGTCTATCCCGATTAATGATTTCATAATTATCATTCAATGAATAACGGAACGCGTATGTTAATTTACAAGTATGGATGGATCGGGAAAAGGGGACAAGGATGCTTGAATTAATGGTTAAAATGTATAGAGAAGGTGTACAATTAGCTACATGAGAATGCATTGGCCCAATGATGTCAAATAACCTTCAAAACTGGTGAAAATATGCATTAACAGGGCTGGGAATCGATTCAAGGAATGCATGAATCGATTCCCAAGTTTCAGGAAATCATAACAGCATGCAATCAGGGCCAGGAATCTATTCACATATTTGGTGAATCGATTCACACATAGGATTTTACAAGAACAGGGCTTGTGAATCGATTCACGCGTAGGATTTTACAATGGGCAGTGGACACAGGGATGGTGAATCGATTCCCCTCCTGGTGTGAATTGATTCACGTGATCCTCAAACTTTTGCATAGTAAAAATAGTGGCTCATGAATCGATTCGCACATGTTGTGAATCGATTCATGACAGCAGTTCAATAGACAATGCCCAAACTTACTAGTTTTTCTAACTTCCAGATACCCTAACTTTTTCATATGAATTCCAATGCCCACCAAATTTTGACACAAACTAATATACATTATTTGTGATGTTTGGCCACCGTCCGCACTCAAAAATTCTTAAAAATGAAGGACTTATGTGCACAAATGCGTTTAGTCCATTTTTGAGCATTTTTGTACAAATTAAGGGTCTATTCTCAGTGGAATTGACCTATTCCAATTTCTACAAGTCACAATTCATGTATATATGCTAGTGTGACCATCCTAAGCCACCAATATTTCATAAAACTCATTTTAACCTCATGAGTTCCTTAAATATGCCTAGAAATTCACAAAAAACTCATCATGTTCATATTTCTACATTCAATCCACATTCTAACACATGATATAGCTCAATGTTCATGCCTATTCTAATCCAAACACATACATGGTGAATCAATGCCATTAACATGGCCAACAAGTTCAATTATCAACAACCATCATGGATTACATTGGTGATACAAAATGATCACAAGTTCTTTCCAATGATCCTAATGTATCAATCATTAATCTAGAGTATCTAATCTTCCATATCCAATCATCCATATATATACAAAATACTATCTATGGTATGGCTATACAAAACAAAGTCATAGTTATACAAAAAATCCCCAAGAGATGTGCAAGTCATCAAAATCAAAACCATGTCAGCCAAGGCATCCATACCAATCATTTCTTCACACCATACCTCATCTCTTGAAAGGTCCTACTCCATGGTCAAGCCCTACATCACAAAGGCTAAAAAGTAGACAACATGGACAGTGAGTATACTTTCTCAATGATGAAAATCCAACAATTGTGATAATATAAGTATGAATTCAAACTAACATCTTTTCCTATCAAGTAGTTCAATTAACACTAAAGCCAACCAATTTATAAATCCCTTAAACACACATGTTCATATATATGACTATGGCGAGTCCATCATCAAGGACGTATCAAATAAGACCATATCATCAATTCATGATTTGATCACATCCATTGTCATAATTCATGAAATTCATAAGGGTTCACACAAATCAACAACAAAAGTATAGTTAATGACCAAAAGTGGATTTCACACATATATCTCACAACGTTCTCAATAGGGTACCCTTTTCTCAATTTTTGCTTCACTCAAATGTCATATCCATATGGCTAATGCATATGTCGTATTTAGGAATGCATATGCAACGGATTTGATTTTCATTTCACCAAGTGATCGCAACCATTATAATTATTTATCTCATTTTGGTTTCCCGCCACGCATGGGGTACTCCCTTTTTCATAACCCCGCAAGGTATTCTTCGTGATCACAACCACGTTTGTTTCAATTCACATTAGTTTCCTGCCATGCATGGGGTACTCCCTTCATAGTCCCACAAGACCAATTTCATTCAAGGTACCAAGTGATCGCAACCACTATATTCATTCATATTCTAGCCTCACAAGACTTTCGGTGTGTGATCGCAACCACATTCTAATGAAATGTTATGCATGCTATGAATACAATAATGCTCATGCTAGCCTTAGCCTCGCAAGGAATATCTCACCCTCTCAATTTAGGGGTATAATTACATTCAATGTCATAGTTAGTGCACACAATCATATATATATATCATTCTCCAAGGCATACCATTCATAATACTCAAGGGTTACTCTAGCCAAGGATTTCATATAATTGTCAATCCGCACATGAAAAGCAAATAGCATACCATCATCACACTCTACAAGTCATAATCTCATCAAAATATTATTCTACAATCAATCATCACAAGATTTCAATCTCTAGCTCATGTCATATACATGAGGTACTTCAACCATTCAAGGAAGAACATGTAAATAAGCATCACTACATACATTATCATTACACAAGGTATCATACATTTAGAAAATACATTCATCTCCTACCTCAAGAGAAGTACTCTTCCGGGTTTGATGATCCCGCTTCACAAGAGTTATCAAGTCCTACATTGAATACACATAGGACTCCATCAAACATTCATTCAACAACATCATCAATTCCTTGAATATCACTAATGCATACATCCATATGAGTTCTATTATATCTTAGATTGTAATAGTTTTCATTTCACTTTTTCCTTAGGTTTCAGGAATTCCTTCCCTTAAACTAAAACTCAATATAATTAAAAGGGACCACCATTCAATTTGGTTACTCTCTCATGCAAGTTCCTCACCCAACACCTTAAGTGGGTTTCTTATTTACGGCTTCCAACCACCACTATAAATAATCTTCTATGGCAATTTCCTATCATTAATACATTCCCATCATCATTAAATGTCTATCCCATCCACATTACACATTTCCCCCAAAATCAAAGGTTAGGGTTTTATTAAAAGCTTAACAAACATAATTTATGCATATGAGTCATCACCTTCCAATCCATATTTTCGTGTGCCCCTTCCTATACCCATCACCTTAGGGTTTATGCATCTAAACACTTTCCCAACCCCTACAACCCATAACCTAGGGCTTTAGCTCATTAAAATTGGTGAGAGACTTACCTCAAACCAAGAAAAGAGAGTGGGTACCAAGGGAGGAAGGATAAGCACGAAAATGGGAGAAGAGAGGGAGAGATTTCAAGCCACCATGGTCTTTTTCTTGCACAGTGGAGAAACAAAATTAAAGAGGGGATGAGGCACCAATTGTTCAAGCTTTAGGAAGTGGAGGAGATGAAGAAGATGAGTGGGAGAATAGGGAGAAAAGAGAGTGAAATGTTTTTGCCCCTGGAGGAGAAAGACAACGTGAATTTTAGAGAGGAGAAGGGAGCTTTTGGTTTTAAGTTTTTAACCCTTCACTTAAGTTTCTTCGTTTTACAATAAACAAGATCTCTGTTTAGGCTTAATACTTATTCCAAAAATTATTCCGAATATATATTCGGATTCACAATAATATTCTTAACAGCCCTGACCAATGGCATCTCAATCAGAGATACTTGGTCCGACACATATATTTTAACCGAGTATTTACTTTAGCACATCGAGCTTAGTAAATTATAAAAAATATTACTAAATCTCAAGTAATTTATTTTCCTACTTTTGGGACATTAATCTTTCTATACATAATTATTTGTCATTTATTCCCTTTAATTAAATTATTTTTATAAAAATTAGGATGTTACATTATACGTCTAGAAGAACGTTTTTTCTTAGGAGAGGCATTCCTAGACTTAGTGTGTTTCTTTGATGCACATCACTTTTAGTTTTATTTTACCAGCCTTATTGAATACGAGCTTCCCCTTTGATTTATAACATATGCTTTATGTCCTGAAACACTCGAATAATCTTATCAAACATTTAACAACTCATAACCCGACTAATTAAGATGCTTGATGTTGGTTATCAACAAATCTAAGGGTATTTCAAAAAAAACCTTCTTAGTTCTAACACGCTCTAAACGCGATTCATGAGTAAGAAGTAGAGACTCCACCTCTAGAACTCAAAATGGTCCGGTTTACTAGTAAGGATGGCCATAATCGCATTGTACTCTTCGGGTAGGCCATCAAAGACAATACCTAGCTGCTCTTTCAAGGAAATAGGGTCACCAATTGCTGCTAACGTATGTGTGATGGTCTTCACACGAAGGAGATATTTTGTAATCAATTTTGATTCTTTCTTCACATTACGAAGCTCTGATCTCAGTTGACGAGACCTTGCTTGAGTTTGGCCATGGAAGTGAGCATGCACCTGCTCCTATAGTTCGCTTGCATGCATACAACAGATAACACGCTTGAGGACAGAGGCTGAGAGCAATGACTGGAGCCATGAGAAAAGAAGTTGGTCTTATTGTTCCCAAAGACGACAGGCTGGATTGACACAATTTACAACTTGATCTTCCTCATTGAGGTACTAAGGAGGAATTTGAGGATCAACAACAAGGTGATGAAACAAGTGACCTCGAAGAACAGGTTCGAGTTGCTGCTTCCATAGGAGGAAACTTTTGTCATGAAATGTCTCTTGAAATTTTAGGGAAAGGATACTGGGGAGGGCAAGGGAGAAGAGAAGAAGGGAGGCATGGCCATTTTTTGGTATCAGAAGGCTATGGATACCATGAAATAAAGCAACCAGAGGGAAATGAAAATAGAGAGAGAAAACAAAAACTGTAATATTGCACTATAATTTCTCCAAGTTGTTACAACAAAATGCAATAGGGAACATATATGCATTTTACAATAACAGATTTTAGTTAGGCTTGAGGGTTACAAGTTAAAACAAATTTACTACAACATAAATTATCTCTAATATGATCTTTCAGTGAGAATTAAAGATAAAATCAAAGGAAGTTTTAGATAAGATTTAATTGAATCAAAACTTATCTTAAAAACTTAATTATAAAATAAAATAATTATATTAAAATAATTTCCCTTTAAAACTTTTGAAATTATAATAGAGGAGTTCAGTTGAATCAGAAATTTGGATGTATTTTCCTTGAAAGAAGTTGGGATATTCTGAATTTCCGACTGATTTGCTTTAAAAGAGTGACAAATGAATGTTGATCAGTTTCAAGAACTTATTTTAAATGGACAGTGTGAGGGTATCAAATGAACTTGGGGCCGGTGATTATCGAGCTGCAAGGTTTGCAGTGTTGGTGGTTTCCATCACGTCAGTATCCATAGGTGTTGTTGCCTTGATTTTGGTGCTATCAACAAAGGATTACTTTCCCTACTTGTTTACCTCAAGCTCTGCAGTTGCCAAGGAAACAACCAAGCTTGCTGCCTTGCTCAGTATCACAGTACTTCTAAACAGCCTTCAGCCCGTTCTCTCAGGTTAGTCACACAGAAAATGGAACATATCAAATCATAGCGTCAACCAATACTCATTCTGTATTGGTTAAGGAATTGAAAATGAAAAATTTTTATTTTAAATTGTCATTAACGTAATTCTTCCTTAATTTTTTCATTAAGGTATTTCTAATACCATTTTCATTAAAAACTTTCTCCTTTTGAACTATTGTCCGTTTAAAGATGACAATTCTTTTATGTCTTTGTTGTGCCTGGTTTTAGGTGTTGCTGTTGGAGCTGGCTGGCAATCTTTAGTAGCTTACATTAATGTTGGGTGCTACTATGTTATTGGATTACCCTTAGGAATAATTTTGGGGTTCACATTTGGATTTAGAGCAGAGGTGGATATACTATCACTCCCTATAATGTGCACATTTGGAGTAAAGTACTTTTGTTTGTTCAAGAATTAATAACAATTATCAGAAAGAATTCACAATCAATAACATTATCAATATTTATTGTTTTTTCTGATTATTTTGCAATTTATTATTCTATTCTTACTCTTTAATCCTATGATCTGTGGCAATTCAGGGTATTTGGTCAGGGATGATCGGAGGTATTGGCTTGCAGACCATAATCCTTGTAATCATCACTTCAATAAGGAACTGGAAAAGAGAGGTTGGTTCTTTCTTTCTCTATAGGTTAATTCTACTATAGTTCAAGGGTCAATATTGGCCTATTGGTAAAGAGTATTTGGTACATTGTCTAGGAAGCCTCTCATTTTTCCTCGCACTTTCAAGAAGCTTTGTTAGTTGAGACTTACTATGCTTCTTCCTCCACAAGTATCTCACTGGTTCTCCTCTACCCTCCTCCAAGGTCCAATGACACCATATATTATACCCAATATATAGATGAAGAGGTCGGTAGTTTACAATATAATTTTAGGTCATCAAATAAATTGAGTCACCTAAGGAAATGCAAGAAGTAGGAGTAGAAAATGAGAATGAGATGCACATAGACAACATGAAATATCTTGTAAGTATTTGTAAGTAAATATCCGAATGAAGTTAGAGTTAGGGTGATAGGAATTAACATTCTTCGTTTGTTTTAGTTATTTGTTAACATTTAATTTGTTGGTAATGAATTTTACAGGCTGAACAAGCAGAGGGCCGTGTGAGGAAGTGGGGAGGATCAATTGCACAAAATCAATGACTTAAAATCAAATGATCGTGGCAGGCTGCATATGCGTTTTACCTACCTAAATTTTATATCATGTTTAACAATTATATTTACATGTCATTGAATTATACCAGTAATGAGAACTTGAAAATTTTCAAATGGTATTAATTTTGCACGAACAAAGGTTGTAATAGTTAAAATTAAGTAGTATTTTTGTGTATCAGGTGAGTAGTCGATTTGTTTAACACAAATATTAGTACAATTATTAATTGATAAAAAATTATTAAAAAAGTCGTCACATAGATAATGGAAATTTATTTTTAATATTTATGTTGGTAGGAAATAAATTCTTTGTGTTATTAGTATTAATTAATGAAAATTTATATTTTTAGAATTTTGATAAGTTTATAAATAAGACTCTCTACAATGTAATTTGAATTAAATTCTGAAGTTTTTCTTTTGTAAGAGCTTTCTTTATTTTTGTTCTTGAGTAAAATCATAAATTTGATCTTATTATTATCTTGTGACAATTTAAACTAATCATATTAAGAAAATTTATAACAATCAAATTGATTTTATCAAATTTACTTATAGGAATTAAGTTATAACTTATCATTCTTATATATTTATTGAGCATCTATAACTTTTTAACCTCGTGCTCAAAAATATATCATTCTAAGTTAAAAGTGATCCCCTTTTATTTGTCTCATATCAATTTGGCTGTTTGATTAATAGTTCTGGTCATCTAATTTTTTTTTTTTGTCAAGAATTTGTAATGCATCAAAAGGGTTGCTTCAGTTAAACAGAAATCATTAACAAAAGAGAGTTTGGATATTTAATAAAAAATTATTATTTTACAAAAAAGGAAATTCTAAACACAAATGACTAAATGGATAAAAATAAGTTTTAAATCGTATTCCTAATTCAAGAACAGCAAAGGTAAAGACTAAAAAATTAATAAAAATAAATTTAAATGACCACAATATTTAAATAAATATAAAATAACAAAGTTACTTTTTTGCAAGCAAAATTTGGGATGATAATATGAGTCGGTGGCTTAACTCTAGTTGTGAGCTGATGGGCTCACCACTTTTCGCTTCCTTCTTTGAAATGTGTTTTTATTAAAAAAAAAATTGTTTTAAATTAAAAATAAATAATTTTTTTTTATTTTTTAAGTGATTCACCTTCCCAGTTTATAACCTATTAAAAGAATAATATTTTTTAAAAATTATAAAAAAGTATTAAAATAAATAATGAATTATTTGTTTCTATTAATATAATAAACCCGGCAAAGTAGTTTGATTTAACATATTTTTTAACGAGTTAAAATTTATCAGATTTAAGTGGATTGTAGATTGATGAAAAAACCTTATAATCCATTTTGGACGGATTAGTCCAATTTTGCCTCCCTGTATAAAATACATAAAATTTTATATTTATTTAAAATGTCAAAACATTTTTTTTATTTTTTATTTTTAGTTTTAATTATAAAATTATCATCATATTTTCTGTTTTAAAAAAAATTATATAGTAAAAAATAAAAACAAAAAACAAGAAGAAAGGTATTTTTAGTTTTTCTGTACAAAATTAAATATAAAAACAAAAAAGTTTTCAAAATCCAGGACTCCTTCCTATTTTTTTCTTCCGTAATTCTCGTTAAAAATAAACTTTTAAATCGTTATCCCCTTTCTCTGGCCACATCCTTGTGCAGTGCCATACTATCCAAACCAAGCTTGGATTTGCCAAGGACAATGGCGGTTTCCC
Source organism: Clitoria ternatea (assembly GCA_037962975.1). NCBI lineage: Eukaryota > Viridiplantae > Streptophyta > Magnoliopsida > Fabales > Fabaceae > Clitoria > Clitoria ternatea. The sequence goes on from CM075670.1 coordinate 212,351,947, forward strand.
TATCGACTCTCACAACCTCCCTCTCTTCACTCTCCTTCTCTTCCCACGTCTCTCAGAAACCGACCACACTCTCATTTGCGAGAACCCAATCCCTCTCCCTCTCGCGGTTCTCCAAAACCCCTTCCCTCCACGTGTCCGCCACGGCACTCGCCGAACCCGAAACCGCAGACCTCAAGAAATACGTGAAATCGAGGCTCCCCGGTGGCTTCGCCGCTCAAACAATCATCGGCACCGGTCGCCGTAAGTGCGCCATCGCTCGCGTTGTCCTCCAGGAAGGAACTGGAAAATTCATCATCAATTACCGTGACGCTAAGGTCTCATCCCTCGTTTTCCCCCTTTATTTGTTTCATTCATTCATCTTTCTTTTTTATTATCATTATTAATCCGAAGCGTCACCTGTTTTTGTTTTCCGAATGAGAAAGACGTTGTTTAAAATGTATTGGGTTTAGTTAGTTAAAGTAAGTTGCTCTTTAGTTTGTTGTGGATTCCGAGTCTGATAGTGTGTGTGTTTAGAGACAAATCGAATCAGGGGCAAGTCGTGAAGCCGAAATGTGGAAACTACTTTTGTTTGTGTTGAAGAAATTGATACATGTTTGTGACTCAAAACAGGTGAACCAAACGCGCTCTTAGAGCCTGTTTGGATAGTAGTTTAGGCAACGTGGCTAACAAATTAGTTGAATAATACTTCAGGTTGGTTGTGCGGGAATTACAAGGCACATCCAATGGAAACAGTTTTCTCTTCTTAGAAGTTTTTCAAGTAAAAGGAGTAAACTGAGCCTTAGTGTCTTTTTGGTAACTCAGTTACAAAAATGGAGTTTGGCCAATGGCGACATTCAAAAGTTAGTATTGATCGATACTTTCCAATGATGCTTGACTAACGAATCAAAAATTTGTTTATAGCAAACCTCAGTTGGGTACCCGAAACCCAATAGGGACTTTTAGTTGGTTGAATTGATGAATTAGAGTGGTTGATATATATGTATTATGCACACTGAAATTGAATCAATTCAGAATTTTCTCATTCACTAGCTATCTAGTTCTAGTCTCTAATATGGTATATTATGTTCTTTAGCTTCCCGTTATCTTTGGTTTTCTTCTGTTCTTACTTGTCAGTGACTTCCTACCATGGATGACACCTCCAATTCATTATTGGGTCACCTTCTGATAACCATAGTAGGAGTCTGGTTTCTCAATCTCGCATTTGTGACAAGTACTATGTGTGGCATCATGCCATGAAATTACTTTGCTGGTCGCTCGGTTAAGAAAGCAGATGGTTCTGATGCTCCACTGCTTCTGGCATGGAAGAGGTATTACTTACAATAGTATTGGTGCGTCTTGGCCACTCTATTCTGCCTCCAATGAAATGAGTGCGAGTTTAATGTACTCTTCCAGTGCAGCATAAATCTGGAGAGAGCCTTGAAGTATGTATTCAGCAACAGAATGGACCTTGTGTTTTTCAGTTGATGAAAGAGTTGATCAATGCTCTCCCTTATTGTGAATCTCAATTCTGCCTCCAATGAAATTACTGTGAGCTTGGAATATGTCATGTGCTTCCTTATTGGCCTTAATGATTCTTTCTCCCAAGCTTTTCGTTATAGTGTTGGATCCCATACCTACCTTCCATTAACAAGGTTGTCTCCATGATTATTTGGGGAGAGAAACAAAGGGAACTTACTTCCTTGACTGCTCAGTCCGAAGCACAGGATGCTTGTGCTACTGCTGTACCCAACTTCTGCTTCTAAATCATGGCAATCTTCTTTTGTCAAACCCAAGAATGCAAATAAAATAAAAGGATACACCTTTATGTGCTCATTGTGGGATCTTTTCCCTTATGGGGAGGGGGCGGTGCTCCCTCTTCTTATGACAGAATAGTTCTCTTTCATGCACTGTCTTGTTCACAATTACCTTGACTCTGTTTGGTTGAGTTGGGGAGGAAAGAGGATGATTTTCATGCCCCTTTCATTTTTCACCATCTCTACCAAGAATCCCTTGGGTGTGTCATTTGATTTGATGGCTCAGACTTGGTTGAATTTTGACATCTGCCTGGTGTTGGACTTTTGCCTGAGTTCTTTTTTCTTCATGGAAAATAATTAGTATTATAACATATTGTTAGTATACATTCGTGTCTTGTCCTGTTTTATTTCAAATTAGAATTTGTATTACCATATTATGATTAAACTGCTATTGCAAGTTTAGGTGTTTCAAGCTTTTTGTTGGATCATTCTTTCTTTCTGACTATTCATAATCACACAGAAAACGAGTTCTAATACTGTCATCGTGGGTTTAGGTTTTAATGAGAAACATGCTTGAATTGGAGTTAGGTAATGTAAAAAATAATTTGTATCATGTGGATGGGCTTTTTACGTTTTTGATTTTGTGTTTTAGGAGCTTTTTTATTTCAGTGGATGAGGTTGTACTGCTTACACCTCCCTCCTTTCCTAAGTGTGTATTTGTTATTAGGTGTTGACTCAATGTCTCCATTTAATTGTCTTTTTCTGATTTATTTTAATTTTGTACAGGAATATCTCCAGGGAAATCCATTGTGGCTTCAATACATTAGGGTCCCATTAGTAACTTTGGGATATGAAACTAGTTATGATGTTTTTGTCAAAGCCGAGGGTGGTGGCCTTGCTGGCCAGGCTCAGGCAATCTCCCTTGGCATAGCGCGTGCATTGCTGAAGGTGAGTGAAGACCATAGAGTACCTTTGAGACAGGAAGGACTTCTGACCAGAGATTCTAGAGTGGTTGAGAGGAAGAAAGTTGGTCTGAAGAAGGCCCGTAAAGCCCCCCAATATTCCAAACGTTGAGGTTCCAATATTACATGTATGGCATTTCATTTTCTTTTCTCATACGTGTTTCTAGAGTTGGTTACATTTGGAACTATCAATTGTTTTCATTTGTAGTTATAGATTTCCTTCAGGATACAGAATCCCGAGGTGTATGTATACAGAATCCTGCCCTTTGATTCCCCATCTATGGTTTCCTTGATGTGTATGGAATTGGGATTTGTAGGTATGAGAAGATTCCTCTCTCCCTTCCTCCAATCAAAATCACACCATTTCACTACATTGCAGGTTTATTTTCCAAGACATAAATTTTGTGGTCTGCAAGTAGTAATGTTGCCTTCTTACATTATTAGACGATTGATCGGCGTCCTTACAATATCCCGAGTACGTGATAGGAACAGCACTGATGCAAACGTGAAACCAAGAAATTATTTATGTAACCATTTATTTCCCACGCCAACTGCCCCTAATATTCGTGTGATTACTGCATGGTTATCTCTTTTTTTTTTTTGGACGAGCATGGTTATCTCTTCATCTTCTGATAAACATGAGGGTACAGTTGTTTCAATGAGTGTTACTCCGTTAGCAACACATTCTCTAATAATGCTTCACTTAAACTTTTCAGTTTGGGCCAAAGACAATTCTATGACATGCGAGTAGGAAATTGGAAGGGCAACGAATTAGGGTCCTTTTTCTTGTGAATATTTATGAATCTGAATAAAATGGAATAATAAGAATTAAAACTCAATAATAAAATTATATAGTTTTTTTATATAGTATTATTAGGGTATCGAGGGAAGATATGACTGTTTGTGGTAACTAAGATTGGTTTCTGCGGTAAAATAGAAATTATGAAATTAAATTGTTTTCTAATTTGGATTGATTTGAACACTATTCAATTAATTGAATTTGATATGGTCTTTTACACCTTGGATTGGATTGATTATTTAAGTATTGCTTTGTTAATACATAGCAAATAATAAATATAACATAAAATTCATCTATAATATTTATAATTTTAATATAACTCAATATAGATTCAATTTTAAAAAAATAAAATAATTTTAAAATGTTTAAATACATGTCCATATATAAATTTCGACAATACATGTAGCAAACTATTAAATTTCTTACAAACTTAGACATATCATACCCACTAAGGGTATTAAATTTTATTAGACTTCCCTCAATTATAATTTTTTATTGTATCAGGTATGAATGTACAGTAAAAATATATCTGTTGTCAAATGTTAAATTTTCTATTTATTAGAATAAGAAATATTGTTCACTCGTATTTGATCAATTTATCGCATAGGATATATTTTGAGTGATTAGAGATTTTGTTACTTTACATGTATACATAAAAGAAAAAAACTTAGTGTAATCATTCTTTTTTTATATAATAGACTAATCACTCTTTTTATGTTATACTTGTATCTTTTTATTAATACTAAAGATAATTTTAGAAGGATAAAAAAAATATTGTCAGAAGATTGGCTACATTAGTATTTGTAAAGTTAGTTAAAAAAGTCTAAAAAACTATATTTGAAACATAATAATATCAAATGGCAAAGATATAAATTTTGAACTTGTTGAGTTAATAAACTATAAAAAAAAACATTTGAACGATACTAGTGAGAGGTAACATAAATAATAAGGAATCAATTCACAATATAAAATGAGATTGCAGGAAGAGTTTCAAGTTTGATAATCACTAAACATGTTTATTGGAATGGGTGGGGAGCCTTAATTGTGATTGAGTATATGTTTGTTCAAACTTATTTTGAGTTTCACTTATTCAGGCCACCATCGTCGGCATCACTTACCCATTTCTTGTTGTCACAATTGTAGTCATTGTCATTGTCACTACCGTTGTCATCAATCCCGCCACCATTATTGTTATCATCATTATCATCATTGTTGCAACTATCAACGTTGCTATCATCATCAACTTATTTTTTACTTAAAAGTTACTTTTAAATTAAAGTTAAAAACAAGAGTTTTAAAAATAAGGGATGAATTGTCGTTGATTCTATATGTTAAATAAACACCTGGACTAGAAGATAATTTTTAATATTAATCCTTAAGTTGAATTTTCAATAAAACTAAAGCTTTTAAAAAATATTTTATCACATAGTTTTTAACTTAAAAAATATCATTTTAACAAAAAAAATTAACGGGTACCAAACAATTCATCCCTTATTTTTAAAACTCTTGTTTTTAACTTTAATTTAAAAGTAACTTTTAAGTAAAAAATAAGTTAAGCTAAACGAAATCTATGCCTAAAATAGGATTGTTTTCGAAGGAGAATGCCCATAATTAAAAAACATGAATAATAAAGATAATGATATTAACACCTTCTAATATTTAACTTATACACATTGATTTTTATTTTATTTTAAAAAAATTATGCATAACTTCATTAATTTTGAAATTTGATATTACATATGCAATTAATGTCATCTTGGATATTTAATATAAAACTTTATTTTATCCTTAAGAGGTCATTAAGTTATTCTTAAAAAATTAGTCACTAAATGAGTATTTTAAAATTTAATTAGTTACCAAATAAACAATCTGACAATAACTAAATTAATCAAAATTAACATTGATATTGTAAGTTAAGTGTTAATATCATATCTTTTATGATTCATTATTATCAATAATTTACATAATTAGGATATAATGTTTTTGATGTGACATATGTCATGTCAATACTAATAATCATTGTTGTGGATATGACATATGTTATATTAATACTGATTGTATCATATCAGTTTGTTAGTCTAGTTAATGAGAAAAAACTTATTTAATGATGAATTAATTTTTCGATGATTTATTTGGTAAGTAAATATTTTTATAAATAACTACCAAATACGGCATAATAATAGCCCCTTTTATCCATTAAAAGGATTGGATCCTCACTAAGGCAACATTTCATGGCTACCTAATAAATATTTTGTAGTAGGCGGTATGTCCCGCAATAGGCATCTTTGAGAGATTAAAAAAAAAAAAGAAACTTTTTTACATATTTTTTTTTCATCTATGTAATTATAGCGTCTGACTGAGTTCATTGACCCCTCAATATGAAGGCACCTTGAAAGAGCACCAGCCCATAAATAAAATGCGGATTATTAACCCGCAGCTCGTCCAAGTATAGAAGAAAACCAGAGACAGTTAAATCTCTGTCTGCATGTCAATTTTCAAGTTTCACACACTGCGAGCGACAATTCAATTCACCATTCTAATTCCCTCTTCTTCTCATCGTTTCACGCACACAACACATTCGCTTCAATGTTTCACAACAACAACAACAGCGTATCGATCTCCGTCTCGGACGACGAGTCCGACGAACTGGGTCGGATGCGTGTCCGTGCTCGGCGGAAGCGTCGGAAACTCGGGCACAAACGGTTGCTGAGGAAGCTTCTCCTCAAATACTGGACCCTACTCATCATCATTCCAGCTACGTGTTTGCTCATATTCGAAGCCTCCAAAATTGGTCGAAAACCTACTTTAATCGACCACTCAGAAATCATCACACGCAATGATCCCATCAATAGATCCATTCCCACATTGGTTAACCAATCCCATGGTAACTTGAATCGCCTTGATCCTACAACGCACGTTGTTGCTGGTGTCAGAGAGCGTAAGATACCCAATTCCTCTCTCTATTTCTATATGTAGTTGTTTAATTTAATTAATTGACTAAATATGCCGTGTTAATTTAATTTAATTCTATTAGGTTGTTTGAAGCTTCTACCCCCTGAGAAGGTCGAGCATTTGGATATTCCTGAGGAAGAAGAAGATGCATCTCGTTTACCTATCGGCAAGGTTTTATACATATCAGAGAGTGATGCGGGGGGTGTTACTTTGTCCCAGTTGCGTGCAGAAGACACACGGTTTAATTTGTTTACTGGAAATCAAACATTTGAGCAGAGAGATGAAAGTTTTGAGGTAATGGGATCTGGGAATCTCTATTTGTATGATTTTTTTAAATGGACCAACGTTAATAGTTAATTTGTTAATTTTTTTTTTGTTAGCTGGCAAGTGATTAGCATTTTTGTATAGTGCTTGCTTGATATGATTGGATTTTGTTATATGTATTATATATCCTTTGTTTCATAGGTGAAAGAAACTGTGAGGGTGCATTGTGGATTCTATAGTGAGAATGGAGGGTTTAAGATATCTGATGAGGATAAAAGTTACATGGAAGGTTGTAAGGCTGTGGTGTCAACTTGTGCATTTGGTGGAGGAGATGATCTGTATCAACCGATTGGGATGACCGAGGCTTCGCTTAAGAAGGTTATTTAAGCAGTATAAGTCTATAAGAGTTTTATTATTAATGTCTTAGAAGTCGCTGATCTTATTTGCCAAACCTATTTAGTTGTATGCAGGTTTGCTATGTAGCATTCTGGGATGAGATCACTGTAAAAGCGCAGGAGTTAGTGGAGCGCAGAATCAGGGAAGATGGATTTATTGGGAAATGGCGTGTTATCGTGGTTCAGGATCTTCCTTTTGTGGATCAAAGGTTGAATGGTAAAATTCCCAAGGTATTAAATCTTTGAAGCCCCCACCCCGTGTCTTCTTCTATTATGTCCTTTTGCTTTGTTTTGCATTAATGTTTCTAGTGCATAATCAACATGTAGCTGCAATGAGTTCCATGTCCCAAGTCCCAACTATTCCTTCTCTAAAGGTTCTTAGTTTTTCATGTAGGCTGATGGTTATTGTCCTTTGCACTTTTTAATCCACATTAACTCCGCAGATTCAATTGTGCACTTTGACGTTTTCTTCACTTGTCAAGGATAAAATAAGATATATATGCCTAGGATGCTCCATTAGTTTTCTAGCGGTGTGATCTTATGATGAAACTTTCCTCTATTTGTTTCCTTTTTTAACCATGAGTGCATTTGGGTATTTTCAGATGTTAAGCCACCGCCTTTTTCCTCAAGCAAAATACTCTATATGGGTAGACTCCAAGTCTCAATTTAGGAGAGACCCATTAGGTGTTATAGAAGCACTCCTTTGGCGCCCAAATTCTATGCTTGCTATATCAGAACATGGAGCTCGTGGTAGTGTCTATGATGAGGCTAAGGCTGTTGTCAAGAAAAACAAAGCCAAGCCAGAGGAAGTTGAAGTGCAACTGAATCAATACAGAAAAGATGGGTTGCCTGAAGACAAGAGATTCAATGGGAAAAAAGGTATGCACAGATTATAATTAGCCAACAGTAATTTTAATATCTCTCTTCTTTTCTTCATAAAAGAAAAATGCTGTTCTATTTCCTTTAAGATTTTACTCTATTTCAGTAGATCTCAATCCTCGTCAAGTCAGTTACCAAAATTTGACTTGCATTGGATTGTATTCCCTCCACATTTGTAATCAATATTTTGTAATATGTTCAATTAAACTTGTCCTGTGCAGCTCTATGTGAAGCATCTGTTATCGTGAGGAAGCACACACCTTTAACTAATCTATTAATGTGCATCTGGTTTAATGAGGTGGTTCGCTTTACTTCTAGGGATCAGCTCAGCTTCCCATATGTTTTGTGGCGGCTGAAAGCATTCAAAAACATCAATGCATTCCCTGTTTGTACTCGCAAGGATCTTGTCAATAGCATGGGCCATATTCGCAAGGCCAAACCTTTGCAGAACTGATTTAATTAAATTGATTGCAAAACATGCCTACCTGCATTTATCTAACTCATTCCATTGGTTTCTTTACCCAATCTGAATCAGGTATACGTGTTGTTTTCTGACCCACCACTCTCCTCTTACAGCCAGTGTGTGGTTATAATTTGTACTTACTGTTTACTGTGAGCTTTTTGATTAGGTGATTTTGGAAAAGCTATAGTTGACGGGGAAGGCAAATCAAACAGACATTTTGCTTAGGACCTGTGTCCCAACACATAATAACACCAATGTTTTCATAAATTGTGAGATTGCTGTGCCCATTATATTTAGAGAAAAATAAATGCAGCCATATGTAGTTGTTGGAATACATCACGCCTGCCAGAAATAGACTCATTAGTAATTACGCTAGTAGCAGCTGATGTTAGCAAGGAAAATGATTATGTTAGACATACAATAAAACAGTTGGCCGGAGCAACGCTTCAAGATTACCTTGTGAGGTTGGTGATTCATTGTTCCACACCAATGGAACACAACTTAAAGCGTTGAAAGAAGCCCTTGAAAACCTGAGATATAGAAGTTACATAATGAGGGAGTGAGCCTTGAGTTTGGGTAGGTTTGGGGGCAATGACTTGGGATTAAGTTGGTCCAGGATGTTTATTTTAATGTGAATCTGGCAACTGGCAAGTGGTGACAAAAACTTGCATAACAAAAGGTCCCCTTCTAAGGATGGTATTTTTTTTTTGTTGAAATAGTTTAGGTGTTAATTGTATTTGTAGCTTGATGTCCATTTTATGTGATTTACATTTTCCAAAGTTTTAGAGCTTTTTCCGCTTTATGAAAGTTCATTTTTCTTGCCTTCAGTTATCAAAACCCGTGAATTAGTTTCAAGTGAGTAGGTCTCATGAGGGGTATTGGCGGTTTGGATTGGTTTACTTTTTAGACAAAATATAATCTAATTCGATCACATTTTTAAGTTGTGGTTTGGTTGAAATAAATGATGATATTCGATTTGATCAAATGCAAATCAGATTGTATTGGTTTGTTTGATTTTATATTAATTATGATTATATGAAATTAAGAATAAAACATAATTCCAACCCAATTAATTATAAGTTTATAAAATCAAGAATAAATTATAATTCCAGCCCAATAAAATAAAAAAAATAACTACTTTAAACCCATAACCATAAAAAATTAACATAATCAAAAAATCACAAATTACTATTTTAAGTTAGGTATGTAATTTAATAAGACAATATAAAAATGAGTAATATATTAAAGATTTTGATTTGGTTAAACTCAGTTTGATTTAAAAAATAGATTTGTAATGCATACTTAATACAGTTTTTTTATGATTTTAATTTGATCGATTTTTTATTATTTTAAATTAATTAGATGATTTTGTTTAATCCGAATTAGATGATCCACGTATGGACTCTGCATCGCCTCTGCTGATGGATGTACTTCGAATGCTTCAAATTAAATTTAACTAATTACGTTGGTCACGTATTTCATATAATGGTATGAGGTCTTTTAAGTAAGGAAAAGCAATTTTAGCTCGGTTTAGTAAACCCAATTTTGACCCCTTCAAGTGCTTAAGAGTATTTGAGGTTACTTAAAGCAGCAGGTTTAAACCCCTGTTACCTCCCTTCCTTTTTTTTAATAAAACCAATTTTCGCATTTGTGTTGGAAGGGAATGAACCCTGCCATTTTAAAGATTTCTTTTGAATTTTGAGCCCGTATTTATCAAGTTCGTAATACTCTTTGGTAAATGGTATGAGTATGCGGTTCATTATTTAACAAAAAATTGGTATGAAAAGAGATAAGTGGTTCCCTGTAAAATATTAACAATATATTATCAATAAAAACTTTCAACTAATTTTAAAAAATTATCATACAAATTTAATATAAGTTTTCATTATTAGTTTAAAAATTATGGATATCATCTTGGATAAAATCTTCAAAACATGGATCTTCCAAATAGTTTTTTTTTAATATCTTATCTAATTATGCAAATATCCAATCTACAAAATCATCATTAAACCATAAGCTTTCTAATGATTTTCTAAGTTTTTCTAGCAAGGAATTGAAAGAAAAAGTGGGAGAAAATAGGAAAAAGAAGCACCTCCGGGAAGGTTGGATAAGCCAAAGTGTTAATCCCCACAATAGATAGATCCATTGATATTATCAAAGCCAAGGTTCTATCATAAATACTTAGGAAAATAAGTCAAAGCTCTATTTGATTCACAAATCAATTATGACAGGAGTTATTATATGTTTCTAATCCAAGTGTATATAGAGACAAGTTTCCAAGAGAATCTAACTATGTCTAGGCTTCTAAGAGAAGCAAAGCTAAGTCTAAAACAATTAGAGAGGTTCAATCATGACAAAACTAAAACTAATACAATAAAACATTTTTTGTTTTTGGTGAACCAAGCAAACATTCTAAAAAATTAATAAGCTCAGTCCTAAAAGCTAGTGGACAAATACAAGTCCAATAGAACTTAAGCACGGCCCAATACAAGTATAAAAAAAATAACAAAAGCTCAATATAATATAAATGGTTCGTAAGAATCTAATGCTTGTCTCTAATGGCCTTGGGTCAAATTTTCATCAAGCTCCTGTGACCATTACAAATTGACCATGAATCACAGTTACTTTAGCCTTACTCAGCACAAGAAACCACCATATTGAAGATGTATATCTATTTGGTTCATGACCAGTAAGTAGGCTGTGAACAATAAATTCGATTATAATTTAATTTTTAGACTATAATCTATACATATTTGAAGGTTACAATATGAATTAAAATACATATCAAATTATTACAAATAATTTCATATCTTTTTTGTATTAAAAAGATAGTTATTTTGAATAATCCAAATGAAATAGACACTTTTCATGTAACACGTCTAAACATATATAATCATCGATTATAACTATAATTGATTATGGATATAAGAGTTTATTTAATTTAGGAAATTTTATGCCAGATAAGAAACAAAATAATTCATTTTAAAACATCATTAATGTTCACATGTGTTGATTTCTAAACAATCTCCACATAATTTTTTAATATTTTATTTCTACTTTTGATTTCTTATCCTGTGTAAGATTGTATAAGTTAAACAAATCTTAAATATAATTGGTTATTAAAATGCTCTCTAAATATAATCATAATAATTGACATCAAACACATCCTAAATTTGTCATTTTGAAACAAAAATCAATATTCTTTTTGCAAATCAATTCACAAAAATACCACAAATTGATATAGTCTTGTTCATTAGGTATTTCCTAGTAGGTGCACTTTAGGATCAACCTTACCATAACTAAACCAAAAAAGGGCCCAATTTCACCTAACTATAGGCAAGGTTTGTGTGAGCCTATAACATTTGTATAGAGATGACAAAATGGGTTAAGTCTATTGGTTGGCCCGTCAGACCCATAAAAATGACAGGATGGACAGAAAAACTCCGCTCGTTGTCCATCAAGCTCGCCCCGCTTAGCCCATCAACCTGATGGGCTAACACCTTAGCATATTAATAACATTCTAAAACTAAAACTAAAAAAGATCAAGTCTCTCACTACTTATACTTTTCTTTTAATAATAATATTCTCTTTCATTTCTTTTTTTAAAGTATTTTTAGATTTTTTTGTGATGTTTTACATTAATTTATTTTTAAAAAAATTGGCGAGCTACTGGACCAACCCATTAATTTGTCATCTTTTCCTAAAAGAATAGATTTTTCCACTTAATCAGGTTAGCCCACTTGCTTGTTGTTAGGCGGGGCAGGCTTAGGCTTGATGAGCTAGCTTGTTTTGTCATCCTACGTTTTCCTAGGAAAGCATGTTTGATTTGGACCTTAATTTGGTCCATTTACAAATTTTTGTCCAAAATCTAACTTTTTATTGCAAAGATCCATTTGACATCTCAATTTGTTTTCTATAAATGTCTAATTAAAATTAGGGATAAGAATAGTTCATACCATGTCAGGGTTTATGACCAACTTGTTAAGATCTAGTTTAATCTAATACATGATCAGGTTGTTACTTTTTAAGAGGTTTATTTGATTAAAAAAAGTCAAATTTAGATTTTTAAAAAAAAACCTTTTTAACAAAATAAGCTAGCATATTGGTCTCGAAGTCAAACATGACTTTGTAATTTTGTCCCCCAACCTATAAAAATGACAAATACATCCCCAACTAGACCATCGTCATTTAGTTTAGTCCAAAACATTAACCCTCCTATAACATCGTTAATCAATGTTTCAAGAATCGGACTGGTCATTGAACCAGTAAAGGCACTAGTTCAAGGGTCAGTGGTCGAACCGATAGTAATAAATTAATATTATTATCATTTATATTAAATAATGATCAATTAGATCAAAATAATGTAATATTCATAAAAAATCAACAAGTGCATTAAAATTTAAAGGTCACATAGTAAAAAATGTTCAAAATAGTAAATACCCTACTACAACATGCTTAAAAGGTTTAAAATACACTACCCAAACCAAGTAAAATAAAAAGGATACCTTTTTCTAAAAAAATGAATTAAGGATGAAACTGATTTTGGACCGGTTTCCCGGTTTTTGACCGGTTTAACAAGATACCAATTTTTGGCACATTCGGACTTATCAGGGCTCTAGTTCCCGGTCTAGTTTTGATAAGCATGACATTAATACATGCATACATATCATGTTAATGTGACACAGGACACACATATGGTATCATTAAAACCAAGTCTGAATTCAAGACTAAGAAGTCTGAACCCCTGGGATTTGTTAATAACACTTATCAAAACTCTTAGTTAAAATGAAGTATGTCCGTATGGTTTGTCTAACATTTTTTATTAGTGTAACAGGAAAGTCCGTAATGCTCTAGTTGCAAGAAACATGGGGAGTACGTAAACTCAAAATCTCCCCTGAAATGAATAGTCTGTACTCATCAAAGGCATTAATGAATCAAGCCTGAATGAAGCTACAGGCCCTAGGATGATTACTCTTTTCCTTTTAAAAGCATCTGGAAAAAAACTTTCCTTTCTGAATAAGGGATAACAAGGACTTTCATATATCAATTCTGAGTCTATCATCAAAAGAAAACAAATGGGAAAGTCAAAGCAATGATTGCATCAATTAAGAAAATTGCCTTGCTTATCCCAAATGTCAGAAAAAGCCAGACCTAAGCAGATTAGAAAGCCTAAAGGTCAACGGTTATAAAGATGTATCTGTTTGATATATATCTCTGAAGCATAACAGATTCAGGCCCTATAAATGCATGTTTACCATGTCTCTGAAAAGATCAACGGATCCATTCCCATCAGTGGTTGAATCAATGGTTATCTCAAGAAAGTCTATAAATACGAGAAGATTTCAAAACGTGAAGTTGGTTGAAATATTGAACATTCTCTAATCTCTTACTTACAAGAACCAAAAGTCTGAAAGATTTTCACTGTAAAAGTCCCTAAGTTTCTAAGTTCTTGTATCTTTTGCATAAGTCTTCTTTGTAGTTCTGCTTCTAGCAGATCTTGACTTATTGTAGTCTGTAACTCAGTGTACCTGTCTTAATACTTCATATTCTTGTATGTAGAGTTATCTGTTGTAACAACAAAACTCTTTTTCACTCATCTTGGTGTATCTTGTCTGGTGTTGTTCGCTAGCTCGTAGTACAAGTGGGAAACACTTTGTGGTCTGAATAGGCTTTTGAAATAATACTTAGGTGTTTAGAGCCAGAAGTGGCTTGTTGAAACAATACTTGGGTTTAAGCCAAAAGTGGCTGAAGTCAAGAATGCTTGTGGCACTTATCTAGTGTTATTATTGTAAAAGGTGTTTTTACAATAGCGAAAATCCTTCAAGTCTGAAGGTACTGGACGTAGCTTCTTCTTTGAAAGTGAACCAGTATAAATTTGCTGTGTGATTCTTTCTTTAACTCTTTCTTAGGGTCTGTTCGAAAATATTAACTGATTAGAGTCCGTGTGAAAAACGAGTTAAGACTTATTTAACCCCCTTCTAAGTCTGACTCTGAACCATCAGGTATGATACAAATTTTTCTGACGGTTTCTAACAACTCGATATAATTTATACAAAAATTTTCAAAAAAAATATCCCTTAAGCCATCCAATAACAAGTTAGTATTAGGAATATGCATTGGGAGCCTATATAGGACGCATCACTTTGAATAATACATTTATATTAAATAGTTCAACAACCTTTATAAGTCCCTCAAATAATAGGTGAATGTGAGAATTATTCCTAAATTGTCCTTAGTCAAGTATGTATATGACATCCCGTTGTATTTACTTAATTTAATAAGAGGTTTTAGTCTTAACTTAATATGTTTTACTTTAAATAATGTAGCACACATCAAAAATTCAAACAATAACATGAAGAAGTTTTTTCAAAAAAAAATTCAAGATGCATTTTTCTTGCTCATCATTCAGTATTTTACATCTAATGAGAGCTATAAAACTCCAATCGAGGTGAATCTAATTTATACACCTTCATAACTCAATTATCTACAAATGTTATAAAGGAGTCAAAGGACAATTATGCCCTTAAGATTGTCCAATTCATGAAAATGTAAAACTATTAGCATGTAATTTTCAGCATGAACATCTTGTAGTATTTTGTGCATAACTTGAGCTACAGACCTTCTTTTGAGGTAAATCCAAAGGAAAATATTTGTAACTCAATTATCTATAACTTTTATAAAGGATGCAAGAGCTAATTCAGTCTAGATCAGACACAATTTTAAAACAAGTTGGTAATCGATTACTAGAGAGCAACTTATGCAGGAATTCATTTCTGCTCGTAGGTAATCGATTACAGGACCTTGTAATCGATTACCATCAACACCATGCAATTTTTATGTAGATTTTGGCCTTTGGGCCAACTTCCACAACCCCTACCCGTTTAACCTCTGAATACTATGAAATTTTACAGGCACTATCTATGACTTATTTCATACTTATTCTTGTAGTACATGTTTAAAAACTCCTTTGTATCATGAAGTTATGTGGAAAAATACAATTTGGTTAATTTCATGTAACTTTTATACCAAAACCAAATCAAATCTCTTTCAATTGACAATCTCACTTCACACACAAGTTCCAAACATGCCTAGGGTGCTATTGGCATCTTTTGAGGACTTCAAATCTCACTGGAACTCAAAATCACCCCTCTAGATGACTTAATTAGCTATTTCTCTCCTAAACAAAATCCCCATCAACAATAACCTACATACTTATACTACCACAATCATCAAATGTAATTCATCGTGGCCTAATACTTACGTTCACAAACACAGTCACTTGCCCATAATAACACAATTATCAATCCAATGGCTCAGTGCCATTTCAAAATTCCTGGTAATCACCTATAGTATTCATCATCAACAATATATCATCGTTTATTCAAACATATTCAACTATATCTATCAATCACATTGGCAACAAAGATGCATGAAGCATCACTTCCTTAACTCATCAAATATCAAAATATCTATCATCATCAACCATAACTCATCACAAATAAATATCATAATAGCACTAGAATATCAAAACATCATTATACATGCATCTTAATTGTACATCCGTTTGGCATTGCTCCATAAGGCTCACCTGGTACTGATCTTTGTGGTATATGCAGGGTCCTTGTCTTCAGTCACTATATCAATAAGTAAGGGTGAGTGATTGACAATAATAAATCAATAGAAATAATTCAAAGTAAAGAAAAAGCATAAATCAACTTAGGTTGCCGCCTTATCTAATTAATCATTTCATCAATTTTTTAGTTAACACTGGAAATGTGACATCCCTGTATATTTACTTAATTTAAATTAGAGGTTTTAACCTTAATTTATGAGGTTTTACTTTAAATAATGTAGCACACATAAAAAATTCAAAGAATAACATGAAGAAGTTTTTAGAAAAAAATTTCAAGATGCACTTTTCTTGCACATCGTTCAATATTTTACGTCTAATGGGAGCTATAAAATTCCAATTAAAGTGAATTCTATTAGTACACCTCTACAACTCAATTATCTACAAACGTTATGAAGGGTTTGAAGGTGAATTATGCCTCTAAGATTAACCAATTCATGAAAATATAAAATTTCTCTACATACAATTTTCATCATGAACACCTATTACTATTTTAGGAATAACTAGCTACATATCTTTGTTTGAGGTGAATTAAAAGGGGAAATGTCTATAACTTAATTATCTACAACTTTTGTGAAGAACGCAAGAGCTAATTCGACCTAGATTAGACATAATTTCAAAAACAAGCTAGTAATCAATTACCGAAATTCTTGTAATCGATTACTAGAAACCTATATAGGAATTCATTTCTGCTCGTGGGTAAAGTAATCTATACACTTACTTTTTTTCGTGATTTTATAGCATTGGTGCAGATGAAGTACATCATACGACACCCCTATAAAATTATTGCATAATTTTATTAAATAAAAATATTTTTGTTTTTAAATATATTTTAAAAAAAATTAATGTTGAAGAAAAGTACGGGATAGAGTAATCTATACGTTTACTTTCTTTATAATTTTATAACTAGGTGCAGATGAAGTGCATCATACACTGCTATAAAATTATTGCATTGTTTATTAAATGAAAATATTTTTGTTTTTAAAATATATTTTAAAAAATAATGTTGAAGAAAAGTATTAGATAGAGTAATCTATATGCTTATTTTCCTTCATAATTTTATAGCATTGGTGCAGATGAAGTACATCATACGGCACCATTATAAAATTATTGCATAATTTTAATGAAAATGTTTTTGTTTTTAAAACATATTTTAAAAAACAATGTTGATGAAAAGTATGAGATAGAGTAATCTATATGCTTATTTTCCTTCATAATTTTATAGCATTGGTGCAGATGAAGTACATCATACGACACTATTATAAAATTATTGCATAATTTTAATGAAAATATTTTTGTTTTTAAATATATTAAAAAAACAATGCCAAAGAAAAGTATAAGATAGAGTAATCTATACACTTACTTTCCTTCATAATTTTATAGCATTGATGCAGATGAAGTACATCATACGACACCGCTATAAAATTATTGCATTGTTTATATTTTTTTATTTATAAAGGAAAAATCTTAATTAAATGTTATTAGTCCAAATTAAATTTAAAACATCATAAACGGTTTCTATATATTTTATTGATTTATTAATATGAAAAATAACAAATAAAAGTCTCAATTAAACATTATTGGTTCAAATTTAAATTAAAACACCCTAAACATTTTTTATATTTTCTTTAGTTTCTTAAGACAAAAATAGACAATAAAATTAAAATAAGACATAAAGTTTAAATACACATAACAAAAGAACAACAACTTATTATTATTATTATTATTTTGCCTTTTTATATTAGGATAAACAATAAGCAATAAATAAATAAACAAACAAATAAAGGATAATAAAAAACTAATGATAATAAAAAAAGTTGGGTGAGTATGGACGTGATAGTGGTTGTTAATATTGATGGGGCTTGGTGGATGGTTGAGTTTTAGGTGTTGGTTTGTGGTGGTGATGAGGGGTGGTTAGTGGTGTTTTGGGTTGTTGTTGGTTGGTGATGGTGAAGAGGGAACAAAACCAAACAACGAAATCATAACAAAATAAGTAACAAAAAAAGAACTTGAAAAAAAATATGAACTTACGTGTTTCCTCTAACTTGCCTTTCTTGATTTTACGGGAACTAGATATTTTAACTTTAATAGTGACTGATATCTTAATTCTAATAGTGACCAGATGCTCTCTTAAATTTTGGTGACCAAACCCTCTCTGAATTTAACATTGACTTCTCTAAATTGAACTCTTTACTCCCGATATTTAATACTAACTAAAAAACTCTTAGATTCCTATTACAGTATTTATAGGGAAGTCCTGAATCTTATAGAACTCTCAAAAATCACTGTTCCAGTCACTCTCCCATTTCAAAAGGTAACTACCCATTTTCCAAAAAATACTACTCATTCCCTTATTATTCAAATAAAAATAAATTGTCGCGACCGAGATCGTGACGGGATGGCTGACCCGTAATAATAAAACGACGTTTCGAAATCCTTTCGAAAAGAAAATAGGGAGTCGCCACCAATATTTTTTAGGATAAAAATATCGGGAAAAACCTCTTTTAAAACACTGGTTATGAAAATGAAATTCTAAGTTCGGGAGTCGAATTACAGGTGAGGAAGGTATTAGCACCTCACGACTGTCCGTTATAAAACGGTTACCTCAAATTGATAGCCATCACTTCAAAATAGCCCAGAAATTATTTTTAACTTCTTTTAGGAAAAGAAACCTACAAAATGACAAGGCAGACACAAACAGATAAAACAGGCCGAATAGTGACAGTAAGAAATTTGACCAAACAACGACAGTAAGAAAGAAGAAAATAGAAATGATAAAAGACTAAATAGTGACAGTAAGAAAATAAATAATGACAGTAGAAGGTTTAAAACAGTAACAGTAAGAGATGACAAAGCAATGACAGTAAGAAACTCGACAAAATGACAACTATAATAAAAAAGGTAAAGCAGAGTGAAAGTAAAGGTTAACAGGACGTCTCATCCAAATTAACCTTAATTTGTATATAAATTTAAATATTAAAATAAAATTAATGAAATAAAAAAGGTTAATTAAAAAATATTATATTTTTTAATAAAAATATTTAAAAAATGAGATTAACAAGACGTCGCGTCTAAATTAATCTCATTTTAAAGAAAACAATATTCTAAAAAATATTATTAAAATATGAGATTAACAAGACGTCGCGTCTAAATTAACCTCTTTATGACAATAAAATTTAAAACATTGACTATATAAAATTAATCAAAATAATAACAGAGACATAAAAATTAATAACAAGAAAGTGGGCCCGACAGGAATTGATTCTCGCTCCTACGTATTCTCAAATGTATTGAGAAATCAGGGTTACGTAGTTCTTTAGGGAAAATCTGAGAAAATATTTAAATTATTTTCGATCAATTTTGATTTTTAATAATAAAGAAGATTCATGAAGAAGGAGAAATACAAGGCGAAGTAAGATCGCACGTGCATAAACCTTCGAGACCTAATAACAACGATGTAGGCAAAAGTAATTTTGCACGACATCGCCCATAAAATTTTTAAATAATTTTTATAAAAGAAAAAAAATATATATATAACAAAAATTAACATGAAACTATCTATTTTAATTTTTACAAAAAAATTAAGTCTTTTTTAATATTTCAATATTTTCACCATAAAATACTATAAAAAATATTTTTTGAGTTTTGTGATTTTTATATTTACTCTTAGTATCAAATTTATTAAATTTAAGAATAATCTTATTTTAGTTTAACTACACCTGAAAATTTATTTTTATTTCCTTTAAATATATATGTTAATATATTATTATTTTTATTAACATAATAAAAAAAATAATTAATTAAAATTGGGCTTTAAGAGCCCATTACTCTACAAAAAGGAGGATGGTAATGGACATGGGCCTCACTAGCTGAGGCCCAAAACTTAAACCTAAAATGAAAGAAGGGAAAAGAAGGAGAAGAGAAGAGAAGAAGAGGGGGGGTGACAGCTGCTGCTGGAAAGAAGAAAAGAAGATGAAGAAAAGAAAGGGAGAGGGAGAGAAAGAGAGGGAACCCGAGAGGGAGAGAGAGAGATGTGACGAGAGAGGGAGAGTGAACGAGAGAGGAAGGGGACGGCTCCGGCGGTGGAGAAGGAGAAAACGAGAGGGAGAGACAGAACGGAGAGAGAGAGAGCCGAGAGAGAGGGGTAAATCGAGTGAGATTGAGAGGGAGAGTGAGAGACAGACCGTGAGAGAGAGAGAGAGCGAGTGACAGAGAGGGAGAAGAAACCGGGAAGGAGAGGAAGGACCGACGGAGGAGGAAGAGACCGAGAGGGGAAGGAGCGGAGGGTGGCAGCTCGCGGTGGGGAGCGTCGGTGGCTCGCAGAGGCCGGTTCGCAGGGGTCGGGCCTGTTATGGTGGCTGGCTTGTTGGAGGGTGTGGTGGCACAGTGAAGGAAAAGAGGGAGAGTTTGAGTGAGTGACTTAGAGAGTGAGAAAGGAGAAGAGGAAAGGGAGATCGCAGAGAGACAATAAAGGAGAGGGAGAAAAAATCAAGAGTGGAAGAGAGATATACCAGAGAGCATTCTTTTTCTGATTTTCTGATCTCTGTTTCTTTATTTTTTTGATCTGTTGTGTGTTATTTATTTTGATAGATTGCTACTGGTTTTGGGGTTGTTATTGAATGGAAGTGATGAGATGGGGAAGGGTGTTCTGTTGGTGGTGTTGAGGAAGATGAGGATGAAGGAGATCTGGCCGGTGGAGGGAGAGGATCGGCACGGAGCTGGCCGGCCTGAGCTTGATCGGTGTCTAGAGGGGGAGAGGGTGAGGGAGACCGAGAGAGAAAGAGAGTGAGTGACCGAGGGGGAGAGTAAGATCCAAAGGAGGAAACCGACGGTGGCGAGGCAGCGTCGGTGGCTCACGGAGGTCGCCGGTCGAAGGAGACGAGATTGGCGTTGGCGATCTGAGGAAGAAGAACGGCGGCGGTCCAGCGGTAGGGAGGCCGACGGCAGTGGTGGCGGAGGCCTTCCTTCTTCCTTCTTCTTCTTGTTTTTGGTTTCTTTGGTCTCTATGTTACTTTCTGTTGCTGTTTTGGTTATTGGCTATGGGAGGGTTTGTGTTTGTTGTTGATTCTCTTAATCTGTGATAGAGAGGATGAAGAGATTGGGTCCCTCTATTTTTGGCTTCTGGTTTGTGAAGGTGGTGATGATTGTTGTTGGAATAGAGAGAGGAGAGGGAGAGGTATTTTTATTTTTATTATTGAATGGATTGGTTGTATCTGTGATGTATGTTTTTTGATTTGATGATGATGAAGGTGATGAAGAAGTTGGTGGTGTTGTTAGGTCTGTTGTGATGAAGGTAGGTGTGTGTTGAAGGGATGAAGTTTTGATGGTGGGTGAGTGAGGGAGGATCCAGGAGATGCTGTCTGTTGGTGGTGAGGACATGAAGAAGATCCTGAAGGAGATGATGATGAAAGGATGGTGAAAGGAAAATGGGGGAAAATGGGGGAACCCCTTTCCGGATTCTGCACCGGAATTCCTGGAAGGGGCCCTAAAAATTATATTATATTATTTATTATTAATAATTAAAATTAAAAAGAAAGGACAGAATTTGGTGTTTACAGCTGCCCCTCTTTACTTTGTTTTCACGAAAGCATGAATGATTCATTCATATCGTGAAAAGGAAGTAAAGACGTAAACACCATCTTGACACTAACATCCTCAATGAGGTGACGACCTTGACAAATAAAGGACTTAAATAACACCAGTTTTGGCAATAAGAAAGACTTAAAAGTACCAACTTCGACAATAATGACTTAAAGAAGAGCCAACTTTGACAAATAGAAAGTTTAAGAGGTATGATGAAGACCTGAAAAGGTATCAATTTTGGGAATAAGAAAAACCGAAGTGTGTTATGGAAACCTTTTAAAGTACCAATTTTAACATTGAAAATCCTAAGAGTCCCAGAGAAACCTGAAGAGTTGCCAACCTTGACAATTGGGGAAGATGAACAATGTTCCAAGTTTGACGACTGAAGTTAGAGCTTTGTCCCAAAACAAGAACAAATCAGAAGATATTTCCTTGATATTGAAAATGAAGTAGCCTAGAGAGGCATACTTAAAGCTTTAAAGAAAAATGAATGACAGGGAATTGTCCCAACATGTTTGGATCGAAGGATACAGCCTAGGAATGAGTACCTGAAGCTTTTTGAACAAATGACGAGAGGGATGCCTCTAGCTCAAATTAAGAAATAAAATAGCCTAGGAGTGGGTTCCTGAGGCTTTTTGGACAGAAACAAATGACTTGGGGGGATGCCTCTGGTTCAAATTGAGAAATAAGATAGCCTAGGAGTGAGTTCCTGAAGCTTTTGGACAGAAAATGACTTAGGGAGTGATGTTCCCGATTTGACAGGAAATGAAAGGGTTGGAGGTTGACCCTCAGTTAACAGGAAATGAAAGGATTGGGGGTATTGCCCCTCGGTTGATTAGAAATAAAAAGATTGGGGGTTGACCTTCGGTTAACAAGAAAGTAAAAAAATTGGGGTTGACCCTCGGTTGACAGGAAAATAAAAGATTGGGGTTGACCCTCGGTTGACGGGAAAATAAAAAAATTGGGTTGATCCTGGGTTGACAGGAAAGTAAAAGATTGGGGTTGTCCTTCGGTTGACGGAAAAGTAAAAGTTGGGGTTGACCCTCGATTGACAGAAAAATAAAAGGTGGGGGTTGACCCTCGGTTGACAGGAAAGTAAAATATGGGGTTGACCTCGGTTGATAGAAAAGTAAAAGTAGGGGTTGACCCTCGATTGACAGAAAAGTAAAAGGTGGAGGTTGACCCTCGGTTGACAGAAAAGTAAAAGTTGGGGTTGACCCTCGATTGACAGAAAAATAAAAGGTGGGGGTTGACCCTCGGTTGACAGGAAAGTAAAATGTGGGGTTGACCCTCGGTTGATAGAAAAGTAAAAGTTAGGGTTGACCCTCGATTGACAGAAAAGTAAAAGGTGGGGGTTGACCCTTGGTTGACAGAAGAGTAAAATGTGGGGTTGACCCTTGGTTGACAGAAAAGTAAAATGTAGGGTTGACCCTCGGTTGACAGGAAAGTAAAATGTGGGGTTGACCCTTGGTTGACAGAAAAGTAAAATGTGGGGTTGACCCTCAGTTGACAGGAAAGTAAAATATGGGGTTGACCCTTCGATTGACAGGAAAGTAAAATTTGGGGTTGACCCTCGGTTGACAGGAAAGTAAAACGTGGGGGTTGACCCTCGGTTGACAGAAAAGTAAAATGTGGGGTTGACCTTCGATTGACAGGAAAGTAAAAGTTGGGATTGACCCTCGGTTGACAGGAAAGTAAAACGTGGGGGTTGACCCTCGGTTGACAGGAAAATAAAATGTGGGGTTGACCTTTCGATTGACAGGAAAGTAAAAGTTGGGGTATTGCCCCAGGTTTGAGAGTGTGGGGAATTGCCCCAGATTTGAGAGACTTGGGGTAATGCCCCAAGTTCAGAAAAGAATGAGAGACTAGGGGTAATGCCCCAGGTTTGAAACACTTGGGGTAATGCCCCAAGTTTGGAAAGGAATAAGGGACTTGGGTAATATCCCAGATTTGGAGATTTAGGTTGATGCCCGAGGTTTGGAGATTTTGGGTAATGCCCCAAGTTTGGAGATCTAGGGTGATGCCCCAGTTTTGGAGATTTGGGGTGATGCCCTAAGTTTGGAGATCTAGGGTGATGCCCCAGTTTTGGAGATTCAGGGTGATGCCCCAAGTTTGGAGATCTAGGGTGATGCCCCAGTTTTCGAAATACTGAAAAAGTTAGAGGTGCTGCCCCTTGTCAGAGAGAAATCTGGGGCGATGCCCCAGTTTTTAGAAATACTGAAGAAGTTAGGGGTGCTGCCCCTTGACTGAAAGAGAGTGGACATTTGGGGAGATGCCCCAGTTTGAGAGTATGATGGGTGCTAGTTTAGTGATGATGAAATTATTGGGGAAAAAAAGCCGATTGTAGCCCCCTCTTTTTTTTTTTTGGTGTAGTTCCACTGGGGATGAAAGGTATGGCTGGCCCTTGTCTAGTGGTTATCTTAGTTTCACCGGGAAGAGGATTTGGTGATTCCGTTTGGGGAGAGTTTTGCTCGAAGCGGTCCTTTGGAGGATTTTACCAGAGGAGGAATTTTTGATTATATCAGGTAGATTTATTGGAAACGTGACCCCTAAGATGCCTCATGAATAAAACAAAAACCTTGGGAAGGTGCCAACTCTAACAATGAGAAAACTTGAAAGGGTCATGGAAACTTGAAGAAGTACCAGTTTTAGTTAAACGAGGTACTGATTTTGACTTTGTGGAAACCTCAAAGTGCAATGAAGTTTAAAGAGATGCCACTTGGAACTGTAGAAACCTGGAAAGGTACCGTGTTTAGCAATGGGAAGGAAAAGGTGTCATTCGGTGACCAGAAGGTGAGGGGTGTCTCGTTCAACGACTAGAAGGTGAAGGGTGCCTCGTTCGGTGACTAGAAGGTGAAGGGCACCTCGTTCGGCGACCAGAAGGTAAAGGGTGCCTCGTTTGGTGACCAGAAGATGAAGGGTGCTTTGTTCGGCAACCAGAAGATGAAGGGTGCCTCGTTCGGTGACCAGAAGATGAAGAGTGCCTCGTTCGGCGACCAGAAGATGAAGGGTGCTTTATTCGGCAACTAGGAGGTGAAGGGTGCCTCGTTCGGCGACTAGAAGGTAAAGGGTGCCTCATTCGGCAACTAAGAGGTGAAGGGTGCCTCGTTCGGTGACAGGACATTAAGAGATGCTAATTTTTAAGGGAAGAAACTTGAAAGACGCCAACTTGAGAGAAGCCAGTTTTGATGACTGAGGAGGAGGGTTTAGGAAGTGCCCACCTTGGCAGTTGAAGAAGAGATTTTAAGAAGTGCCAGCTTTGGCAATTGAGGAAAAGTCCTGAGGAGTGCTAACTTTGGCGATCGAGGAAGGGATTCTGAGAAGTGCCAACTTTGGCGAAAGAGACTCTGAAAGGTGTCAGTTTTGGCGATTGAGGCAGAGTCTTTAAGAAGTGTCAGCTTTAGCGATGGATGAGGCTTTGAGAAGTGCCAACTTTGGCGATTAAAGAGGAAACTTTGAAGGTCCCAACTTTGGAGATTGTGATCCTACTGGGGAAAAGAACTTGATCAAGTTGTCGAGGCTCGACATGACTGTCTGTTACAATAACCTGCAGAAAAGGGTTAATAGTACAAAGTAAAACCAATAAGAATATGAGGAGACTTCCTACAAAACCATGATCTCTACAGACTTGAGGCGACTCATGACTGAAACAAAACAGATGAGGTAACCCTAGCTTCAGGAACGTGTCTGGCCCAGTCTTCATAATGGTTGCTTGAGGCGAGATCAAGTAACAGGAATGTCTTGTCCTCACGACTTTAAATTTTCATTACTTTCTCATTTTACATATTAAGGGAAAACACATGTTTTATCAAATCAATGAGACTCACAACATGAATACGTATCAAAAAAGGTGAAATCTTATTTGAGTTGGATAGTATAGAGGGAGGAAAGCATGGAAAGCAAAAGAAACAAACATGGTTAAATATGAAAGATTGATAATTGGGTGAAGCAAGGAGGGTTTTACAGATCTTTCCAGTGAATTTCTAAGAACAATGCATATCTCAATCCCACTTCACGACCTCAAGTTCACCATTTGACCTCGCCTCTAAGAGGGTAGTTTGACCATGGTCCACGTGCCCCAGCTTGGAGTTATACATTTTGTGTTGGAGGTTTTGGTCATATTGTCAGAATTTAGACGCTAATTTCTTACCTGAGTCACCTTTTTTTTTTTGACTCACCGAGTTGCTCTAACTTTTGCCTAGGCCGCCCTTTCAGGTTTTCAGCCTAGCGAGCTTTTCTCACTAATGACATCTTCTTTTTGTCTTTGCCTCTAAGAAGGTAGTTCAACCATGATTCATATGCCCCAGTTTGGACTAACACGTTTTGTATTGGGAAACTTTAGTTACTTGGCCAAAATCTTGACCCTAATTTTTGCCTGAGCCGCCTTTTCGGGTTTTCGACTCACCGGGTTGCTCTAACTTTTGCCTAGGCCGCCCTTTTAGGTTTTCAGCCTAGCGAGCTTTCCATTTTCTTTATAATGTCTTTTTCTTTTCTTGTTTATTTTTGGCTGCATCCTTTACAGTAAAAGGTTGAAGCTGATTACACTCTAGTTGAGCCTGCCCAGCCTTTTCAAATATAGTTTGATCCTTTGGGGAACTGATGTCACTTTAAATAGGAGACTCTACTCTTATGCCATGTACCCAAGGAAATAGGGGTGGGTCTTTTCACATCAATGAGAGGGAAATACTCTCAGTCATCATTTTGGCCTTTATTTTCTTATTTTTTGTTCATTTTTCACTTTCTGGATTTTTTCCTTTTTCCTTTTTTTTGATTTTTTCCTTTTGTTTACCTCTTTTTTTTGTTTTGTTCTATTTTTTTATCCCCTCAATGATGTAATGACTCAATCTAACAAACTATTTCCTTGATTACGTAGGCATAAGGAGTAGCCCTCTTTAAGGCTAAGGTATTGATAACGACAAGGATGAAATATTATTTTCGTCAAATTCCTGGCCTAATGACATCCGTGTCCCTCATACAGAAAGATGACAACTTGCTTGATGACCCAGACGTAATCAACTTGCCCTATTTGGCATGTGCATAGGACGTCAAACCTGATTTTGTTGTTTTTTTTTGAATCAGCTTCTAACGCAATGACTCAGCATGGTAGACCATTTCCTTGGTTACATTGGCATGAGAAGTAATTATGCCCCAGGGATAAAATATTGTCATTTGTTGCATTCTTGTCTTGATGACATCTGTGCCCCCATATAGTCTGGTGACAGCTTCCTTGATAATAAGGACATAATCAGCTTGCCCCATTTGGCACGTGCATCGGACACCAAGCCTGATTCATTTTTTATTTATTTTTTTTATTTGATTATTTTTTCTTCTTTTTTTTGTCGACAAAGCTTCCCTCGATTGTGTCTGTATCTATAGGCATCAGCAATTTACCCCTATCCATGTTGGTGACTGTTGAAGCTTCCTTAAATGACTGGCCTGCCCCTGTCCATTTTCAGTACTTGGCCGTGTTGTCATTCACATAGACTCCTATCACGTCATGAAACAAGGTTACTAACGCCCTCTGATAGATTTCCCCTGTGTTTTTCAAACTAAAGGACATTAATAACTTAATCAATTCTTTCAATTGTTCTTGACTCAGGGGATACCCATCTTGACCTGTTTATCTGCTTCATTTGATGATTTCGCCTAACTCCTGATGGCTGAATCTCTTTAGACCCTTCTTATTCAAACATCTTGGCCCACTCGGACAAGGGACCATAGTATTTCTACCCTCTTTGTCAGCATGATCGACCAGGTAATTGAAGTCATAAAACTGGACTGTGGCCTCACTGTTCTCAGGAGAATCATTTTCGGACCTGCATTTATTTGGTTTGTCATAGTGAACGAAAAAAAGAAGCAAATAAAGGAAAAAGGATTCAAGGCAGCGATAAGGAAAGCAAGAAAAGGCATTTTAAAATTCGACACGTATCTATTGAGAGAAACTTAAAATGATAAAAACATGTTTTTGCCCTTATTACATAAACATCCCAAAGCCTTAGGCATAGCTATTGGGTTGAAAAGTCATTAAAACATCTCTTTGATTGAAAATTTAAAGTCGTATGGAGTTTGACAGTCTCCTAGTCACAAAGCTCTCCGCCTAGCGGGCAATCACAAAGTTTACATTATGCATCATCACGGGGGCCATGTTCAATGGTGACGATATCCCTTCCATACTCCTAACCCTCTTTTATTGCAGTAACCCTAGAACTCCCATGGTTAGGCAAGGGGTTTATGGTAACATTGGGTCTTCCTTCTTGGAAACTTATCCACTTGGCTTTGATTAGATCCCTCACTTTGCATTTTAAGGCCTGACAATCCTCAGTAGAATGCCCTGGGGCTCCAGCATGGTAATCACATTGGGCATTAGGATTATACCATTTAGGGTAAGGGGGAACCACCGGTTTCAATGGACAGGGTACCGCAAGGGAGTTGCGGATAAGGTAAGGTAAAAGTTCTGTGTAGGTTATGGGAATGGGGTCAAATTGAATTGGTGTTTGATTATTGACGTGTTTTCTTGTGCTTCTGATGGGATTAGGAGGCTGAGTCTGTCGTTGTGGAGGATAGTATGGCATGGGCTATGGACTAGGGGGTTTGAAAACAGGCAAATGAAAGTGGGTAGGTGTTCAAGCGATAGATGGATGGAAGTGGGGTCGTAGTGAGGTAGGATAAGGGTTTTGGTTAGTGGCGGCCATATATGGATAAGGTACACGAAGATTGGCAGGCTGAAAGGTAGTAGGGCCTATTGGTCTTGCTTGGGCCATCTGGATAGCTTGAGCTTGGGTGGATTGTGGTTCAGGGATTTGTGGGTTTGGCTGAGGATTAGCAAAAGGGATCATCAGATGGGCAGGGTTTGAAACATGGGGATTCATCGTTTGAAAATCATGGCGATCTTGTTGGTTATGGAATGTGGGAGAGTATCCTGGGGGTATCCCATAAGGTGGGAAAGGTACAGGATTACCATCTAGGCCAACAAATGTGTGTTGTGATGTATAACCATAGGGCATTCCACGAGGTAGTCGGGGGTCAATCACTTGCTTTGCTTTCCTAGTGTTAACAGTGAAAGGGGTGGTCATGGGGTGAGTAACTTGAGCCTGTGTCAGACCAAGGCCCGAGGAATATAGTGGGGTTAACAGTTGTTGTTGGGCATCCTCGATAACTGCAGAAGAGTTCCCTCCTGTGATTCTCTTCTCTAAAAGTTTGGCCATCTTCGCAATTTACTCCTTTAGCTGATTGACCTCATTCCTGAGGTTTTCATTTTCTTGTTCTATTTTAGCCATGAGTCTCTCCTGAAGTCGGGTTCCGTAAGGGTGTTTCCCCATGATATCTTTTGAAAAAGACAAAAATGTCAGGTGGAAATAAAGGAAATAAAACAATAGGACAGCAAAATACAATGATGCGTGAAGCAATCACAAGTCTTAACGAGCATCCTTTGACTATTCTTTAGAACGACTTGTTCAAAAGTACTAAGTAGGATAAACATGGAAATTAATATGGGATAGTTGTGAAGACAGAAGAATCCTCCATTCTGAGATACGACAAGGGCCTTAAGTTCAGCCATTTCGAGCTCGGGCAACCATGACCCTCCTCTTAAAAGTTTAATCCCATGTTAATTTCCATACCTTGCTCAAGGATATTCGTTAAGCCCTAAATAGCTTCCGGCGAGAACAGAAAGAAAAGAGAGAATGAGCCATCGGGAATTGACGTGTTTTATAAATCGCTACTCCCTTGGTAACATCTTGGAAAACATCTTTACATTCGGGGAAGTAATGATTGACAAAACTTATGACAAATCGAGAGCCACATGAGTTACGAACCTTTCAATCGTCTTCAACACTTTTTTTATTTATTTTTATTTTTTTATTATTTTGTTTTGACGACTCAGAAAATTCATAACTCAGGACCCAAAGATTAAAGTAAATACGCATAAAAGGAAAGGATTGTTTGCCTATTAAAGGATCACCAATTTAAAAGTGTCATTTTTGGAAAGAAGTAATCCGTTTAACGGGCAAGTGGTCCACCAATTTGGATTAAAAGGGAAAGTGAGAATAAGAGAAGGTAGAGGGAAAGTCTGCCCGTTTGTGCCCTAAGTCATGTATTTCTGAAAGTCTTTTTCTGGGACCTATAGCCTGTCTAATAGTGACTCCTCACATTGGGTAGCTTGCATTAGACTTCTAAAAGGTCACTAGAGCCAAGATCCTACTCATGATGTGACCACAACAGTAGGGAATCTACTAGGTGCGTACATCATGAAAGGTCGAACTCTAGTTGAGGTTCTTATGATCGCCGAATGGGAAGTACATCCCAAACGACACCGCTACCAACCTCCCCTAACTTAAGCTTCATTTGGGGCCCGGGTATAGGGCGCCACTCATAAGTGTGTGTAAATGGTAAGTGTAGTGTGTGAAAGGGCATTCAATACATGTACCTTATCCTATCCTGCACAGAGAACAAACACAAAACGATAACACAAAGTCGTCTACCCTAGGGTTCAATAATCACACAGACATTAACAGAACATAAATAACAAAATACATACAAAACAGAAATCACATACAAATGTTGATATAAAATAAAGGAAGAAGTTAAATAATTAACAGACTATTTAAAAACATACGCTATCAACTTGATTGACTTGACTCTCTAAATTGTCCCCAGTGGAGTCGCCATCTGTCGCGACCGGGATCGTGACGGGATGGCTGACCCGTAATAATAAAACGACGTTTCGAAATCCTTTCGAAAAGAAAATAGGGAGTCGCCACCAATATTTTTTAGGATAAAAATATCGGGAAAAACCTCTTTTAAAACACTGGTTATGAAAATGAAATTCTAAGTTCGGGAGTCGAATTACAGGTGAGGAAGGTATTAGCACCTCACGACTATCCGTTATAAAACGGTTACCTCAAATTGATAGCCCGCACTTCAAAATAGCCCAGAAATTATTTTTAACTTCTTTTAGGAAAAGAAACCTACAAAATGACAAGGCAGACACAAACAGATAAAACAGGCCGAATAGTGACAGTAAGAAATTTGACCAAACAACGACAGTAAGAAAGAAGAAAATAGAAATGATAAAAGACTAAATAGTGACAGTAAGAAAATAAATAATGACAGTAGAAGGTTTAAAACAGTAACAGTAAGAGATGACAAAGCAATGACAGTAAGAAACTCGACAAAATGACAACTATAATAAAAAAGGTAAAACAGAGTGAAAGTAAAGGTTGACAGGACGTCTCATCCAAATTAACCTTAATTTGTATATAAATTTAAATATTAAAATAAAATTAATGAAATAAAAAAGGTTAATTAAAAAATATTATATTTTTTAATAAAAATATTTAAAAAATGAGATTAACAAGACGTCGCGTCTAAATTAATCTCATTTTAAAGAAAACAATATTCTAAAAAATATTATTAAAATATGAGATTAACAAGACGTCGCGTCTAAATTAACCTCATTTTAAAGAAAATATTATTTTAAATAAAAAATATGAGATTAACAAGACGTCGCGTCTAAATTAACCTCCTTATGACAATAAAATTTAAAACATTGACTATATAAAATTAATCAAAATAATAACAGAGACATAAAAATTAATAACGAGAAAGTGGGCCCGACAGGAATTGATTCCCGCTCCTACGTATTCTCAAATGTATTGAGAAATCAGGGTTACGTAGTTCTTTAGGGAAAATCTGAGAAAATATTTAAATTATTTTCGATCAATTTTGATTTTTAATAATAAAGAAGATTCATGAGGAATGGCGCACTCTTTAAGGTTGAGGTGTCGGTTCCTCCATTTTCCCCATTTTCCCTTCACCATCCTTTCATCATCATCTCTTTCAGGATCTTCTTCATGTCCTCACCACCAACAGACAGCATCTCCTGGATCCTCCCTCACTCACCCACCATCAAAACTTCATCCCTTCAACACACACCTACCTTCATCACAATGGACCCAACAACACCACCAACTTCTTCATCACCTTCATCATCATCAAATCAAAAAACACACATCACAGATACAACCAATCCATTCAATAATAAAAATAAAAATACCTCTCCCTCTCCTCTCTCTATTCCAACAACAATCATCACCACCTTCACAAACCAGAAGCCAAAAATAGAGGGACCCAATCTCTTCATCCTCTCTATCACAGATTAAGAGAATCAACAACAAACACAAACCCTCCCATAGCCAATAACCAAAACAGCAACAGAAAGTAACACAGAGACCAAAGAAACCAAAAACAAGAAGAAGAAGGAAGAAGGAAGGCCTCCGCCACCACTGCCGTCGGCCTCCCTACCGCTGGACCGTCGCCGGTCTTCTTCCTCAGATCGCCAACGCCAATCTCGTCTCCTTTGACCGGTGACCTCCGTGAGCCACCGACGCTGCCTCGCCGCCGCCGGTTTCCTCCTTTGGATCTTACTCTCCCCCTCGGTCACTCACTCTCTTTCTCTCTCGGTCTCCCTCACCCTCTCCCCCTCTAGACACCGATCAAGCTCAGGCCGGCCAGCTCTGTGCCGATCCTCTCCCTCCACCGTCCAGATCTCCTTCATCCTCATCTTCCTCAACACCACCAACAGAACACCCTTCCCCATCTCATCACTTCCATTCAATAACAACCCCAAAACTAGTAGCAATCTATCAAAATAAATAACACACAACAGATCAAAAAAATAAAGAAACAGAGATCAGAAAATCAGAAAAAGAACGCTCTCTGGTATATCTCCCTTCCACTCTTGATTTTTTCTCCCTCTCCTTTACTGTCTCTCTGCGATCTCCCTTTCCTCTTCTCCTTTCTCACTCTCTAAGTCACTCACTCAAACTCTCCCTCTTTTCCTTCACTGTGCCACCACACCCTCCGACGAACCAGCCACCGTAACAGGCCCGACCCCTGCGAACCGGCCTCTGTGAGCCGCCGACGCTCCCCACCGCAAGCCGCCACCCTCCACTCCTTCCCCTCTCGGTCTCTTCCTCCTCCGTCGGTCCTCCCTCTCCTTCCCGGTTTCTTCTCCCTCTCTGTCACTCGCTCTCTCTCTCTCTCACGGTCTGTCTCTCACTCTCCCTCTCAATCTCACTCGGTTTCCCCCTCTCTCTCTCTCGGCTCTCTCTCTCTCTCTCCGTTCTGTCTCTCCCTCTCGTTTTCTCCTTCTCCACTGCCGGAGCCGTCCCCTTCCTCTCTCGTTCACTCTCCCTCTCTCGTCACATCTCTCTCTCTCCCTCTCGGGTTCCCTCTCTTTCTCTCCCTCTCCCTTTCTTTTCTTCCTCTTCTTTTCTTCTTTCCTGCAGCAGCCGTCACCCCCCCTCTTCTTCTCTTCTCTTCTCCTTCTTTTCCCTTCTTTTATTTTAGGTTTAAGTTTTGGGCCTCAGCTAGTGAGGCCCATTTCCATTACCATCCTCTTTTTTGTAGAGTAATGGGCTCTTAAAGCCCAATTTTAATTAATTATTTTTTATTATGTTAATAAAAATAATAATATATTAACATATATATTTAAAGGAAATAAAAATAAATTTTCAGGTGTAGTTAAACTAAAATAAGATTATTCTTAAATTTAATAAATTTGATACTAAGAGTAAATATAAAAATCACAAAACTCAAAAAATATTTTTTATAGTATTTTATGGTGAAAATAATGAAATATTAAAAAAAACTTAATTTTTTTTGTAAAAATTAAAATAGATAGTTTCATGTTAATTTTTGTTATATATATATATATATATATATATATATATTTTCTTTTATAAAAATTATTTCAAAATTTTATGGGTGATGTCGTGCAAAATTACTTTTGCCTACATCGTTGTTATTAGGTCTCGAAGGTTTATGCACGTGCGATCTTACTTCGCCTTGTATTTCTCCTTCTTCATGAATCTTCTTTATTATTAAAAATCAAAATTGATCGAAAATAATTTAAATATTTTCTCAGATTTTCCCTAAAGAACTACGTAACCCTGATTTCTCAATACATTTGAGAATACGTAGGAGCGGGAATCAATTCCTGTCGGGCCCACTTTCTCGTTATTAATTTTTATGTCTCTGTTATTATTTTGATTAATTTTATATAGTCAATGTTTTAAATTTTATTGTCATAAGGAGGTTAATTTAGACGCGACGTCTTGTTAATCTCATATTTTTTATTTAAAATAATATTTTCTTTAAAATGAGGTTAATTTAGACGCGACGTCTTGTTAATCTCATATTTTAATAATATTTTTTAGAATATTGTTTTCTTTAAAATGAGATTAATTTAGACGCGACGTCTTGTTAATCTCATTTTTTAAATATTTTTATAAAAAAATATAATATTTTTTAATTAACCTTTTTAATTTCATTAATTTTATTTTAATATTTAAATTTATATACAAATTAAGGTTAATTTGGATGAGACGTCATGTTAACCTTTACTTTCACTCTGCTTTACCTTTTTTATTATAGTTGTCATTTTGTCGAGTTTCTTACTGTTATTGCTTTGTCATCTCTTACTATTACTGTTTTAAACCTTCTACTGTCATTATTTATTTTCTTACTGTCACTGTTTAGTCTTTTATCATTACTGTTTTCTTCTTTCTTACTGTCGTTGTTTGGTCAAATTTCTTACTGTCACTATTCGGTCTGTTTTATCTGTTTGTGTCTGCTTTGTCGTTTTGTAGGTTTCTTTTCCTAAAAGAAGTTAAAAATAATTTCTGGGCTATTTTGAAGTGCGCGCTATCAATTTGAGGTAACCGTTTTATAACGGACAGTCGTGAGGTGCTAATACCTTCCTCACCTGTAATTCGACTCCTGAACTTAGAATTTCATTTTCATAACCAGTGTTTTAAAAGAGGTTTTTCCCGATATTTTTATCCTAAAAAATATTGGTGGCGACTCCCTGCTTTCTTTTCGA
Source organism: Clitoria ternatea (assembly GCA_037962975.1). Taxonomy (NCBI): domain Eukaryota; kingdom Viridiplantae; phylum Streptophyta; class Magnoliopsida; order Fabales; family Fabaceae; genus Clitoria; species Clitoria ternatea. The sequence goes on from CM075670.1 coordinate 212,386,490, forward strand.
AAGGATTTCGAAACGTCGTTTTATTATTACGGGTCAACCATCCCGTCACGATCTCGGTTGCGACACAAATAAATAAAGGGATTTTTTTTTGCTTTAAAGATTCTTCGACGATAAAACTAGGAACCTAAGAGTCACGGAACTCAAACTAGCCTAAAAATTTCAAATTTTGGCTCTGGTAATTGATTACACTAGATGGTAATCGATTACCGAAGTACATAATGCATATTCCGCTGTTTTAGTAGCTGGTAATTGATTACCATCAGCATAGAACTAGAAATTATGTAGAATTTTACATTTTTGCCAACTTTCAGCCTTCTACTTTATCTGTTTTAGCTCCGATTACCATCAAACTTCATGGGCAATGTTTTCCCCATTCCAAATTTGCTGGCATAGTCCGTTTATCAAAATTCATTCATATGACCAACTTATGCGCTAAAATGCATTAAATTCAATTTCTAGCAAATACCATGCACCAAACCATTCAATTGCATTCCAAATCACACAAGGGCTATGCACACAAGTTCTAAATGTCCTAGGGGGCCCGTTGGCACCCTTAGGGGTTCTAACTCCTAACGGATCCCCGTTTCACCTACTCAGTTGCTAACTTAGCATGTTTTTCCAACTCGATGTGCAATGCATGACCTTAGCAATATCAAATCATTAATTCTACAATCACCATCAATCTAGTTACATAGTTGATCAATGTTATACACACATATACATACACACATACACACACAAACACACACACACACACACACACACACACACACACACACATATATATATATATATATACAATTCACCTGCCCATCATGATTTATCATAATTCAAGCATGGCTCAATGCCAATCCATATGGGTTCAAACACATAACTTGCGAATGATCAAATTAACACACTAACTCCATATAACCAACTCATCAAAACCATTATCAAACATCACACATTACCACGTGATCTAAATTCGACACTTAATCACACCGCCATAATTACTAAGATAACTTATCATACATAATCAAAGTCATCATTATAATTGCATCAATCCCACTTCTTCCTTGGCATTGATTCCACATAGGCCTCATTTAGTACTCGCCTCCGCGGTGTCCATCTGGAACTTGTCAGCAGTCACTAAAAAAACACAGCAAGGGGGTAAGTGACTAGAATTAAGAATTAATACAGACACATTAACATATATTGGGAAAAGTGTAATCTAGCTACTTTCATAGTGAAACACCTCCTTATTAATCACGATCACCATTCACCATTATATTCAGTCTTACAATTATCTCTCGCAATTATATATAATTTTCACCTTTAGTTTGTTATTTTTGAATCTCATTATTCCAATTTTAATATTCCTCACACCATCTTATTTATCACATACATATATTAAAATTCATAGCAATTAACCATGCCAACAATCACCACCAATATACATAAGATTTACAACTTAACATTCATAGCACTTAATTATATCAAACCATCGCCAGCCCATCGAGCCATACATAATTTCACCAATATACTCTTATTTACTTTTGAATAATTCATTTAATTAAGAATCATCACCACACCATCATATTATCATCACCTCAAGCCCACCAGGTTGTCAAATGTCTCCTATATACACATACAAGTTCATGTAAATTTCAACAAGTCATTCAATTTACTAATCATCACATCATCATTAATAGAAAATCAAATTATGCAAGGCATAACTGACTCTCAGACATAATATAACGACTCGTTTGTATCCAGATACTAAAAGGATCGGCCTTTAACTGGGGGTCCTACTTGACATCAATCATATTGTTCACCGCCATCAATGTACAACAACTATAATCATATCAGATCATTTGATCATTATCAGCACAATCATCAAATCATATCATATCATCATACATATATATATATACAAACATTAACATCATCATTATCAATATGCCATTTTACTCCATCATCGACCATCAATGTGAAATCATCATCATCTTGACTTAATGCCATATATTGACATCATTATCGCCATTATGCCATACACGACTATCTACCACTATACTGTCAATCATCAACGCGTATACATACACACTCACATACACATATATGTATATATAATAAATCATGCTATAAAACAACCTCATAATCATCTCATGCTATAAAACACACCCAGAAAGACAAGCTCTGATACCAATTGATGGTTCAGAGTCAGACTTAGAAGGAGGGTTAAATAAGTCTTAGACTTTTTTCACGTGGAATTGAAAAACTTTTTGAGCGTGAATCTAGCAGACTTTTGAACCAGACTTTATAAGATCAGGGATAGAGAGATTAAACATAATTTATACGGGTTCACTTCCAACTCAGAAGCTATGTCTAACACCTTCAAACTTGAAGGATTTCCACTATGTAAAAATACCTTTTACACAACAACACAGACTCTACCATAAGTATTGTTGACTTCAGCCGCTTTTGGCTTAAACCCAAGTATTATTTCAACAAGCCACTGCTGGCTCAATATTAAGCATTCTTTCTCTTTAAGCCAACAACTGTTTCCCAATGGAAACTAAGACTGACAACACACCAAACTTTTACACAGATAAGGATTTGAAAGAGAGTTTGTGTTTATGTTTCTGAGAACTTAGTGTATACAAAAGATACAAGATAAAGAGCTGATACACTAAGTATGAAAAATAGAGACTAAGGTATGTTAGAAGTAGAACAGCAAAGAAAATCTTTCCTTTAGAGAAGAAAGCTAAGACTGAGAACTTGAAAGAGTCATTAACTTCTTCAAGTTTTGAGATCCCTTTTTATATATAGGCCTTTGAGATAGCCGTTGTGAATTCGTTGAAGAGATTTAGCCGTTGTGAGCATTGGACCTTGAAAATAAGATGAGGACAAAAGGTCTGGTACAGGAACATCGGAGCTTGCATTGAAATGGTGTTCCTTGAGAGCTTTAGAGAAAAAACCTTCTGTTGGCTTTCTTCTTTCAACTAAAACATGCAGAGCATATAAGGTTGACTTTCTGAAAGCTTTCTAACAGAAGTACTGATCTTCATCAGCTTTTCTAAAATATGCAGAGTAACTATATTGGTTGCTTCCCATGCGAGCTTTGGTTATTACACTGGTTTGTCTTCTTTTCTCTTTTGATGATTAGAGTAGTTTCTCTTGATAAGAACTTGATTTATAGAATCTTCAAAATAAAGTTTGATCCTTGTTTGATGCAAGCTTTGGAGTAACGATCTTGTTGCTTTAAAAGTCTGAGGTCTGATTGATGAAGCAAGTGTTGGTGTATGCACTACGTGTTATTCAAGTGGCCTCAATACTCAAGAGGGGGGTGAATTGAGTTTTTAAAACTTTGATTGAAATGCCTTTGAACTTGATTCTTTTATCATAAGTTTAAAGATTATGAAAGTAAGATCAAGTAAAGTACAAAAGATAATGCAAACCAAGAGGCAAATATGGATAAGGCAATTTATCAAACACTTGGTGTACAATGTTCAAGGTTAACTAATTCAAGCAAGCTCAAGTATGTAAATCCCAATCAACCAACTTAAATCAACTCAATGCAGTATATAAATGTAAAAGAGTTAGGGAGAAGAGCTTGCAAACCAATTTAATGAGTTCCACCAACCCCGATATACGTCTCGCCTTCAAGCAACCCACTTAAAGGATTTCCACTATTGAAGTTTAGAGATTACAAGCTATGAGCAATTGCAGCTTCCTAGTGTCCCACACTCAAGAACTAAATTCTCACTAGTATAAGGGCAACCCACCCAATCTCTCAAACTCTCAAAACCTAAAGGTTGAACCCCAACCTTTGTGACCACTCAATCTAGAGTGAAAACCTTTATGTTTGGAGTAGTGCTTACAAGCAAGTGACTCTCTTAATAGAGTAGATGTATAATTGAAAGCTCTCTCAAATTCTAACTTTCAACAAGAGAGGATGTACAAGTTGAAGTTCTAAGTTTCAGAAAAATGAAACTATACAAGAATAAAGCTCATAAGACTCAAGAATTGATTTCCTTTGATGGATGTAATTGATGCTTTAAGTAGCTTGAAGGAGTCTTGCATTTATAGGGCTTGGAGATGAGCATAATGGAGTTCCTAGCCGTTGCATGTAGTGGGCATCTGAGAAATTGTGAAAGAATGAGCTGGTTTCCCACTAAAATGTGTTTTCCCACTATCGTAATCAATTACACCTCGAGCTGTAATCGATTACACTTTGAATTTTTCAGTCTAGTTCGTGCTGTAATCGATTAGTATTCACCATCTAATCGATTAGTTACAAGTCAGAACTCTGGTAATCGATTAGATCTTTCCCAGTAATCGATTAGTCATAGCACCTGATGCATTTAATTCAATTCTTGATCTTGGTAATCGATTAGCACACCCATGTAATCGATTAGTGTCGTTTCAGTGGCTTGGTAATCGATTGGCTGAAGTCTTGTAATCGATTAGCATATATGCCTGATACATTTGATCCAATTTTTGATGTTGGTAATCGATTAGCATACTGGTGTAATCGATTAGTTACAAGTCAGAAGCTCTGTAATCGATTAGCCCTGTCTCTCTAATCGATTAGCTACGCTATTTTTACAGGTCTGATGCTGAATCTTGTTTTTACAAGATATTCTTCAAAATTCCTTTGTCATTATCAAAATTCTTGAACCTGTAATCATATTCAAACATATTCTCCCCTTTTTTGATGATGACAACCATGTTCATCTCTTGAGGGTTGTTAGTTTAAACAATAAGCTTATCTCTAATTAAGTATTTATCTGCAAAAACCATATCTTTTGAATTCTGCATTATCTCTTATCTCTTAAACATTATCATTATCTCTTATCTCTTAAACATTATCAAGTCTCCCCCTATCTTAAGGAATCTATGCCTTTTAGAGATAATAAACCACTTTAGAGATATTTAGTAATTTATTTTAGCAGCCAATATCAGATTGAACAATAATTTGGATGAACAATTACTTCTTCTCCCCCTTTGGAATCATCAAAAATAATAAAGCAAATAGAGGCATATAATGAAAGATAAATCATTATTCAATTCAAAAGGGAAAGTACATCAATGAAAATGTTGTAGAATTAAGAACTTATGCATGATTGAGAAAAACACAAAACACATTAACCAAAACATGAAAAACGGATTTAGTTATTCGGAGTGAAAAAGTGAAGCTCAGAGATTTGGTGAGATAGCTCATCATAGCGCTGTTGCATCATCTCAAAGTGCTGCTGCTCAGTCATTGAAAACTCTTGAAGAGAGTTCTCAATGCGGTCGAAGCGGTGGTCAAGGTGAGCGTAGAGAGATGCGAATGGATCAGTGGGGGCTTCCGGTGCAACTTGTGTTGCAGGAGGAGGAGGGACTGGCTCATCAGCAGGGGCTTCAAAAGGAATGTTGGCATGAAAGCCTTCCATACTTGAGTACTAAGCTCCATGGAGAAAAACGATGCTTATTTTTGTGAGGTGATGAGTGCCAATGCAAGCCTTGGGAGGCACTTTTTTAGATAACTCACCAGCCAAATCAACTCCTACAGCTTTGAAAAGTTTGGTAAGTAAGATTGCATATGGGAGCTTTTGTTGATGTTTGGCTTGGAGCATATTTAGTTTGATCATTTGAACCCAATTAATGTCTTTCTGATTTTGCATTGCCCATATTAGGAGAACGTCGTCCTCCTCTACCAACGCATAATTCCCACCGTGAGGAAGCAAAATTTTCACCAGGAAAAAGTGAAGGAGACGGTTGTTCATGGTAAGGTGACCTACCAACTTGTGGTTGCTCCTTGGGCGGTTAGCCTTCCACAGCGACTGGCGTGCAGCAATGGGATTGAAGGCCCATTCATCCTCGGGATCTCCTCCAGCAAACTCAGCATCATTTAGCGGAAGAAGAGAGATTTCTGCAAATTGAGCATTGGTGAGTCTTATGGTCACGTTCTTGACCTTGGACTCAAGCAACCCATCAACCAACCTTAGGTTGCAATAGAAGACTCTAACAAGTTCAGGATAGTACAACTCCTCTTTGAGGGTGAGGAAAGGCAAAAGCTTATAGTGGTGGAGGTTTTGGGTGAAGGTGAAGCTTGGGTGGTTGAAGGTTTCCTCATTGATGAAGTAGGGAGAGATTATGGCCTTCTCAGAAAAGTTTTTAATGAAATTTTGAAGGTCTTTAGGAAAGGAGAAAAACCTAGAGAAGTCTAAGGGGTTGTTGGCTTGGGCCATGGAGGACCTTGCCCTTTTGACAGTGTGTGAGGAAGACATGGTGGTGGAGAAAGGTAAAGAAGATGAGAAGAGAGTGAGAGCTTTTGAAGCTTGAGGGAGTGGAAGAGGTAGTGTGAGAGGAGAAGGTGAGGAGGGGTGAATTTATAGGGAAAAGGTAAGGTTTAGAAGGGAGAGAAAGTGAGTTTAATTTGGAGAAAAACGAGCAGCCTCGGAAAACAGCGATTAACTGTCACAGACTCGATACTAATCGATTACGAGGCATAGGTAATCGATTAACTCACTATTTCTGAGGAATTTAAATCGTTTCGTACAGTGGGTAATCGATTAGGGAAGATGGGTAATCGATTAGGTTGAGAAACAGAATCGTCCTAATCGATTAAGGGAGGCTGATAATCGATTAGAGGAAAGTTGAAACGTTTTGGACCTGAAACAGAGGCTTTGTAATCGATTATGGACCAAGAGGTAATCGATTAGGTAGAAAATAGAAGCTTGGTAATCGATTAGATGTCAAGGAGTAATCGATTAGCTAAGAACCAGAAGCTTACTAATTGATTATTTCAATCTTTGTAATCAATTATTTTGCTTAAAAAAACACCCAGAATTTGCAGATTTTGTTTCAAAAGGCTGGAAATCTATTAAGTTATTCCTTAGAACATTTCGAACTTAATGAAACATAATCAGAATCAAGGAATTATCAAAATCATGTATTTATTCAAACACAATTGGTTATATCAAGGATTCCTAATTCTCTCCTAATATATATGAATTGATCTTTTGCTAGAGGTTTGGTGAATATATCCACTAATTGCTTGGAAGTTTCAACATGTTCGAGCACACAATCACCCTTTAATACATGATCTCTGATGAAATGATGTCGAATCTCAATATGTTTGGTTCTTGAATGCATTACAGGATTCTTTGAAATATTTATAGCACTTGTGTTATCACAGTTAAGAGGCACATGGTCTAACATAACACCAAAATCTAGAAGTTGTTGTCTCATCCAAAGGATTTGAGCACAACAACTACCAGCTGCAACATATTCTGCCTCAGTTGTGGATAGCGCAACACTTACTTGTTTCTTGCTATGCCAAGAAACAAGAGAACTACCAAGTAAGTGACATGTTCCACTAGTGCTTTTCCTATCTAGTTTACATCCTACAAAATCCAAATCCGAATATCCAACTAATGTGCATTCAACCCCTTTGGGGTACCATAAACCGACATTTGGAGTTCCAACAAGATATTTCATTATTCTTTTTACAGCAGTTAGGTGTGATTCTTTTGGACATGCTTGGTATCTTGCACACATACAAACAACAAACATGATGTCCGGCCTACTTGTGGTTAAGTAAAGTAAGGATCCGATTATACCTCTATATTTTGTAAGTTCAACATCCTTACCCTTCTCATCTTTGTCCAAATAGCATGAAGTTCCCATAGGTGTGGCAATGTCATTTGCCTTGTCCATGTTGAATTTCCTAAGCAATTCTTTGCAGTACTTTGATTGACTAATGAATGTGCCTTCATTAGTTTGCTTGATTTGTAGTCCAAGGAAGAAAGTAAGTTCTCCCATCATGGACATCTCAAATTCTTCTTGCATTAACTTAGTAAACTCTTTTCACATTGACTCATTAGTAGCACCAAAGATTATATCATCAACATATACTTGCACCAATAGTATGTCATTCTTTTTGTGCTTTATGAATAATGTTGTGTCAACCTTTCTTCTTTCAAAGTTTTTTTCTAAAAGAAATTTGCTCAATCTTTCATACCAAGCTCTTGGAGCTTGTTTTAAGCCATACAAGGCTTTCTTTAGTTTGAAAACATGTTTTGGAAATAGGTAGTTTTCAAAACCTGGAGGTTGATCAACATACACTTCCTCTTGAATATAACCATTCAAGAAGGCACTCTTGACATCCATTTGGTACAATTTAAAGTCCTTACAACATGCAAAGGCTAATAATAATCTAATGGCTTCTAGCCTAGCTACAGGAGCATACGTCTCTTCATAATCAATGCTTTCTTCTTGATTGTAACCCTTAGCTACTAGCCTAGCTTTGTTCCTTGTAATTATACCATTTTCATCTAATTTATTCCTAAACACCCATTTTGTTCCTATTATTTGGTGATCATTGGGTCTTGGCATTAATTCCCAAACTTCATTTCTTTCAAATTGATTCAATTCTTCTTGCATGGCCAACATCCAATGTTCATCAATAATAGCTTCATCAATGCATTTGGGTTCTATTTGTGATACAAAGGCTAAATGATTACATGCATTCCTAATGGCGTTTCGAGTACTTACTCCTTTAGTCATTTCACCTATGACTTTGTCTAAGGGATGGTCCTTCAAAGTGATCCATTGTTGTGGTTCCTCATGTTGTGTTGCATCTTTGTCTTTGTTCTCTTCTTCCTTGTCATTCAAGGTTAAATCTTGAAGAGTACCTACAATATCATCAACATCTTCCTTTCTCGGGGAGTTATGGCGATTCTCATCAAATTTGACATGAATGGACTCCTCAATGGTGTTTGTTTGTTTATTAAAGATTCGATAAGATTTACTAGATTGTGAATATCCTAGGAAAATTGCCTCATCAGCTTTAGCATCAAACTTTCCTAGATTATCTTTTCTACTATTGAGCATAAAGCATTTACATCCAAAAATATGAAAATATGAAATGTTGGGTTTTCTTCCCTTGTAAAGTTCATAGGGGGTTTTCTTTAGGATAGGCCTTATTAAACATCTATTCATAACATGACAAGCGGTATTTACCGCATCGACCCAAAAATGTTTCGCAATGTTATTTTCATTTAACATGGTTCTTGCAAGCTCTACTAAGGATCTATTTTTCCTTTCAACTACTCCATTTTGTTGTGGAGTTCTAGGAGCTGAGAAATTATGATTGATACCATGTTTTTCACAAAATTTTTCAAAAGATTGGTTTTTAAATTCTCCCCCATGATCGGTTCTTATGGATGCGATTTTTGAATTTTGCTCATTTTGGATAATCTTAGTAAGTTTCTTGAATGCATGATATGCTTCATTTTTGTGAGCAAGAAATAGGGTCCATGTATATCTTGAATAATCATCTACAATCACTAGACCATAGTAATTACCACCAAAGCTTTTGATTTTGGAAGGTCCAAATAGATCCATGTGCAAAAGTTGTAAAGGCTTTTGAGTGGAAACAATGTTTTTAGATTGAAAGGATGCCTTCACTTATTTTCCCTTTTGACATGCATCACAAAATTTGTTTTCGAATTTAAGCTTTGGTAAACCAATTACTAATTCTTTAGAAACAAGTTTATTCAAATAGTCTACATGTATATGAGCTATTCTTCTATGTCATAGCCAAGTTTCATCCTCTCTAGTCATGAAGCATTGTACATCATTTGAGGACAAACTATCCATATCAATCATGTAAATATTATCAATTCTTTGACCTACAAACTTGATTTCCTTATTAATCTTATGTTCAATTATGCAACTATTTGATTCAAACAAAACTCTATATCCTTTGTCACATAATTGGCTAATGCTTAGTAGATTGTGTTTGAGGCCTTCAACATTTAATACATTACTAATAGAAGTAGAGGAGTTTTTACCAATGTTTCCAATGCCTAAAATTTTTCCTTTAGTGTTGTCTCCATAGGTCACACTTCCTTTTCTTTTGGGAGTGAATGATGTGAATTTGCTTATGTCTCCCGTCATATGCTTTGAACACCCACTATCCAAGTACCAATGGGTGTTGCTTGCCTTGAAACACACCTACAAAACAAGATTAATTTAGAAAACTAGGTACCTATTTTATGTTGGGTCCTTTTAGATTAGCTTGTGGTAATGTCCCTTTAGGAACCCATACCTTTCTTATGACTTTTGGTCCTAATTTTCTAACATTACAATTTGAAGAATTGTGACCTTTAAAGCCACAATGATTGCATCTCATGAAAGGTGACGATGATCTCCTTGGTGGTACAAAGAAGTTTTTGTAATATTTTTCCTTTTTGGTGGAGTTGTATCCTAAACCGGTTCTATCAAGCATGCATCTTTGATTTCCAAGTAATATATTTAAGTTATCTTTTCCATTTGTAAATTTTTCTAATGTTCTAGTTAAGTTTAAGACCTTGGTTTCTAGAATGTCATATTTCTTTACAAATTCACATGGTTTGGTCATAGAGCATGCTTGAACATTTTCTAATTCATCTTTCAAACATTTATTCTCTTTACAAACTTCTATGAGATCCTTTTCAAGAGTGTCAATGGTTTTTCTTGACAATTTTTATTTACTAGAAAGCTTGATAAATTTATCATACAACTCTTCAAAAGTATCTAGTAATTCATTCTTATCTAAATCAAGAAGACTTACCTCATTATCTTCTTCTTGGTGATTGGCCATTAAACAAAGATTCATTTCTTCGTTTTCGGACTCATCAGAGCTACTTACATCGTTTTCATCCCAAGCGATGTAAGCTCTTCTTCTTCCTCTTTTCTCCTTATTCTTTTTCTTTAGATTTGGGCAATCTACTTTGAAGTGCCCTTCTTTTCCACATTCAAAACAATTTGGTGAAGGAGAGGATTCATTAGAGATTGGTTTCTTACCTTGGGGTTTGAAGTTCTTTTGGAATCTTTTGTTTTTCATGAACTTTCCAAACCTCTTCACAAACAAACCAAATTCTTCTTCTTCGTCAAGGTCACTACATGATTCTTCTTCATGTGTAGAGGTGGCCTTAAGAGCTAAGCCTTTCTTCTTGGAGAATTTTTCTTCTTCCTCTGCTTGCTTCAAAACTCTTAGTTCTTGCTCTTGTTCTTGTAGTTTTTCGAAGAGCGTGGCAAGTGACATTTCATTGATACTTGGGGATTGTTTGATGGCGGTGATGAGCGGTTGCCATTCCCTGCTAAGACTTTTCAAGACTTTGTGCACAAGTTCTTTGTTAGTGTAAACTTTACCAAGAGTAATAAGATGATTAATTATAAGAGTGAATCTCTTTTGCATTTCTACTGTGGTTTCCCCTGAATTTATTCTAAAACTTTCATATTGGCTAGTCAAGGTACTGATCTTGGAGTCTTTTACATCACTAGTACCTTCGTGAGTTACTTGTAAAGTATCCCACATTTTCTTAGTGGATTGACAAGTCATTGTTCTAAAAAATTCATCGGGACCTAATGCCATAGTGATGAGATTTTTAGCCTTATAGTCGTATTGCACTTTCTTCTCCTCATCACCAGTCTATTCTTCCATAGGTTTTTCAACATTTTTATCATTGACAGTATGCATGGGTGTGTAAGGACCATTTTCAATGGCATTCCAAAATCTTAAATCAATAGATTGAATAAATATTTTCATTCTTTCCTTCCAAAAGGCATAGCCTTCCCCATTGAAAGCGGGAGGTCTATTTATGGCACCACCCTCAAGAAAAAAGTTTTGAGAACTTGAGGCCATCTTATCTCTTGAAGCTGTTAAGCTTGATCTACCAAGAGTCAAGCTCTGATACCACTTGTTATTCAAGTGGCCTCAATACTCAAGAGGGGGGATGAATTGAGTTTTTAAAACTTTGCTTGAAATGCCTTTGAACTTGATTCTTTTATCACAAGTTTAAAGATTATGAAAGTAAGATCAAGTAAAGTACAAAAGATAATGCAAAACAAGAGGCAAATATGGATAAGGCAATTTATCAAACACTTGGTGTGCAATGTTCAAGGTTAACTAATTCAAGCAAGCTCAATTATGTAAATCCCAATCAACCAACTTAAATCAACTCAATGCAGTATATAAATGTAAAAGAGTTAGGGAGAAGAGCTTGCAAACCAATTTAATGAGTTCCACCAACCCCGGTGTACGTCTCGCCTTCAAGCAACCCACTTGAAGGATTTCCACTATTGAAGTTTAGAGATTACAAGCTATGAGAAATTGCAGCTTCCTAGTGTCCCACACTCAAGAACTCAATCCTCACTAGCACAAGGGCAACCCACCCAATCTCTCAAACTCTTAAAACCCAAAGGTTGAACCCCAACCTTTGTGACCACTCAATCTAGAGTGAAAACCTTTTTGTTTGGAGTAGTGTTTACAAGCAAGTGACTCTCTTAACAGAGTAGATGTACAATTGAAAGCTCTCTCAAATTCTAACTCTCAACAAGAGAGGATGTACAAGTTAAAGTTCTAAGATTTAGAAAAATGAAACTATACAAGAATAAAGCTCACAAGACTCAAGAATTGATTTCCTTTGATGGATGTAATTGATGCTTTAAGTAGCTTGAAGGAGTCTTGCATTTATAGGGCTTGGAGATGAGCATAATGGAGTTCCTAGCCGTTGCATGTAGTGGGCATCTGAGAAATGGTGAAAAAATGAGCTGGTTTCCCACTAAAATGTGTTTTCCCACTATCGTAATCGATTACGCCTCGAGCTGTAATCGATTACACTTTGAATTTTTCAGTCCAGTTCGTGCTGTAATCGATTAGTATTCACCATCTAATCAATTAGTTACAAGTCAGAACTCTGGTAATCGATTAGATCTTTCCCAGTAATCGATTAGTCATAGCACCTGATGCATTTAATTCAATTCTTGATCTTGGTAATCGATTAGCACACCTATGTAATCGATTAGTGTCGTTTCAGTGGCTTGGTAATCGATTGGCTGAAGTCCTGTAATCGATTAGCATATATGCCTGATACATTTGATCCAATTTTTGATGTTGGTAATCGATTAGCATACTAGTGTAATCTATTAGTTACAAGTCAGAAGCTCTGTAATCGATTAGCCCTGTCTCTCTAATCGATTAGCTACGCTGTTTTTGCAGGTCTAATGATGAATCTTGTTTTTACAAGATATTCTTCAAAATTCCTTTGTCATTATCAAAATTCTTGAACCTGTAATCATATTCAAACACACTACGAGCTATTAATGTATCAATTTTAACTTATCAATAAAATTAATATTTTCAGTTTTAATACTAATTTTAATGTTATTTATCCTGGAATAATAGGTCATATGAGAATTATTCCTAAAACGTCCCTAATTAAGTATTTACATGGGGACATGTAAATACATTAAGATTAGTGTGTGAATGTACTGATGATTTGATCTCACAAATCATGGGTATATGATATCAAGTCTTTGTACGGGTACATATTAAGAGTAATGTTGTGCTGGACAGACCCACCATGAGAACGTTGCATGGATCATTACATGAGTGTCATAAACGATTCTCAATGTGATAATGGTATATAGTCCTTCAACCTGAAGTCACTACGATTCCTACATAAGGAGTTTGTTGTTTTAATACAATCAAACCTTATCTATAATAAGATGACCATAAAGATTGTGATTAGGCAATAGACAAATTATGCAGAGGGATGTGAGTGATGTAGATGGAATTTATCTCTCCTATGTGACAGGACTGATATCTATAGGCCACTTGATGGAGTGAGACTAACGAAATGCATGTCCATGCTAAGATGAATAAATATTAAATATTTATTCTGTAAAGTCTACTCTGGTATCAAGTAAAATGAATTGGGCCATACAAGGATGACAACGACCATGCCTTGGACCCAATTAAATATCATGACAAAAGGAATAAATATATAAAATAATTATCACTTATAGGTCATATCGATGATAAATAATTTTTGGATATAATGATGTATTGCTAGATACCGCTCTTATTTTATATTAATAATAAAATAGTTTATTATTAATATAACCGAATATTTTACCTATAGGGTCACACACATAGAGTAAGCCCACCAGAGAATAGTTTTATTTTAGTTGGACTAAAAATAAAACTATTTGGGCCTAACTCATTTAGAATGAGTCAGGAGCCCAATGTTTAATGAGAGCTCAGGTCAAGACCTAAGCCTATATATAGAGCATGAGATGCTCATAGGCTGCTGCTCAAAAATTAGACTATAATCAAATTTCCGTACTAGCGTTTGGAACTTTGTTTTTCTGGTGGGAGTGCTTGTGTGGACTCCTAATGGCAAAGCTACAATTGCTTCGATCGAGGAACTCATTTTACGTCTACAAGAGGTAAACCCTAAATCAATTTTTTTTTAATTTTTCATAATGCCTTGAGACATTTGTGTTTACAATCCTTTTTGGGAATCCTTTGTGTTTCTGCTGCCTGGTCCTGATGGGATTCCCTAACAGCAAGTACGCGTACTAATGCGTATACTTAGTAGCCCAAAAGTCTGGACGAGCACACTTGAATCAGACTCTTCTTGAGCGTTGTTTAAGGATCATAATTTTCTTGATACAAGCTTATACGCAACTATTTTTGATCCCAAGCAGACTTGTTCTAAAATAACTTGCATGACTCAAGGTAGACTTTTTAATAGATAGACTCTATAATAACCTTAACCCAACATACACCCCTTACCTTAACCTCACTCCGTCACCTTGAATCAACTACTAACTTCACCAAAATTCACCGAAACTCTAATATTAAGGTTCAAAAAATTGAAATTAACATCGGAACCTCCGAAACCATAACCCTCTACATCGAAATAGTTCCAAACTTTAATTAAGGTTTCTGAAGCTTACCAATATCACTTTTGACCCTCGCTCCCAAGTTTCACTGTGTCGATCAAGCTTCTGATCTTTGGATTGCAACCTAGAAATATTGAAACCATTACTTGTTATCCATTTCGAAATATCCACTGTGCCATGGACCATAATTAAGCGTTATTTCGCCATAAAAACACCAAAATGAAGGACCCCTATATGCAAGCCACTTACAGCCTAGAGAGAGAAAATGAGAGGAAAAGAGAAAACATGAAATGAAGGGTACCTTAATACTCATATAACTGCCCCAGTCCTGAAAACGTGGTCAATTTCAATTTTTGTCATTGAATTGAGCACCAATTAAAGCTTGAAAGCCACGGTCATGGAAGAAGATGGAAACGACATGCTTTCGTTCCTTTCAATTTTCATGCGTGAGAAGAAGAGAAGAAATATGGAATTTCTATTTTAATCGCCATAAGGATAATTTGGTCTTTATGCATTTTCTTTTCTATTTTTTATTACCTTTTAATAAAACTTTTTACTTTTCACCCTCTGGTAAATTAAAAATTACCATCACCCATTTAATTTTGTTTTTAAATCTAATACTCAACCCTTTAAATTAATTATTTAATTTTATTACCTTAATCAATTATAAATTTATTTATAGAAATTTTAGAAAAAATCCAAATTAATTCCAAATAATTTATTTATTTATTTTCGCCAATCATTGATAATTAAATTAAATATCTGAGATGTTACAAAAATGGTCAAAAAACAGAAAAGGAAAAATAAATAAGAAAGAAAAAATAAAAAATAAAAAGTAAAATAAAATAGAAACAAAAATAAAAAATAAAAATAAAAACATCAAATAAATCAATATAAAATAAAAGTAAAATAGTAATAAAATTAAATAAGAATAAAAATAAGAAAAGAATTTTCTCTATATAAAATGTTTTTATACTGTTAAGAGTAATTGTGGTAATGGTAAAGTGAGTGAAATTGTGATAATGAATGAGTGAGTGTGTAAATTATGTTAGTTAAGTGGCCTCAATACTCAAGAGTGGGAGGGGGTGAATTGTGTTTTTAAAAATTTTCCTTAGAAAGTCTTTGAACTAGATTAAAAGATAATTATATGTAAGAAACAACAAGTATGGTGTAAGAAATAAAATGGAAAATATGTGCAGAATTCACTTTGGCAATATATCAAACACTTGGTGTACAAGAACTTAACTTAGCTAAATCAATCAATTTTAAAACATGAAATCAAAACCAAATCAATAACCCAACCAGATGAAAAATGTAAATGCAAGAGAGTAAGGAAGAAAAGCTTGCAAACGGATATAACGAGTTCCACCACCCTGGTGTACGTCTCGCCTTCAAACAACCCACTTGAAGGATTTCCACTATTGAAGTTTAGAGATACAAGCTATGAGCAATTACAGCTTCCTAGTTCCCACACTTAAGAACTCAATCCTCACTAGCACAAGGGCACCCCACCCAATCTCTCAAACTCTCAATACCCAAAGGTTGAACCCCAACCTTTGTGACCACTCAAAACTAGAGTGAAACTTTATGTTTGGTGTTTATGTTTACAAGCAAATAACTCTCTCAATAGAGTAGATACACAATTGAAAGGCTCTCACAAATTCTAACTCTCAACAAGAGAGGATATGTAAATTTAGAACCTAAGTTTCAGAATAATGAAACTATACACAGAAAATGAACTCATAAGGCACAAGTGCAAGCTATGAATGATTTTCCCTTTGATTCATTGAGTAGCTTGAACGAATGGTGCATTTATAGGCCTTGGAAAGGAGCTTTGGAGTCTTCACAGTCGTTGTACATCATGGGCATAGGAGTGGGAAATAGAGAAATGAGCTGGATCTGCACTTTAAAAACATTTCCCCACATTTTGGAACTTAGGTAATCGATTACTCCTCGAGCTATAATCGATTATGCTTTGCTTTATTCCATTAATTTAAGTGTCCAATAGCTGTGTAATCGATTATGTCTTTTCCTGTAATCGATTAGTGATCAAACAGAGTCAATGTAATCGATTATCATACCCTTGTAATCAATTATACTTATACCTGATGCATTTAATTCCTGTACGCAGCACTGTAATCGATTATGTAACTCATAATCGATTATAAATCAAACAGAATCTCTGTAATCGATTAGTCATGCCTTATAATCGATTAGGCAAAATACCTGATACATTATCCCTTTTATTGTAATAGTGTAATCGATTATTCTCTTTGTTTTAATCGATTAGGTGATAAACAGAATCATGGTAATCGATTATCCCATCCTTGTAATCGATTATAGATTATACCTGATACTTTTAATTCTTGTTACGCAGCATCATAATCGATTAGCTTATTTGCTGTAATCGATTATGTTCCTTCCAGAGTCAAGGTAATCGATTATGACAGTGGTGTAATCGATTAGGCTATGTCAAATTCAGGTCTGATTCTTGATTTGATTTGTAAGCTCTTTGCTCTTCTTTATTTTGATCTTCCTAGAGGTTTATTCTCATTATTCTAGCACTTTGACACTTCATGAAATTCATTTTCCTTGTCATGATTCTTCAAATGGTTGCTCTGTCATTATCAAAACTTTGACATACAAGCTTTTGTTACCTGAGACAATTTTCAAACACATTCTCCCCCTTTTTGATGATGACAAACAATGTTCATCTCATGAGGGTGTTAGTTTAGATAAAATTTCTCCCCTTTTCTTAAGGAGTTTATGCATAATTTTAAGAATCATGAAAGTGCTCAATTTTATGTTTCTTATGAACCATTTGCAGATTTCTTTTGATGAACATGAACATTTAATTTTTTCCCCCTTTGTAATCATCAAAAACAAATAATACAAGTAAAAAGTAAACACAAAATCAAAGAAATTTCATTGATTACAGAAGCAAAGGCATAGATTTAAAACTTGATTAAAAAACATGAAAACAATTCAATTATCAGGATTAAAGAAGTGAAGATCAGTGAGCTTGTGGGAGAGGTCCTCATATTTTTGCTCCATTATCTCAAAATGTTGTTGCTCAGTGGTTTAAAATTCTTGAAAGGAGTTTTCAAGCTTTTCAAAGCGTCGATCAAGATAAGCATAGAGAGCGGTGAAAGGATCAGCAGGAGCAGAGGATTCGCCTTGGGTAGTAGGAGCAGTAGCAGCAGGTTGATCTTCTTCAAATGGGGCATTGCTATGAATGCCATCACTTTTAAAGTGCCATAAACCATCAACCAGAATCATCCTCATTTTGGTGAGATGATGAGTACCAATGCAAGCTTTAGAGGGTATCTTCTCTAGAAGTTCCCTACTGAGGTCAACACCATAGGCTTTAAAAATCTTTGTTAGAAGAATGGCATAGGGTAGCTTGTGTTGCTCCTTGGCTTTAAGCATGTGAAGTTTGAGGAGCTGAATCCAGTTGATCTCTTTGTGATTTTGTATTGCCCACATCAGCACTACATCTTCTTCCTCAACAAGGGCGTAGTCGCCTCCACGAGCAACCAAAAGCTTGACCAAAATAAAGTAAAGAAGACGGTTGCTAAGAGTGAGATGGCTTACCAATTTATGATTGCTACAGGGACGGTTGACTTTCCATAAGGATTGGCATACAACAATGCTGTTGAAATCTCATTCATCTTCGGGATGACCACCAGAAAAATCAGCATTGGAGAGATAGAGGAGGCTCATTTCAAAAAGTTTCTCATTGGTGATCTTGAGAGTCACATTCTTGACTCTTGCTTCAAGCATACCATCAACAAGTTTCAGAGTGCAAAAGAAAACTTGAATAAGCTCCGGGTAGTAAAATTCTTCTTTGAGAGAGAGGAAGGGGATAAGATTATAGTGGTTGAGATATTGAAGAAAAATGAAACTAGGGTTATCAAAGAGTTCAGCATTGATAAAATAAGAAGCAATGATATCCTTCTCAGAAAATTTCTTAATGAAATTACGGAGATCTCTAGGATTGGAGAAGAACCTTGAGAAATCAAGAGGGTTGTGGGTTTGGGCAATGGATGACCTTGCTCTTTTGATATTTCTGGCAAAAGACATGATAAAAAGGAAAAGATGAAGAGGTTTGGAGAATTTGAGAGGTAAAGAGATATAGAGGGGATGAGAGTTATGGTGTGAGATAAGAGGGGTGTGGGAGATGGTACTTATAGAGTTTTAGAAGTGGGAATTAAGGTTTAGGATTGGTTGGGCCAAGCTGCACATGGATTGAGCATTAAAATCTGTAATCCTGGTGACTCCGTAATCGATTACGGGTCGGGGCGCAATTGATTATGCCTCTGAAGAATTTGAAACGTCGGGCTCAATAATCGATTAGACCATGAGTGTAATCAATTAGATCAAGATTGAATTTTTCATAAAAACTCAGTAATCAATTAGTGTGAGGCTATAATCAATTACATGGATAACAGAATACCCATAATCGATTATACAGATATATGTAATCGATTATGTATAACATAAAAAGCCCATAATCGATTATACAGAGATTTGTAATCGATTATGTACAATACAGAAAGCCCATAATCGATTATACAGAGATTTGTAATCGATTATGTACAACACAGAAAGCTCTTAATTGATTATATTATGTATATAATCGATTATGGTATGCCCAGAAATACACAAACACATGTTTTCTTAAGAAGCATACAATTTTTTCCTTATTTTAACAACTTAACATGCATATTTGCTAATATTGGTTTCTCAAAGACAATTTTTAACATCCAAAATTCCCAATTCTCTTCTTATGTTAATGAATTATTCTTTTGCAAGGGGTTTGGTAAATATATCAGCTAATTGATTAGATGTTTCAACATATTCAAGCATACAATCACCTTTTAACACATGATCTCTAATGAAATAGTGTCTTATTTCTATATGTTTGGTCCTCGAATGCATGACAGGATTCTTAGATATATTAATGGCACTATTATTATCACATTTAAGAGGCACATGGTCTAAAATAACACCAAAATCTAGAAGTTGTTATTTCATTCATAAAATTTAAGCACAACAACTCCTAGCAGCAATATATTCTGCCTCAGCTATTGATAATGCCACGCTAACTTGCTTCTTGCTATGTCATGAAACAAGTGAGCTACCAAGCAAGTGACAAGTGCCACTTGTGCTCTTTCTATCAAGTTTACATCCTGCAAAATCAGAGTCAGAATATCCTACAAGAATATATTCAGCACCTTTAGGATACCAAAGACCAACATCTAGAGTTCCAACAAGATATTTCATTATACGTTTTACAATAGTTAAGTCTGATTCTTTTGGACATGCTTAATATCTTACACACATACACACAGCAAACATGATATTCGGTCTACTAGCGGTTAAGTAAAGTAAATATCCAATCATACCTCGATATTTTGTGAGTTCTACATCCTTACCTTTCTCATCCTTGTCCAAATAACATGAAGTGCTCATGGGTATGGCAATTTCAGTTGCTTTTTCCATGTTGAACTTTTTGAGTAACTCTTTACAATATTTGGATTGGCTAATGAAGGTTCCTTCTCTAGTTTGCTTGATTTACAATCCGAGGAAGAATGTGAGTTCTCTTATCATGGACATCTCAAATTCATTCTGCATTATCTTAGCAAACTCTTTGCAAAGCAACTCATTAGTGGCACCAAAAAAGATATCATCCACATAAACTTGTACCAAAAGTATATCATTCTTTTTGTGCTTAATGAACAATGTTGTATCCACTTTTCCTCTTTCAAAATTATTTTCTAAAAGGAATTTGCTCAATCTTTCATACCAAGCTCTTGGAGCTTGTTTTAAACTATACAAAGCTTTTCTTAGTTTGAAAACATGATTTGGAATTTGATAGTTTTCAAAACCAGGAGGTTGATCAACATATACTTCTTCTTGAATATATCCATTCAAAAAGGCACTTTTGACATCCATTTGATACAATTTGAAATCTTTACAACATGCAAAAGCTAATAATAGCCTAATAGCTTCTAACCTAGCTACGGGAGCATACGTTTCTTCATAGTCGATTCCTTCTTCTTGATTATATCCCTTAGCAACTAGCCTAACTTTGTTTCTAATGATTATGTTGTTTTCATCAAGCTTGTTCCTAAGTACCCATTTGGTTCCTATTATTTGATGGTCATTAGGTTTTGGCACAAGTTCCCAAACTTCATTTCTTTCAAATTGGTTTAATTCTTCTTGCATGGCCGACATCCAATGTTTATCAGTAATAGCTTCATCAATGGTTTTAGGCTCAATTTATGAAACAAATGCTAAATGATTACAAGTATTGAATGAGCGTCGAGTACTTACACCCTTAGTGAGATCACCTATAATGTTGTCCATGGGATGGTGTTTTGATGTGATCCACTCTTTTTGAGAACTTTATTGTTGTTGTTCATTTTGAGAAGCTACTTCATTATTGATTCCTTCTTCTTCCTTGTTTTCTAGGGTCATCTCTTGCAGTGTACCTACAAGATCATCAACATCTTCCTTTCTCGGAGAATTATGGCCATTTTCATTAAATTTCACATGAATGGACTCTTCAATGGTGTTTATTTATTTGTTAAAGACTCGATAAGATTTACTAGATGAAGAATATCTAAGAAAGATTGCCTCATCAGATTTTACATCAAACTTTCCTAGATTATCTTTTCCATTGTTAAGCATAAAGAATTTGCATCCAAATACATAAAAGTAAGATATATTTGGTTTTCTACCTTTGTAAAGTTCATAGGGGGTTTTCTTCAAAATTGGCCTAATTAAATATCTATTCATAACATGACAAGCAGTATTTACCGCATCGGCCCAAAAATGTTTAGCAATATTGTTTTCATTCAACATATTTCTAGCAAGCTCTGCCAAAGATTTATTTTTCCTTTCAACACCTCCATTTTGTTGTGGAGTTCTAGGAGCTGAAAAATTATGTTCAATGCCATGTTTTTCATAAAATTTTTTAAATAGTTGATTTTCAAATTCTCCCCCATGATCAGTTCTAATGGATACAATCTTTGAGTCTTGTTCATTTTGGATAATCTTGGTTAGTTTCTTGAATGCATGATATGCTTCATTTTTGTGAGCAAGAAACAATGTTCATGTATATCTAGAATAGTCATCTACAATCACTAGACCATAATAATTGCCACCAAAGCTTTTGACCTTAGAGGGTCCAAATAAATCCATGTGCAAAAGTTGTAAAGGCCTTTGAGTTGAAATGACATTTTTAGCTTGAAACGATGCCTTTACTTATTTTCCCTTTTAACATGCATCACAAAACTTATTTTCAAATTTTAGCTTTGGTAAACCAACTACTAGTTCTTTTAAAACAAGTTTATTTAAGTGGTCTATGTGGATGTGTGTTATTCTTCTATGCCATAGCCATGATTCATCCTTTTTAGTCATGAAGCATTGCACATCATTTGAAGACAAACAATCAATATCAATCATATAAACATTATCTATTCTTTGACCAGTGAATGTTACTTATTTATTTTGCTTATTTTCAATTATGCAACCATTTGATTCAAATATCACTCTATATCCTTTCTCACATAGTTGACTTATGCTAAGCAAATTATTTTTTAGTCCTTCTACATATAATACACCACTAATTGAAGTGGAAGAGTTTTTACCAATATTTCCAACTCCAAGGATTCTTCCTTTGGTATTGTCTCCATAAGTGACACTTCCTTTTCTTTTAGGTGTAAATGATGTGAATTTGCTTATATCACCTATCATATGCTTTGAACACCCACTATCTAGGTACCAATGGGTGTTGCTTGCCTTGAAGCATACCTACAAAACAAGTCAAGTTAGAGAACTTGGTACCCATTTTATGTTGGGTCCTTTTTGGTTAGTTTGTGGTAATGTCCCTTTTGGAACCCATACCTTTCTTATAACCTTTGGTCCAAATTTTCTAACATGGCAATATGAAGCATTATGACCTTTAGTACCACAATGATTACACTTCATAAAAGGTGATGATGATTTTCTAGGAGGCACAAAGAAATTCTTGTAATGTTTTTCTTTCTTAGTGGGATTAAATCCTAAACCAGATTTGTTAAACATGCATCTTTGTTTTCCAAGTAATGCATCTAGATTATCTCTACCATTTATGAATTTCTCAAGAGTTTTATTCAAGTCTAAGATTCTCTTTTCTAGGTGATCACATTTCTTGATATGTTCACATGGTTTTGAGCAAGTTTGATTTTCAACAACTTTCTTTTTCAAAATTTCATTTTCTTTTACTTGCTCAATTAGATGCATCTCAAGAGTTTTTATGGTTTTTCTTGACAACTTATACTTACTGGATAGTTTAATATATTTATCATACAATTCTTCAAAAGCATCAAGAATTCCTCTTTGTCAAGTTTAAGATTATTTACCTCATCTTGCTCTTCTTGGTGATTGGCAATTAAGCATAGGTTTGCTTCTTCATTGTCTGAATCATCGGAGCTACTCACACCATTTTCATCCCATGCTATATAGGCTCTTCTTCTACCTCTTTTATCTTTGTTTTTCTTCTTTAGATTTGGACAATCTACTTTGAAATGTCCTTCCTTGCCACATTCAAAACAAGAGGGTGAGGATGTATTATCTTTGAGCATAGGTTTCTTACCTTGGTTTGTGAAGTTTCTTTGAAACTTCTTGTTTTTCATGAGCTTACCGAATCTCTTCACGAATAACCCAAACTCTTCATCGTCATCAAGGTCACTTTCGGATTCTTCTTCATCGATTGAAGTGGCCTTGAGAGCTAGCCCTTTCTTTTTGGAGGACTTTTCTTCTTCCTCCGTATTCTTCAAGTCCTTGAGCTCTTGCTCTTGTTCTTGAAGCTTTCCAAACAATGTTGCAAGAGATATATCATTGATGTTTGGAGATTGTTTGATTGCGGTGACAAGAGGTTGCCATTCCCTAGTAAGACTTTTCAACACTTTATGAATAAGCTCTTTGTTAGTATAAGACTTGCCAAGGGTAATAAGATGATTTATGATTAATATGAACCTCTTTTGCATTTTAAGAATGGTTTCTCCAGAGTTCATTCTAAAACTTTTATATTGACTAGTGAGTGTGCTAATTTTTGAATCTTTTACATCACTAGTTCCCTCATGGGTGATTTGGAGAGTGTCCACCTTTCTTTAGCAGTTTTACTAGTTACAACTCTAAAGAACTCATCCTGACCTAAAGCAAGGGTGATGAGATTTTTAACTTTGTAATTGTATTGGACCTTTTTCTCCTCATCACTAGTCCAATCATCCATTAGTTTTTCTACTTCTTTTCCATCAACAATATGCACAGGTATGAAGGGACCATTTTCAATTGCATTCCATATTTTCAAATCAATAAACTGTATAAAGATTTTCATTCTTTCTTTCCAAAAAGCATAACCTTCACCATTAAAAGTTGGAGGTCTATTTGTAGCACCACCCTCAGGAATTATGTTATATGAGAGGCCATCTTAATCTCTTGAAGTTGTTAAGCTTGATCTACTAAGAGTCAAGCTCTCATACCATTTTTTAGTCAAGTGGCCTCAATACTCAAGAGGCGGGTGAATTGAGTTTTTAAAACTTTTACCTAGGAAGCCTTTGAACTAGATTAAAAGATAACTATATGCAAGAAACAACAAGTATGGTGCAAGAAATGAGATGGAAAATATGTGAAGAATTCACTTTGGCAATATATCAAACACTTGGTGTGCAAGAACTTAACTTAGCTAAATTAATCAATTTTAAGTCATGCAATTAAACCAAATCAATAACCCAGCCAGATGCAAAATGTAAATGCAAGAGAGTAAGGAAGAAAAGCTTGCAAACTGATATAACGAGTTCCACCACCTCGGTGTACGTCTCGCCTTCAAGCAACCCACTTGAAAGATTTCCACTATTGAAGTTTAGAGATACAAGATATGAGCAATCGCAGCTTCCTAGTTCACACTCTCAAGAACTCAATCTTCACTAGCACAAGGGCACCCCACCCAATCTCTCAAACTCTCAATACCCAAAGGTTGAACCCCAACCTTTGTGACCACTCAAAACTAGAGTGAAACTTTATGTTTGGTGTTTGTGTTTACAAGCAAATAACTCTCTCAATAGAGTAGATATACAATTGAAAGACTCTCACAAATTCTAACTCTCAACAAGAGAGGATATGCAAATTTAGAACCTATGTTTTAGAATAATGAAACAATACACAGAAAATGAACTCACAAGGCATAAGTACAAGCTATGAATGATTTCCTCTTTGATTCATTGAGTAGCTTGAATAAATGGTGCATTTATAGGTCTTGGAAAGGAGGTTTGGAGTCTTCAGAGTCATTGCACATCATGGGCATAGGAGTGGGAAATGGAGAAATGAGTTGGATCTGCACTTTAAAAACATTTCCCCATATTTTGGAACTTAGGTAATTGATTACTCCTCGAGCTGTAATCGATTATACTTCATTGTATTCCATTAATTTAAGTGTCCAGCAGCTGTGTAATCGATTATGTCTTTTCCTGTAATCGATTAGTGATCAAACAGAGTCAATGTAATCGATTATCATACCCTTGTAATCAATTATACTTATACCTGATGCATTTAATTCCTGTACGCAGCACTGTAATCGATTATGTAACTCATATAATCAATTATAAATCAAACAGAATCTCTGTAATCGATTAGTCATGCCTTGTAATTGATTAGGCAAAATACCTGATACATTATCCCTTTTATTGCAATAGTGTAATCGATTATTCTCTTTGTTTTAATCGATTAGGTGATAAACAGAATCATGGTAATCGATTATCTTAGCCTTGTAATCGATTATAGATTATACCTGATACTTTTAATTCTTGTTACACAGCATCATAATCGATTAGCTTATTTACTGTAATCGATTATGTTCCTTCCAGAGTCAAGGTAATCGATTGTGACAGTGGTGTAATCGATTAGGCTATGTCAAATTTAGGTCTGATTCTTGATTTGGTTTGTAAGCTCTTTGCTCTTCTTTATTTTTATCTTCCGAGAGATTTATTCTCATTATTCTAGCACTTTGACACTTCATGAAATTCATTTTCCTTGTCATGATTCTTCAAATGGTTGTTTTGTCATTATCAAAACTTTGACATACAAGCTTTTGTTACCTAATACAATTTTCAAACATAAATTGTTATGTGATAAAATAAAATATTTTTGTATTTTTTTAAAAAATTTGATAGTAAGAAGATATTTTTGAAATTTGATTTTGATGAAAAATAAAGAAAAAAATTAAAAACTAAAATCAACCTAAATTATTTATATTTATGTTTTTTATAAAATTTTTCTTTTCTTATTTTTTTGTATATTTTATAAGTAAAAAAATGGTATCCAAACAAAAATCAGTGTCAACACATTGGATTGCAATGACTGATGATGATATGTGAATGATGATAAATATATTGATGATGATTGAAGCTTGAGATAGCTTAATTGGTGTTATGAACTGATTGTAATTGGCTTTGTGCATGTTATGCTTCGTTATATTTTTAAATGAGAACCCTTGGTGATAGTAACCAAGTGG
This sequence comes from Clitoria ternatea, assembly GCA_037962975.1. Classification (NCBI taxonomy): domain Eukaryota; kingdom Viridiplantae; phylum Streptophyta; class Magnoliopsida; order Fabales; family Fabaceae; genus Clitoria; species Clitoria ternatea. The sequence goes on from CM075670.1 coordinate 212,412,756, forward strand.
TGGCCCCTGATGATGATAATCAGGTGGTTCATTGATGATTAATAGCATGACATTTGCATTCAGATGCACACAGGACTACATGAGGCCTGTTAAGCTGGCCTAGATGGGAGGATAACCTTTAGATAGACCCAGACCCTGTGATGGTTTTCTTTGGATTCTACATCTGCCTTGATTGGGCTTAAGGCTGGCCTGTAATACCTGAGTTAAGGTATCGCTATCACGGAGAGTGTTTGGTGTTGCAATATGGGTGAACGATTCGGTACTGGTAGAAAGGTCTATGACATATGTTGAGAAAACTATAATACTGTAGTATTAATCCCATCAATAGAGTTGAATTCGCATGCATATGCATTGACATATAGATTGAGGTTGAAAAACTGTGGGACAACTATAGATGTTGATTATGAATATGGATTACTTAATTGTTATGATATATGATATATCTTGTTTATGTTAAATGGCAAAATCAGTGGTTGATGATGATGAACTATGATTATGTGATGGTTGTTAGAGCTAGATATGTATTAATGCTTATTGTGCCGAAGTCAAGTTCAATATTTTTCACTTAAGATATATATACTCACCCCTAAACTTTGTTGTTTTTTAGTGAACTTCAATAAAGATGACAAATGATGACCTCTAATGGGAATGTTATGATTGTCATTAGGAAAGGCTAGTGTGTGTATATATATACGTGTGTGTGATGTGGTTATTGTATAATTTTATGCCTTCGCCGGCTCTTTTGACATTGTATATAATTGTATAATAGATTAAGTATCTGTTAACCTCACTAGAGGCTTATAGTTATTTTGGTACCTATGTATGCATATGTATGAATGATGATGTTAATAGATTGGTACCTATGCCTAAGAATTCTTGATATGATAGTGATGATGTTGCATTCATGATATGGGCAAGTTTGTATATGATATATTGCATATGAGATGCTTGGACAATGTGGAAATGGCCATGTAGCATTAAAATTGATTAATGACATGTTGAGTTATTGTGAGTTATGCATAATTAAAGAACTAGATTGGCTAGATTGGGATCTGTGAGGTTCTAGAACCTCGAGATAAGTTTAATAGCTCATATGTGGCATTTAGAGTTTGTGAAAATTAGAAGGGTCCAATTTGAATAAGAGTTGATAGGTCAAGTGCTTGGAAATAACATAAAACAACCTAACTACATTTTAGTGCATAACATACTTGTTTTAAGGAATTTTGAGGTGTGGCTGGTGGTCATAAGTCATACATGGTATGTTTTAGGTTGTGTCAAAGTTTGGTGGTGATTGTACGTTATTTGGAGAAGTCAGGGTGTGTGGAAGTTAGCCCAAAGGCTAAAATTCTACACAATTATACAAACTGAGTGTTTGGTGTAACGCCCTCTATTACATCTTAATAAATTCTAAAAAAATTCGTAATTTTTTTTTACTAAAAATATGATTCTTAAGAAGAAACTATCAGAATAAATTACATATAACATTTCTGAAATACCTCATAAATATTATTAGAACTTTATAGAGTAATTTTATATTCATCTGAAGAAAATAAATATTAAACATTATAAGAAAGAGAGGAAACATTATAAGCAGTTACTTAATAATATTATTTATTTATTGGACCACGGTATTCATATCGAGCTCCCTTTCTAGAATGTGCTGTATTTACTGCTGAGATTCTTTGATTCTTCCCTCTGAACCATCAATTTAAAACATATTAAATAAAAACATGGAGAAAGAAGTGAGAAACAGAATATAATATTCCCAAATGGGGCATAAGCAATAAAAGGTTTCACAAACTAATATATAATAAAATCAATCACAATCACATACACAATCAATTATGAATGCATGAATGTTATGTAATATCTTCATCATAACTTACTTTTATATATGGGCCCTTAAATTTTAATTTTGCAGTGGGCCAACCAGGAGTGTACACTGTTCCACAATTCTAGATAATAATAACATGAACAGCTCAACTGGCATAGAAACACTTAGAGATTAGTCAGATTGAGAAGGTTTTTATTATGAAAGTGCCCGACACTAGGGAGCTACCCCAGGTCACCTGAAGTACCCTTTCACACCCTCTCATCCCAAGGCTCACAATTAATTATTTCAACCTTTTTATAAATTAATTTTCATAAAAATGTCTTCTTTTTAAAATAAATATTAGATTTTTTTTAAAATATTAAAAGTAAAGTTAATGAAAATAATTTCTAAGAAGAAATAAAAGATTAAAATACTTTTCTCTTAAAAGTTTAAAGAGTAAGGTAAGAAAATTCTTACTGAGTGTTAGCTTTCCGTCATGCTTGCTATATGTTTAACTCCACATCACAAGATCATCAATCACAATCAAGTATTATCAATCACAATTACATATCATCAATCACAGTCTAATATTATAAATCACAATATCGTTAATCAAAATCAAATATTATTAATTATAATAAAATCAAATCAACTAAATATCACTCATAAATATAATTCAAATTTTAATGGTTATTTAAATTAGCAGAGCTGATTTTGAGTCCTTATAGTCCATTCCTCGTACAGGTCTATATAAGTCGATATATATATAATCCAGTCTTCGCATAGGTATAGTTCAGTCCATACAGCTCATAATAGTCCAAGTCCTTGCATAGGTTTAGTCTAGTTCGCATAGGTTATCCAGGTCTTTGTATAGGTATTTCAGATCAAGTTACACAAGATACACAATTTAAAATTTATTATAAAGTTTAAGTTAAATAGTTATTATCTTAAAATAATAATATTAAATTTAAATTTAAATGGAGTAGGGGACTCCTCCCATTATTCTTATGTCTTTTCATATTATATTCCTATCTCACTCCCCCTTACCTCTTGTATCTTGGTTCGTTATGAAAGGTCCGTGCGCGTCTCGTCTCTGAGTTCTAAAATATACCAATTTTATTTTAATATAGTTATAAGATGAAATTTTAAATTATTATTGAAAGAGAAAGGGTAAATAGTAATTATGCATAGTAATGGTAAATAGTAAATTTTAAATAGTTACAGTGAATAGTAATAGTAAATAGTAAAATGTAAATAGTAACGGTAAATAGTAAAACATAAATAGTAACGGTAAATAGTAAACATGAATAGTAACAGTAAATATTAATTTACTCTTCAAAATAGTAATTTAAAATAATATTATATCCAGTATAATAATAGATTTTTAAAACGATATAAAAATAACCCTAAAAAATATAAAAGAGATGTATTCTTATTTTATTATTTTAGCTGAACCTCCTTCCAAAAAAAAAATATTTCTCTCTCTTACTTCCACCACTATCTCTCTAGCACTAGTATATTAAGAAAATTTAATAAGAAACTGTGATTTCCTTTCGTTCCTTCGCTCAGTATTTATAGGAAGGAAAATTACTATGCATTCTATTATTTTATTATCAAAGTACTATGCAAGAATTGAAAATTTCATATAGATTATTGTGCAAAGTTTGAAAATTTCAGAAATGCATAGTGTTTTTCACGTGAAGGAATCTGATGCATTATGAAGGGTGGTGCGAATAACAATTTGGGGGTGCGAATAGCAATTTCATTTTTTTAGTAATTTTTTTAAAAAAATTTTAAATGAATTCTGAAAAAATATACTGATCAAAAACTTCTAAAGGTCTATGGTCAAATTCTATTAAGATTTTAATGTAAAATTTTCTGTAATAAAATTAAAATAAAAACAGGGTGTTACATTTGGTAATCGATTACGTAATCGATTACTAGAGAACCCCATATGAAATCTTGCACAGGCTCATGCGGGTAATCGATTACACTGATTATGTAATTGATTACACACCTGTCAGGGTACCTTAAATCCTTCATTTTGACTATGTAATGGTGGAGTCTTGGCTTCCTTAAGCCTAGGCTATATAATTAGAGACTTGTACCGTCAAGTGAGGGCATCCTAGGTCGGATGAAATTTTGGGAAAAATCTTCCTCACATCATATGCATAGAGTTAACCCACTAGAGGATACTATTGGGCCTAACTCATTTAAAATAAGTAAAGAACCCATCCAATAAAGAATGCTCATTAGGTTAAACCTGAACTTATAAATAGAGCAAAAGATGCTCATTGGCCGTATTCTTGTAACACAAATAAAATTTTACAAATGTTGTAAAGGCCGCGCTCCGACAAACTAACATTCGGAAGTGCAGAATCTAGTGGGAGTGTTTGCATGGACTCCTTAAGGACAATGTTGATATTGCTTCTGTTTTGTCTTGTACTGCGTTATGAGAGGTTATTATAAATAAATTTTAATTACTATTATTTACTTTGAAACATGTGATTTACAAGACCTTATGCATTCCATTGCCTGACTGATAGGATTCCTTAATAGTTATAATCTCCACTTTTTACCTATTCACCGCACTTTCCCTTAATCCTTCATGATAATGAGACAATACACAAAGAAGATGGGGTTTCCCTTTTTCCCTCTCTTGTTCCAACAGCGACGCCTACCTTAAGCACCATTATCATCTTCATCAAAGTAACCTCTATCACCTCCAAAAAACCATTATCCTTCAACACTAGCCTTTATTCAGCCACACATAGGGATTAATTTGCTGCTCAAAAAGTCAAAACAGAATCTATCTTGTGTTGTATAAGCACCTCTATTGATCATGATGAAGACCATCAAACCACCATTAGACTCATTCATACTTTCTCTCTCTATTTCTTTCTTTCTTTTTTCTCTTTCTATCTTCCATTCTCCAAATTCCATATTTTTTTCATTGATGCCATTTTTCCAAAACATTAATTATTGTATGCCAATCGATAATTGGAAATCATAATATTTTAAGAAAAAGGGATAGGGATTGGAAAGCAATAATAGGCGGAGCCTGGGTTTTGCAAAGTTGTGTGAAGAATGCATAACAAAGGTTGACAACAATGAATCTAACTCAGTGGGGGTTGCAAGAATTAGAGACAAAGGTTTGTGTGACGGTTCTATTCCTTCTCTGGCATTGGCTGTGGTGTAGTACAAGAATTGTTCATAGCAGCAGATGCTTGTTGGGAGAAAGAAGAAACTCTGCCTACCTCATAACCCCTACTCACAACCATTAAAGTTTGCTCCTTTTACCATTTTTTATTATGGGGTTTTTGGTTTTTAGGGTGTAATGTGTAACACCCTCGGTTAGATAAGACAAACCCTTCTATGGGATCATCCTATTTAACCGAGAGGTCACAAGTTTTCAGAAAAAGTGAATATTTTTTTTTAAATAAAAAGATGGCAGATCAGTGGAAGCAAATAGTATGTAATTCACATAGTCATTCACAAACTATAAGTAATTGTACTCTTAACAGAATGGGGCACGCAGGCACCCTTAAATATTAATACAGTCATCCATAAATATTTAACTACATATATTCTAATTTTAATGAGCATTCTCAGTTGGTTCAGCGTATTGCTGTTCTTCGTATTCTGGTTCTTGATTTCCTAATTCCTCTGAAAATATTCAATAGTAAGGGTGAGTATAACCCAAGACCCTGAAGGTCACCCGGTGCGGACATAATCCAGTTAACAGATATAACACATCATGCAATTTACATAATTACAAATATAACAAACTAGGATGTTATCAAGGAATGCATGAGTTTGGTTTATTATGATTTATCTTAATTAAGTCTCATGATTCATGAGGGCCCAATAAATCAATTCATCTTCATCTCATTCTTTGGAATTTCTCTATTCCATTCTAGAGCGATCAGGGTCCGCCCAAGCTCCCATTTTCATAAGGTACAAATGAACTCATTGGTTCTCATCATTGATTGATATATTTTTGGGACTTGGATCCCTACGATCATAGTTACACTCCGTCATTTAGTCAAAGTACACCAGAATTGCATCGTCTCACCCGGCTATCAGGCGCGACACTGATGCCATTGGGTTTCCATTCCGATTGTACTCCCAAGATCTTCATGGAGATCGAACGTGAATGTCCTCCAGTTTACCAGGTGTATGCTCTAGATAATTTTTCTCCTTCAAAAATATTTTCATGATGCGAAAATGCATTCCTTTTATCATTTGATCCTTGGGTATTTATGTGTTTCCAGTCTCATAATATTCACAAGCTCTTGAATCCCATCAACTTGTTCAGATGTTACAAGTCATTTTATTATCTTATTCGAGCAAATATATCGGTTATATTTTGGTTCAAAATTATACTTTATATAAAGAGTAAAATAATAATAAGTATAATAATAAGTATAATAATAATAAGAATAATGATAATAATGGAAATAAGAATAATAATGAAAATTATAACGCTCCAATAATTCAAAAAGGAATAAAGAAGAGTTTCTGAACGAAAAATCCAAGTGAAAAACATTAAAACTAGTTTTTTCGAGTAAAAGAGTTAAATACCGAGTGAAAAATAAGTTTGCCGAGTGAAATGAGTTGAATACCGAGTAAAAATGAGTTTTCCAAGTAAAATAAGTCTGTTTCCGAGTGAAAATGAATTTTCTGAGTAAAATGAGTTAGATACCGAGTGTAATTAATAGGATTTCGAGTGGAATGAGTAGGATTCCAAGTAAAATCAGGCTGAGATGAGTTTCTAGGTAAAATGAATATGAATCCGAGTGCAATCAGACTAAAAGAGTTTTCTTAGTGAAGTTAAAAATGTTTTCCGAGTGAAATATGATTGAGAAAGAGTTTTTTGAGTGAAATTACTATAATTCCGAGTGGAATATGGTTGAGGAAAGGTTTTTCGAGTGAGAGAAGGTTCTGTTTGAAATATCTCTGATAGTTTACCGAGTGAAATCATGTGTTGTTTAAAATGGTCCGGTCGGTTTACACAAAACAGATATTTAGTTTAAAAATCCGTTTGAAATTTAAATAATCTATTTGTAGTTTTAGGGAACCGGTCGGATTTGCTAAAAACCGAGCTTGTCATCATTGATTCCAACTTCTATTTTATAATTTCTCACTGGAATTCACATGGACACCCATGATTCTTAGTATTTTCACAGTTCAACACTGATCATATCCATTTAATCATCAAGATTAATCAATACAGTCAATCAAACATATTCACTGAATCATCATAGTTAATAATAAGCAACACAGCCAATTGAACATATTCATAAATGTATATATATATATATAACAATTAAAGCATTTTAATTCACACAATTCCCGAATCTGTCCTGGAAAGGTAAGGACCAAAGGTACCTTAACCCTTTCCTTTCACTTGGATTTCCCCAGAATACCCGAGAATATACCCCCCTTACCTTAATGGAGTTGCAGACGTTCCCTTCACTATCCTTGCTTCAGCTCACAGTGAGAAGGAAAGGAAATTGAGAGAGGAAGAAGCTTGCACGAAGAGAAAGTAATAAAAAGGGTGTGTCTGTTACTAAGTTTCGTGTGTGTGTGTTCTAAGAGTTGTAGTATTGGGTTAATAATGAGAAAGGCAAGTGGGAGACACGATTTCCCTTGATTGGAGGATTAGGTGAGAATAATGGAGACTTTTGAGCTATTTCCACCGTCAGCTTGCATGATGGAAAGGAAATATATAATAAAATATATAAAGGTGCTTTGATTGATGCAACTTTCCCTGCAGTTGACTCGCTTGTGACAATCCCTTTTGGATTTATGTGGCTAGTGGACCGGTCACCATCAGGAGCGAAGAAAGAAATAAAGTTACAGGGGTCATCTCGCTCAAGCGAAATCCGACTCGCTTGAGCGAGGCACAAGGCTCGCTTGGGCGAAGTAAAGAAAGAGGGTCAGAACCGACTGCGCTTGAGCGCAGTATGCTCGCTTAAGCATGGTTCCTTCACGCTTGGGTTAGCAAGGCAAAATTCCTTCTCGCTCAAGCGAATTCCGACTCGCTTGAGCGAGTCATCCAATCCTCGCTCGGAATTCCTCTAAAACTGACTCAAGGCACTCGGTTCTCACTCGGCAGAATCTGTCCAGACCGAGTTCTCTCTCACTCAGACTTTAACTCGGTAATTTGTTCTGAATCCGAGTCTTCACTCACTTGGGTTCCACTCGGTAAAACCTTCCATAACCGACTCCCACCTAATTGGACACTAACTCGGAACTGTGTCTTCTTAACACACTTAGTCGGATTTTTCTTTCTTGGAGGTGACTCAGTCGGAGTTGTCTCACTTGGACTCACTCATAAAGTATCTCACTCGATAGAATCTTCCTAAAACCAGCTCAAGGCACACAGGTTTTCCACTCAGTAAAATAATCCTGACCGACCCATTATTCGCTCGGTAATTTACCCTCACACCGACTCATCTTGCTTGATTTTCTACTTGGTAAATCAATCAGAGCTGACTCATCTCTTACTTGGCCTTTCACTCGGTAATATATTCCAAATCTGAGTCATTTCTCTATCAGTCTTTCACTCGGCAACTTCACTCAAATCTGAGTCATTTCTGATGGTTTTCACTTGGTTAAATCATTTCAAACCTACTCTTTTCTCACTCAGCAATTATCTTCAGAAACCGACTCTTTTGGATAACACATCATAAATCCCTATAGGTGCCAATCCCCCACTCAGAATTACACCCCCGGACTCCATCATCAAGTTCCATTCGGCATTACTCTGACTTCTCCTCACTCGGAGGAATTCACTAAACTGTCTCACTCAGACCTAATGAAATCTTGTCCACTCAGATTTATTCAAACTCCACATCACTCGGAGGGATTCAGTAAGTGTAGTCTTACTCGGAATTATTTCATACTTGGCCACTCAGAATACATATTACCCTTAATCAATCGGAATATACATAACATTGTTCACTCAGAATATGACTCCTAGAGTATGCCTCAATCAAAACCTTCACAACCTTTCTTCCCTCAGAAGAGGTTCACTCGGTTTTTACCACTCGGGAGCATTTAAGTCCTTCCCCACTCGGGTTCACTTGGCTATTCATCTCTTAGCAACACAGAGTATCCTTTCTCAAAATACATTTCACTCGGAATCCTTTAAGGCTTTCACCACTCGGAAAAGGAGTCATAAACATAAGCCTCACTCAAAAATTTACTTTATGCCTTATATATATTCTACTCGGAATGGGCTCCCATCACTATATTCCACTCGGCATTTCATATTCGGGGCATGCCACTCAGGACAGGTTACACTGGGCTCAGATGTGCCCCTACTCGGAACTCCATTACCCAAAATACCGCACTTGGAGATCTTTCTACCCGGAATGCTATCCCCTTCCTCACTAGGGAGGTCCTGACTTGGATAAACTTACTCGGATTGAACTCAGATATATCCCTGACTGAGTCTCTTCACTCGAAATACTGTAATCAGAGAAGTTTCATTCGGAAAAGGAAGCACTTGGCAAGGTTTGACTCGGAAATAAGTCATTCAAAGGTGTTTTTGACTCGGAATTTTCACCCAGAAGTGGTTCTCTTGAACACACTTCACTCCAAATGTCTCCGAAGCCAGGATTCCACTCGGTAGTAACCTTCTCGGTCATATGTTACTCGGATAACATAAGCTTACACTCAGAATTTCATCCTTCAGTCGGAATTTCTAATCCTTCACTCGGAATTTCTCTCTGTCACTCGGAACAGAGCCCTTTTTCACTCGGAATTTGAATAATTGCCTTATTGGTCTATATAAATTCCATAATTACACACAAAAATAAAATTCTTGTGATATTACAGACCATCTATAGAGTATTTATTTACCAATTCTCACTTACAGATCTTTCATACTTCAAAATTTACCAAATAAGACTGTTACTAAAAACAAGGATGTTACATAATGGTCCTTACTTCAAGAACAAAATATAGAAATGGATCTTAATGAAACCATTCAAAAAGCTTCACTAAGGGTTGTGGGGCCACATTCTTTCTTTTTAACCCTATATTTTCTTTTGTTTTCTAAAATTTATTGGGCTATTCATTTATTTTTTTATTAACAGGGTTGTGTTTTTTATTTAAGTGTATAACCTCTTGTGATTTCGTTTCTCAATGTCAATAATTTATGTCTTTAGATGTTCTTATCCCTAAATTGTGCTAGTGCTTGATAATTATGTTCTTTGTACATACTTTAGATTTGATTTGTAATCTGTGAATATTTTTTCTTGAGTAATTTTGAAACAAGAAATAAAGGTTTTAAACTTTCTTTTGTTTACTATTGTTATTGTTGGGTTGTAGTGGTAACAAAGCTAGATGGGTAGTTTGTAAGGAGAATAACATTGTTTTGATTTATGGTTTATGAAATTATCACAAAATATTTCATTTCATATGTGCATTTATGTGTAACTCGGCATGACATGTATGCAAGTATTAACAATGTTAGAATGAGACTTTAACTCAAGGACTAACATAAATCTAGTTGGGATGAATTTGTCATTTTTTTATAATAGGAAACTAAATTACAAGGTGACTTTAACTCAAGGACTAACATACTAGTTTACTCGTTTTTAACCTATGAGGGTGATCTTTTTAAGATTTTATATATAGTTTTATAAAATAAAACATAATTCTTAATATGTTATATGTATAAATACACATGAAATTTTGTATGAATGATAACCGAAATGATGTGATAACCGGTATGATGTAATAAAATGGTATGATGTGATAACCGGTATGATGTGATAACCAGTGTAAGTCATTCTCTCACATTGACATCTCATGTAATGAAATGGTTTAAACATCAGAATCCGTTGTCACATGAAAGGTCTCATAACTGACCTCGTTGTGAGTTAGTCACTCCATACTAGAGGGTCAGAGTTGACTTTTGCCTTAGCGTGCTAAACAAGTAGCCTGCAAAGTTACTGATGGGTAGGTAGAGACGTTGTAAAACGTCTCTATCATCAGTCAGCTTTATTATAGAAGAGAAGAGCAAGTACTGACACAATGTATCGCAAGGTCGGATATTAGACCCCGGTCCAGACCAGTTCATTGGCATGCCCGATGGGACTTATAAATTTTTAATCCCACAATCGTAGAAAAAGTTAAGTAGTCCTGAAGGAGAGAGTTCCTGATGGGTACGTTAAAGATCTGACGTTTTTAGAGGCAAGGCGCTTGGCTTTTAGCACTTCCAAGACTTCAGCTAGAAAGGTGGTTCCTATGGTTACTCCTAAACAAGGGATGAGATCATTAGGTAGCTCAAAGAGGAGCTTGTTGAGTTGAGACTTGAATGATCTGCCTATGCAGAGAGAATGAGCCTAAATAAGGCCCAGCCATAACAGCCTAAAGTTTCCAGGCAAGAGATGTCATGTACGTTGTCTTACTCAAGGATCCCTATGAAGACTCAGTCCCATACAAATCAACAAAACCCTAGGCGTAAGAGTATTATTTCTAGCTTTCTTGTGTCTAGATACAAGTTGAGCATCCCCTTTCTAGGAGACTTATTAGTGTGCCTATTCCCAGGCACCTTCGAACCACTCAGTCTCTTTCTATAGGCAAATATACGGGTGAGACAGACCTATGCAAGTATCTTGATGCTTATGTGTATGAAGCAATGTTTTTAAGGGCTGAGGCTGATGTCATGTGCCGCATATTCCTACATACATTGACTGGTAAAGCCCTAGCATGGTTCAAAGGTTTACCATTAGAATCTATAGATTTAGGGGAGGAGATGGCTAAGGCATTTGGACAACAATTATTCATCTTTAGAGATGTACCTAGGACGTCACACACCTTAGCTCAGATCAAGTAAGCTGAAGTTGAATCTCTTAAGGATTTTTGAAGAGATTTTATAAGGAGGAAGCCATGGTTCCAAATTTGGCTGAAGTTATTCAGCTTACTTGTAATATATTAAAGAAATTACGAAGTTATACATACATAGCATAACGATCTATAGAAAACCATTTTTTCTTTTATTAATATATATATATATTAAATGATAAATGACAAAATCTAAAGTCAAAAAGTAAATTCAGATGAATCTAGATGAATAAGAAAATACTATGGATATTGGTGTTGGTTGACACGGGTATATAAGTCATGTTATACTGTTGAATAATCATCATTGAGGCTTTGCAGTCTAAGTCCCTATTTTCCATGTCTTTGGTAAAGGGTCCACCTGTAACATCCCAAATTTTAAGAAAATAAATTTATTGGGTAAAGATAATTAATTATTTATGGTCCAACAATTATGGGAAAATTAATTAGACATTAGAGGTGAATTATCGGTAAATTAAGAATTACCAAAATTGGATGATTTAACAGATAGTGTAGGACCCACTTGACTAAATTGAATAATTGATGGGTCTATAATACTTAGAAAATTATTGTAGTTGTGATGGTATAGTTGAAATTATTTATAGTCTTGAGGAGATGATTAATTGAACACGGTGTATAGTGTTAATCGGGGAAAATACGAACCAATCGGAATTAAAAGAAAACCAAAAATCTCCTTTTCTCCTTTTGTTGTAGTCGTCCACTTCTTCCTCTCTTCTTTCACTCACTTTACACTCTATTACATATTGGTTAAAGGATTTTATAACACAATGGACAAAAGGGCAAAGAGGCATGGCTTTATCCAATGGGTAATGACCAATTTTTTGTCATCTTTCCCCTCTCTCTTCTCCCAACTGTGTTTATTTCTTCTTCTCTCATCTATCTTCATTTTTCTTTTTCTCTTCCACCCTCTTCTTCTCCAAACCATCCACCACCTCTCTCCTTTCCATTTCTTGCCAAAATTTAAAACAAAGCATGGATTCATGAGGCTTGTATAGCATAATGGGGTAAATATTTGGTGGTCTCCTCTCTTTCTCCTCCCTATTTTTGTTTTGGCTTTAGCTTGGATGATGAGGTAAGATTTTGAACCATTCTATTCCATTATTGGTTTTATGATGCATATGCTTGAAACATTAATGTTGGGTTGTATGGGTGATGAAGAAAATATTGAAACCCTAGGTTGAATGGCTTGAAAATTATGATTCTTGGTCATGGTGTTATGTTGGAAATGGGTGTGGGCTATGGTTAGCATATGGATTTTTATAATGGATTAGAGTTGTTGATTTAGTGGTTAGATGAAAAACCCTAAGTGTGATGATTTGGAGGGTTTTGGCTAAATTGGTGATTTTGATGATTTTGGATGCTTTGGAATAATTTTATGTGAGGAAAGGAATTTTTAGAAGTATTGGAATGAAGTATTGATATTGATGAAATTTTGAACTAGGTTCAATATGCTTGAATGATGATTTATGCATGTGGAACCCAAACCATAGGTTAGAAGACCATTGGGACCATTGATTGCTGTTTACAAATGATTGGCACTTTGATGGTGATATTATGCTTGTAGTGATGTATGAAAGTTGTTGAATTGATGCTTGCCAATTTATGTGAAACCCTTTAGAAATGATGATAATTGGGACTTTTGGCATAGATAGTTGAATTGGTGATTTGGTTGTCATGAGAGTGACTTTTAGGTTTAGAAAAGATACTTGGAGTTATTAGTGTTGATATTTGAGGTTGTTGGATTTTGATGAGGATTTAATGAGGCCTTAGGCCATGGCATGTGCCATTTGAATTTGTTGATTAATTATGGTTATTGGGGGATAAGATAGCTATGTTGAATTTTGAGTGATAATAATGGAAAATGAATGATTTATATGATGATTGGATGTATTATGAACAAAGGATGTGATCTTCTTGTTGTCATGATATGATTGAAATTCAAAATTTTATTCAAAAAAAAGTTTCGTTTTAATGGTTTTTGCTCAATTCAAATCATTCACGATATTTTTCGAAATAGAGAAATAAAATGACATATATATGTAAATTTTTTGCGTCCAATAGGATTTGAACCTATACCAAAGGTTTAGAAGACCTATGTCCTATCCATTAGACAATGGACGCTTTTTTTTTTCTTTTGACTTTTGAAAAAAATGAAAGTCAAAAGAAAAAAAAGAATTCTATATACTATATAGATATGGAATATAGAATTAGGATAAGATATATATATATGTAGAATAAATAATCAAATTCAATTGAATATAAATAATTAAAATACGAAATTAAAATGAATTCAAAAATGAACTAATAAGGGGATTGAGCCTCATGTTATACTGCCAAACTCGTAAGAAAATCTTGTGAAGGTCTTCCACATAATCACCTCTAACCGATGTCTTGGCAATAATATCATCAATGTATACTTCCATTAATTTCGTGTGTATGCCTTCGAACACCTTATTAATCATCCGCTGGTAAGTTACACTAGCATTCTTCAAGGAAAATGGCATAACGGTGTAACAAGTGAGCTAATCACCAAATGAGCATTAACCCTATGAAATAGAGTAAGCTAGTACAAGGTAGATTTAAGTAACCTCATCGCCCTAAAAGAAAGCTCAGTAGGTGGATCCTCTTTCCAGGTCGCAGGTGGAGAGCCGGTTGAAAGGCCTTCTGCCAATTGAGAATGATCCAAATAAAAAAAAAGATTTTTTTGAGATAGAAGCCATTACTAAGAGTTAGACGACTTTTGTCGAAATGATGAGCCTGCTCCCCCTGAAAGTATCAACTACCTGAGGCTAAGGCGGATTTGTCAACAGCGGTATCACTGGTCATTGCTATTCTCGGAAGAGACACTCCAATTCTTAATTTTTTTAATTGTGAGTCTTAGCTGTTCCGTTATTCCGATGATTCATATAGGAAGCGTTCCAAGATTCTGACAAGCAAGGGCTTCTTCTGACTTTCCTCTAATCCGAGGCTAGCTCTCATTTCCGATTTTGCAATTTCTGCTGTTTCTTGCTTCGATCTCTTCCAAGCCCCAAGGGCATTCCATCTATCACACAGACAACCAACCTGGTGACCCGGTTTCCTTTTCCTCAACATTAAGCAGAGATTGGACAGTGTGGGAGATTTAGAGAATCATGGTTTTAGGAAAGGAATTCCCAAAACCTAACACAATGTTATGAATAAGCTAGCAATTGTTTAGATTTATGATGGTGCCTTGTGATGGCTCATGATTGAATGAATGCATATATGTTTGATGTGTAGATTGTGTTTCGGATGATGATGTGGAACAATCGGAGCATTCGAGTTGTGATTCTTCTCTCGAGGTAGGAGAGGAGTTTACATTTCAATTGCATGAGTTAAGTAATTGATGATGAATGTATATGATGGAGTGTATTTTTATAGTGCCTATAAAAGGTTCCTGGGATTTATGCTGACCTATAGAGGTAATGAAGTCAATCCAGACAAGTGCAGGGTGATCCAAGAGCTGCAGATCCCTAAGAATCTAAGAGAGGTATAGTCTTTGAATAGTAAGATAGCGATTTTAGTTCGCTTTATGCCAAAGATGGCCCATCAGTTTCTTCCACTCTACAATATCATGAAGAACAACAAAAAGTTCGAGTGGGGGCCAGAGCAGGAGATGGCATTCCAAGACCTGAAGGAAGTCTTATCTAGACCTCCTATACTTGTAAAGCCTGATGTCGACGAACAACTAATACTTTATTTGGTTGTTCTAGATGAAGCAGTAAGTGTGGCCCTGGTTAAAAAGACTCTAGAAGGGCAAAGACCAGTATATTTCACTGGCAAGACGTTGTAGGGGGATGAATGTAGATACTAGAAGATTGATAAAGCTGCCCTAGCAGTTATATGGGCATCGCGACGTCTGTGATCCTATTTTCATGCACACCCTATTGTGGTAAGGACGGATCTTCCGTTTTAACCATTCTCTTCAAGCTTGACTTGGCAGGCATGATGATCAAGTGGGCAGTTAAATTATATGAGTTCGATATCACTTATGAGCCACGTAGCGGTATCAAGGCCCAAGTGTTGGCAAATTTTATTGTAGAGTTCTTAGGGTCAGATCCAGAGGCATCCTGTTTGCATTGGACGATATATGTGAATGGTTCCTTCAATAGTAAGGGGTATGGAGCAGGAATTATGGTAGAGAGTGATGATGGCGTGCACTTGAAAATTTCTCTCCACTTTAACTTCACCACTTTTAATAACCAAGCAGAGTACGAGGCTTGCCTTGCAGGTTTAAGAATGGCCATCGATATCAGTGCTAAGACTGTCACCTTATGTAGCAACTAATAGCTAGTGATCTTATAAATTCTTGGCGAATACCAAGCGAAGGAACCCCTACTCCAACAATACTTGGCTTACGTGAATGAGCTAAAGGAGCGATTTCAATCCATTACCTCCAAGCATGTCCTAAGAAAAGAGAACGTTAGGGCCAACATTCTTTCACGGTTGGCTAGTACGAAGAAGGTAGGGAGTACTACATTGGTGGTGTAAAACACCCTGATGGAGCCCGGTATCACCAATAACCCTTTTATTAATGTCATTCGATTGACTGGGTTTTCTGAAGACTCTTAGATGATGGCTTACGTTCGATATATAGTGAACAGACAACTCCCTAAGATGAGATCAAATGAAGGAGGATAAAAAATGAGCTACCCTTTTTCACTATAACAGGTGGCAAGCTGTTTCGACGAGGCTTCTCTGTCCATTATCTTTAATGTTTACATGAGAATGATGCTCATGCAACGATGGCTGAAGTGCACGAAAGGCAGTGTGGGAACCATTTCGGTTCAAGAAGGCTTATGAGGAAAATCCTCTGAGTTGGTTTTTAGTGGCCTACGATAAAGAAGGATACCACAAAATATGTTAAAAAATACGACCCTTGCCAAAGATTTGCTAATTTGCATCACACTTCTGCAGTGGAATTACCAACATCCATGATCCCTTGGCCTTTCAATCAATGGGGTTTGGATATCTTGGAGCAACTATGTTTTCTATGTACTATGGACATATCAGACTACACCCCACTCTTCTACCAACGAATCCTTATTCTGACTAACTTACAGGGTTGAAGTCATGATCCCGGTAGAGCTTGACATATCATCTACTAGGGTCGTATTTCCATGCAAAGAATAATGGAAAAACTTGTTGAATAAACTAGATGTAATCGGAGAGCTCAGAGAAGAAGCATTTGTCCGGGATCAAGCAGTAAAAGCCAAGGTCGCACTCCATTATAATAAGCGAGTCTCACAAAGATGTTTTGAAGTTAGGGATTTAGCGCTATACCGAGAAACCATAGGCAATAAGTTTGCACACCAGGGTAAGCTCGCGCCGTCCTGGGAAGGTCCCTACCGCGTCTCAAAGGTTTTAGGCAATGGTACATACTGCCTCGAACGCTTGGATGGGAAACCAATAAGGAACAAGTAGAATGTTTAAAATTTACGTATCTATTATAGCTAACTGGACCTTATGACATTTACTCTTTTTCTTAACTTAAGGTTTTATCCCTTTGGATTTTCTTTAAGAAGGTTTTAACGAGGCATGTCCTAGTTTAGCTCCAATGTACATTCAATGATTAATAAAATATTCATTTATGAATTCTTAACTTTACTTGTTAAAATATTTACCCTGTGCATGAAGACTCTTTTGCCCTAACGAGTGACAAGGATTGGATCTCTTTGAGACCATACCAGACACTGACGAGCGGCACCCTAGTCCTTTAAACAAGGATTGACTACTTGGCCCTAATGAGTGGTGAGGATCGGACCTCATCAAGGCCGTATCGGACCCTAAGGAGTGGCACCCCAACTAACGATTGGTTACTTGACCCCGACAAGTGGTAAAGAACAGTTATTATTAAAACCGTACTGAGCCCCAATGAGTGGTGCAAGTAAGTTACTTAAGTTTTTTACCTAAGTCTTCTCCGTGTTAAGCAATTTAGGCAAGTTAATTCACAACGGATAATACCCACATTATACAACATCCTACATGACTTGGCAAATTATGTTCGAGGTTGCTAACAAAAGCAAAGGACAATTTCCTAAGTTGCTTCTACTACAATTATTAAAACATAGTAGAAAAAAACCATATTCAGAAATAAAGGATTTTTATTCATATCAAAGAAAGTTACAAAATTGGAGCCTATCTCGGAACAAGGCTACAATGTTCGATAAAAGTAAGTTAATAAAGGACCAAGAGAGGAATTTTTTAACATCGGAGGTAGTCATGGAGAGGGAGCAGTCTCTTTGCCAACCCTAGAAGTGTCATCAGGAGTAACTTGAGCATTTTCTTACTGGGGAGAGGCGTCTCTCAGAGTCATTGATTGAGTGGGTTGTAGAGAGGCAAGCTCAAATGGGACATTATCAGGCCACCAGCTTCTCATCATGAAATTGGAAATATTGGCTGGTGGCATTCAGATAAAGAACCACTCCGAGGTTACGATGCATAACCTGACGGATGACGACACTGAACGTTCGAGCGCCACCGTCCCACAAAGCTCTACTGCTTGTACCATCTTTCCCGAATTTACCTTGACGTCTTCCTACAGCTTGTTATTCTTTTCAGGAAGGGCACCCATGTCTTCAATTTTCTTGTTCAAGGAAGAAATTTTAACCTCATACTACTTCCGATCTCTGTTGCGACCACCCTATGATATCGCCAGCTCATTGTTAGCAGCTAGAAGATTATCCTGTGCCTTCTTCATAGTATTTTTGGCATCAGTAGTCTCTTACGCTATATTTTTGTTCTTCTTCTTCAACTTTTAGTTTTCTTCGTGCAGCTACTCCACTTTTGTCTTCTCGGCCTTTAACTGCTTCAGCTCCTTCGGGGCGACAACAAGACAGTTTCCAGCTCACTCACAGTTTGGTCTTTGGTCTTAACTACCTCCGACAATAAAGCTCTTTCCTTAGTGACAACCTGAAGCTTGGCGTCCAGGGCTTGAATCCGGTCATAATAGCTTGAGCTTTACTCAGCATGGTCTATAAGACCCTTGAAGGATTTCAGTATCCCTTCCACCTCTCACAAGTGCCACCTCCCAGTATCTATTGCTACCCATACTTTGCCAAGGTCTAAATTAAAGCGAAGGCAGTACCAGGGTACTCTAGATGCCCCTGATCTTCTTTATTTCCATGCCAAGCCAGATAGGAACTCAATCTTTGCCTTGAAGAAGGAGTATGTAGCTGTTTCAACATCATTATTCTTAGGGGGAGGCTCTGTCTCTTGTTTAGTGGCTGAAGATGACAAGTCTATTCTTGGGGGATGCCTTTGTCCCTTCTTCAACCACCTCTTTATTTTTTGCCTTCTTGGTAACGATTGATAGTTCCTCCCCTTGGCTCGCTTCTGTTTCTTCCGCTTAGATACGCCATCACTATTCTTTCTATCGCACTTGTCCAGCGAGGGATTTCTCCAGCGTCACTGGGAAATTTTATTGAAGGTTCAGTAGCCTTAGGAATATTCCTCTTGGCTTGAACCTGGTTTTCTACTTGAGCTGATGTCAGGTATTGTTAGAGCTTGAGCAAAGCCTCCATGGGTGCAAAACTTGCTATTTCACTTAAAACCACAAAATAACACGTCATCAGCAAACTATAACTTTAAGCCTAACAAAGGAAAATAAATACAAAAATCCTAAAACATTACGCAAGTAGGCCTCTCGCTGGGCAGCAAAGCCAAGCAACCTTTTGTAGGAGAATTTCCCATGTGCAGTGCTAAAGCTTGCAGGGCCCTAAAGACTTCAATTGACACCAGGGAGAGCTTGATCTCAGTACATTTGAAGGTGGCCCTGATAAGAAGAAAATGTTCATGGGTCCATGACATTGGAAACAAGTTGATTTCATCCTCGTTCACCCAGAACACCAATTTGTTCGTCTTGGTCTGTACTTTGAAAAGGCATTCTGACCTCACCCTAATCTTAGTCTCCAGGAACTCATACATGAACATCGAACGTGCATCTAGTGGAGTATGACAAACCTATTTTGTAGGGCGGGGAAACAATGCAACGAAGCGATCCTTGTACCGCTCATGGGAATGCAGAGGGTAGGTAATGTTCATCTGCCTACCAGCTGGTTTATCATACCGGGAAACTATCTCTCAGATTTCCTTTTGCACCCAAACATACGGGTTTTATCTTAGTTGCTCAACCTAGTCTATTTCATGAGTGATCACTATTAAGCACCTCAGTTGTGTCCTCACAACTTCTTCTTCTATACCTTCAGTCACTATAAAATCCTTGATGTTAAATAAAGGGAAAATAAATAAAAATGTGTTTTGGGTTTAAGATAATAATAAATAAAGGAAAGAAATGGGAAATGGAATTTAAATGAACTTTCAAGGAAAATAGAATTAGGGGCCATGACGCGTAGCGTCAGGTGCGGATTAATGAGTTGACACGTAGCGTCAGTGTGACGCGTAGTGTCAACATCGTGAGTCAGAATTAAAAGTTGAAACTGTAACATCCTAAAAATTTTATTCTCATGTATAATCATTTTGATTTAGACCATCAATGATATTATCTATTTTATCTCAACTTTCTACATAAATTTTTGGTTAGGACAACATCTTCAATTTAACCTTTTACCATGGTAAATAATTTTAACTTTATACCTTAGGTAAAAGTTAATCAAGTAACTTATTACCTATTTCCTTAGTTATTAATTCCTTTGGTTTTTCCAATTACTCTCATCAAATTGCCACATACTCCACTCAAAATACGTCATCTTGTACACATTTTAATTGTTAGTTAAAGTCCGAATTTGGAAATGTGGTTAACTACAAAGTTGTTCCTCTTTGTCTTAGCTTTCCAACAAGACCAAATTTGTTAAAATCCATTAAGATATGAGAGAGATATGCCAAAAATACCGAAACAGTGTCAGAATTGATATTTTACTTCAATCATATCCTCTTGTACATATTTTAATACCTTGTTAAAGTCCGAATTTGAAAAAGTGGTGAACTACAAAGTTGTTCCTCGTTGTCTTAGCTTTCCAATAAGACCAAATTTGTTAAAATCCATTAAGATATGAGAGAGATATGCCTAAAATACCGAAACAGTGTCAAAGTTGATATTTACTTCAATCATACAAGCTCCATTATGTAGGCTGCGGAAATGGTCAACAATACAGCTCATTTTTCTTACCTAAAACCTCCATTATCACCAAAATAATGTACCTAACATCCCACTACAATCCCATTATGAAAAGCTTGTCCCCCACTTGTCATTTGCATCATTAAATCAACACTACATCTTGTTCCCAAGTCTGAATTCTTAGAACAAGCTAAAGTTAGTGAAGTCTCTCTCTCATTTCCTTTCATTTTCTCTATCAAAGTCACCCTTGATCTGAAGCTAGGACAATAAGAGAACATTTTCAACCACTCTAGGATCCTCCATCAAGGTAAGAGGGGACAGGGTTGTGAATAATTATGAAATGGGTAGAATTGTATGCTGTTCTAGGATTCTAGTTTTAATTTCGTATCTTGTTGCTCAGTTTTGAGATTGAAAACGTGTGAATTTGATTCTAACTTCTTCATGAAAGTTGTAGATCTTTTTGTTATCTGAATTTTGATACCTGAATCAATTAATTTGAATATGTATAGCAAAAGTTATAGCTAAAATACTACAGCATGTCTGAGTGGAATATTTGTTCTATGTTCTGTGTATATATTGATATTCTGGGAATTTTACATGCATAATCAACCTTTGATATCTTCACAAAAGTTGTAGATAATTGTGTTATGGATCTATAGAAAGTGGTTTCAAGTCAAAATGATTTTTTTATCTTGAGTTATGCCTAAAATACTGAAGTATGTTCAAGCTGTAAATCTGTTGACTTGAGATACGTATTTTATTTTTTAAATTGGGAATTTTTTGATGAGAATTAGTGATTGGTGTCTTCATCAAAGTTGTAGATCTTTTTGTTATGTGAATTTTGAGACCTTAATTGACTGATTTGGATATGTATAGCATGAGTTATAGCCAAAATACTATAGCATGTCCGATTGAAATACTTGTCTTATGTTTTGTGTATATATTAATATTCTGAGAATTATACATATGTTTTTAGACTTTGATGTCTTCATGAAAGTTGTAGATATTTATGTTATGGATCTATAGAAAGTGGTTTCAAGTTAAAAGGATGTTTGTAGATCTAGTTATGCCTAAAATACTGAAGTATGCTCAAACTAAAAATCTGTTTGAAATGATATGTGTAGCATGAGTTATAGCCAAAATACTATAGCATGTCCGATTAAAATACTTGTCTTATGTTTTGTGCATATATTAATATTCTGGGAATTATACATATGTTTTTAGACTATGATGTCTTCATGAAAGTTGTAGATATTTATGTTATGGATCTATAGAAAGTGGTTTCAAGTTAAAAGGATGTCTGTAGCTTTCGTTATACCTAAAATACTGAAGTATGCTCAAACTGAAAATCTGTTAACAATGAAATACGAATATTATTTTTTAAAACTGGGAATTTTGTGATGAGAATTAATGTTCAGTGTCTTCATGAAAGTTATAGATATTTGTGTTAGGAGTAATTTAAAACTGGTCCCATGCCAAAATTATTTTTGTAGCTCCAGAAACGTTGAAAATACTAACATATGTACGTTTTGAAAACTCTCTTTGAGGCAGTTCTGTATTCTGTGAATAAGAGGTGTTTCTGCTTGGAATATGAAATTATAGTCTTCATGAAAGTTGTAGATAATTCTATTATTGAGCTATAGAAAGTGGAATCACATAAAAAGGATTTGATTTTCTCATGTTATGGCTGTTTTACTAACGTATGTCGCTGTTGGAAATGTTGAAATTTACTTACAATGGTTATTATGGATGAAAAAGATATTTTCTCTATGAGTAACAATTTATTATTGAATTCTTGAGATATTATGAAGTATTATGGATGTTGATGAGTGTCTAATGAGTATTATACAGTTTGTGTATTTTGGTGGTGAATAATTATGAATGACTAAATTAAGATATATATATGAATGCCTTGCGGTTATTGATACATGTGGTTGAAACAGTAAATCCATGATTTTGAAAATTATTATATATGATGTGTCCCTTTGAGGACTTGTGGTTTTTCCAAGAGGTTTTGGAAATGTTGATATCATGGTATGTTAAATGGTAAAAAGAATTAAAGGCATTCATGCATCATAAGCATTTGGACGCACCATGGAATTTAGGGGTTCCATGATTGCCTACCCTGGTGGGGGGTTACTCTATGATGAGTTTAAGCCCTATTTTCGCAGGAGCCATGGAGTGTAGGGATTCATGGTTATGCTAATTCCTACTTGTGCACTTATTTTCGCAGGAGCCATGAAGGTGTAGGGATTCATGGTTATGCTAATTCCTACTGGTGTCTCTATGAGACTTTTTACTGCAGTATTCCCACCAAACCTAATGGATCCAGCATGACATCATTTAACTAATTTAAGATTTATTAATTATAAATGAACTTGTTTGGCATATTCATCATATCATTACACCTTGTTGGTTGTGTTTGTGCAATTTTATTTATTTTATATTTATTCTATATTCTGTCTCACTCTTACATTAATTTTTACAGTGAATGCTACACAGAATGAAGAGTGATGCCATGAATGGAGTTTACGTGAATTATTGCTTGGAATTTGACTTTATTTTTAATTTGATGGGTTGTAATAATATAATGTTTCATGTACTATATTTTTCTAAATCATTTCCGCTATATAAATATTTCATGACTTTTATTATTCGCGACTAGTATGATAATAATCCGCGTTTATCAACTTTTACATGACTTATTACAAATTTCAAAAATGATTTTTAAAACGCAAAAAATTTATTCGAAAAATTACACGGGACGTCACATTGGTGGTATCAGAGCATTTTCAAAAATTCAGGACCAATTGCTATGACATGTATTGATTCTTGATATACTATGTGAATTATTTGATTATTTGTTTGAAAATATGATAAGTATGTGCTATATGACTTGTGCCTAACTGATAAAATGATTTGTTTGATTACTGCTTGATAATATGATAAATGTGTTATACAATTTATTGCTTAACTGATAAGCTGTAGAATACTTATAGTTATGTTATAATACAATATATTTTCCCTTAGAATTAGTATAAACCAAACTACGAATGTAGGATGGCAAGAAACAACAACAACAACAACGATATGGCAGCTGCTTTTAATCGCTTGGCTGAATCCATAGAAAGACAAAATCAACCAAAAAGTACAGGAGGACTTCACGGGTTAGATCACTTCCTAAAAAGGAAGCCATCACAATTCAAAGGAGGTTATAATCCGGAGGTAGCATACCTATGGGTTAAGGAAATGGAGCACATCTTCCGAGCCTTGCCCTGCACAAAATTCGAAAAGGTGGAGTATGCCACTTATATGATGGTTGAGGAAGCAGAAAACTGGTGGATACATGCCAGAACTCGTATGATTGAAACCGACAGACCTTTGGACTGGATCAACTTCAAATACTGTTTTCTGGAGAAATATTTTCCAGCGAGTGTGAAAAGCCGAAAAGAGCTGGAATTTATGGAGCTGAAACAAGGCTCAATGTCCGTTGGAGAATATGCTGCAAAGTTTGAAGAACTATCTCTCTTTTACCCTCCTTTTAAACAGGCTGGTGCCGAAGAATCAAAATGTGTCAAATTCGAGAATGGGCTGAATCTTGAAATCAAAGAGGCGATAGGATATCAAGAAATTCGGAGTTTTCCTATTCTGATCAATAAATGCCGAATTTTCAAAGAAAATCACCAAGCCAGACTGGCACATGAAAAGGCCAATAGACAACTGAAACCTCAGTCAGTTGATTTCAAAAGGAAAGGGACATTCTATCCAAATCGTTTCAAGGGAGGATCATCATCTTCTCAAAGACGCAGCAATCATACGAATATCAGGTGCCATAATTGCGGAGGTAATCACCATATACGCGATTGCACCCGACACCTAGGAGATGTTACCTGCTATCGTTGTAATCAGAAAGGACACATCAGTCCAAATTGCCCACAGAACCGACAAAACAACGACAGCAACACTATGAATAATCAAAGAGGCTCTAACTATCAGGGAGGTCATGGAGGAAACACGCGAGTTGTTCAACCTCCAAGACAGAACAGGGAGTCAACAGACCAGAGGTTACAACCAACAACTGGAAGAGTCTTTGCCATCAGCGGTTCAGAGGCAGACCAAGCTGATGACCTCGTGCAAAGTAAGTGTGAGATCAATGGTACTATCTTATCTGTGTTATTTGATTCTGGTGCTACACATTCTTTTATTTCTGATGAGTGTGTTAGACGTCTTCAATTACCTGTGAAGCTGATGATATATGATCTGATTGTTTCCACTCCCACCGGTACACGACTTAGGACTACTAAGGTGTGTAACGAATGTTCTGTGCTCATAGAGGGTAAAAAATTTCTAGTAGATCTTGTTTGTTTACCTTTGAAGGACCTGGAAGTAATCCTAGGGATGGACTGGTTATCGGCAAATCGAGTCTTGGTGGACTGTCATAACAAGACTGTGATATTCCCATCAGAAGAAAATCTTACTTCTGACAATCTCAAACTCTTTGCCTTACAAGGTGAAAGACAATTATTTGCCTTGTTTACTCTTCCACAAGGAGATGGTGAATCTAAAGCAATCGAGATGCCAGTTGTTTCTGAATTTCTTGAAGTATTTCCTGAGGATGTCTCAAGTTTACCACCAGAACGTGAGATAGAATTCTCAATTGATTTAATTCCAGGAGCAGAACCAGTATCTAAGGCTCCATATCGCATGTCACCTATTGAACTGGCAGAACTAAAGAAGCAAATTGAAGGGTTATTAGAGAAGCATTTCATCAGACCCAGTGTGTCGCCATGGGGAGCGCCAGTATTACTTGTCAAGAAGAAAGATGGAAGCATGAGATTATGTGTAGATTATCGTCAGTTGAATAAATTGACGGTGAAGAACAAATATCCTTTGCCCAGAATTGATGATCTGATAGATCAATTGAGGGGTGCTACAGTATTTTCCAAGATTGATCTGCGATCGGGTTATCATCAGATTCGTGTCAAGTCTGAGGATATTCCAAAAACAGCTTTCAGAACACGCTATGGTCATTACGAGTATCTTGTGATGCCCTTCGGAGTAACCAATGCCCCAGCTGTATTCATGGATTACATGAATCGAGTGTTCCATTCATACTTAGATCAGTTTGTTATTATCTTCATTGATGACATCCTGATTTATTCTAAGACGTGGGAGGAACATGAAAAGCATCTTCGAGTGGTATTACAAATTCTGAAAGAGAAGCAGTTATATGCCAAGTTGTCTAAATGTGAATTCTGGTTGAAGGAAGTAAAGTTTCTAGGCCATGTAATCTCAAGCGAAGGAGTGTCCATGGACCCTTCCAAAATTGAAGCTGTAACAAACTGGGAGAGACCTACTTCAGTCACTGAGATACGAAGCTTCCTGGGATTAGCTGGTTATTATCGAAGATTCATTGAAGGGTTTTCTCAAATTGCCCTACCAATGACTCGTCTAACCCGGAAGAATCAACCTTTTGATTGGACGCCAGAATGTGAGAGAAGTTTCCAGGAACTAAAAATGAAGCTTACATCTGCTCCAGTCTTAACCTTGCCTGACCCACAAGAAGACTTTGTGGTTTATTGCGATGCTTCTAAAATGGGCTTAGGTTGTGTTTTGATGCAACAACAGAAGGTAGTTGCCTATGCTTCTAGACAGTTGAGACCACATGAAATGAACTACCCGACACATGATCTAGAATTGGCAGCGGTGGTATTTGCTTTGAAAATCTGGAGACACCATTTGTATGGAGTCAAGTTTGAAGTGTTCAGTGACCACAAGAGCTTGAAGTATTTGTTCGATCAAAAGGAATTGAACATGAGGCAGCGAAGATGGATGGAGTTTCTTAAAGATTATGATTTTGATTTGAAGTACCATCCAGGAAAAGCAAATGTGGTGGCAGATGCACTTAGCCGAAAGTCCATTCATATGGCATCTTTGATGATAAAAGAGATGGAGATGATAGAACAATTCAGAGACATGAACTTGGGTGTGGAGATGAAATCTTCAAAAAGTATGACTTTGGGAACTTTGAAAATAACCAATGATTTTCTGAAGCTGATAGGTGAAATACAGACAGAGGACTTGCAACTACAGGAGTTGAGAGAGTTGCAGGAAAATGGAAAGGATATGGGATTACAAGAAGGATCAGATGGAATTTGGAGAATCAGAAGCAGAATTTGTGTACCAGATGATGTTGGTCTGAGAAGGACGATCCTAGAAGAAGCGCATAAAAGTATGTTGAGCATTCATCCTGGATCAACCAAGGTGTATCAAGACCTGAAGAAAAGCTTTTGGTGGCCAAGGATGAAGAAGGAAATAGCCGAATATGTGTCTTCATGTCTAGTATGTCAAAAAGCCAAGGTGGAACATCAGAAGCCATCTGGTGAACTGCAATCATTGGAGATTCCTGTCTGGAAATGGGATGACATTTCTATGGACTTTGTGTCAGGATTACCAAGAACACGTTCAGGGAATGATGCAATCTGGGTTATTGTAGACAGATTGACAAAGTCTGCTCATCTTTTCCCAATGAATATGAAAAACTCTCTGCAAAAATTGGCACAATTATATGTGAAGGAGATCGTGAGACTTCATGGTGTACCTTCTAGTATTGTGTCAGATAGAGATCCAAGGTTTACCTCCCGATTCTGGGGAAGTTTGCATCAGGAATTGGGTTCGAAGCTTCGATTAAGCTCAGCTTATCATCCCCAAACAGATGGACAGCCAGAGCGTACCATACAAAGTTTGGAAGACCTACTGCGATCTTGTGTACTTGAACATGGTGGTAGTTGGGAGCAGTTTCTTCCATTGGTTGAATTCACGTATAACAATAGCTACCATAGCAGTATTGGTATGGCTCCATTCGAAGCATTGTATGGTAGAAAATGTCGAACGCCCCTTTGTTGGTTAGAAACTGGTGAAAGTTTAGCATTAGGACCTGAAATTGTGCAGCAGACTACTGAACAAATAGAAGTAATCAGAGAGAAGATGAAGGCATCCCAAGATAGACAGAAGCACTATTATGATAAAAGGAGGAAACCACTTGAATTCCAAGTTGGTGATCATGTATTTTTGAAGGTTTCACCTCACAAGGGGATTGGCCGAGCATTGAAGAGTAAGAAGTTGAGTCCAAGGTTTATTGGACCATATGAAATTCTAAAGAGGATTGGTACAGTGGCGTATCAGATTGCACTTCCTCCTCATCTTGCAAATTTGCACAATGTGTTTCATGTATCACAATTGAGGAAGTATATACAAGACCCCACTCATGTGATTGCTAATGATGATGTTAAAGTTAGAGAAAATTTGACCATCCCTACAGAACCCACACAGATCATAGAAAGGTCGATTAAACACCTGAGAAACAAGAACGTACCATTAGTGAAGGTTGCATGGAAACAAGGGAATGATGTAACTTTGACTTGGGAGCGTGAGGATGCTATGAAGACGCAATACCCAGAATTGTTTCACTGAGGAGTGCGTTATGTTAAATTTCGAGGACGAAATTTTTATTAGGGTGGGAGAATTGTAACATCCTAAAAATTTTATTCTCATGTATAATCATTTTGATTTAGACCATCAATGATATTATCTATTTTATCTCAACTTTCTACATAAATTTTTGGTTAGGACAACATCTTCAATTTAACCTTTTACCATGGTAAATAATTTTAACTTTATACCTTAGGTAAAAGTTAATCAAGTAACTTATTACCTATTTCCTTAGTTATTAATTCCTTTGGTTTTTCCAATTACTCTCATCAAATTGCCACATACTCCACTCAAAATACGTCATCTTGTACACATTTTAATTGTTAGTTAAAGTCCGAATTTGGAAATGTGGTTAACTACAAAGTTGTTCCTCTTTGTCTTAGATTTCCAACAAGACCAAATTTGTTAAAATCCATTAAGATATGAGAGAGATATGCCCAAAATACCGAAACAGTGTCAGAATTGATATTTTACTTCAATCATATCCTCTTGTACATATTTTAATACCTTGTTAAAGTCCGAATTTGAAAAAGTGGTGAACTACAAAGTTGTCCCTCATTGTCTTAGCTTTCCAACAAGACCAAATTTGTTAAACTCCATTAAGATATGAGAGAGATATGCCTAAAATACCGAAACAGTGTCAAAGTTGATATTTACTTCAATCATACAAGCTCCATTATGTAGGCTGCGGAAATGGTCAACAATACAGCTCATTTTTCTTACCTAAAACCTCCATTATCACCAAAATAATGTACCTAACATCCCACTACAATCCCATTATGAAAAGCTTGTCCCCCACTTGTCATTTGCATCATTAAATCAACACTACATCTTGTTCCCAAGTCTGAATTCTTAGAACAAGCTAAAGTTAGTGAAGTCTCTCTCTCATTTCCTTTCATTTTCTCTATCAAAGTCACCCTTGATCTGAAGCTAGGACAATAAGAGAACATTTTCAACCACTCTAGGATCCTCCATCAAGGTAAGAGGGGACAGGGTTGTGAATAATTATGAAATGGGTAGAATTGTATGCTGTTCTAGGATTCCAGTTTTAATTTCGTATCTTGTTGCTCAGTTTTGAGATTGAAAACGTGTGAATTTGATTCTAACTTCTTCATGAAAGTTGTAGATCTTTTTGTTATCTGAATTTTGAGACCTAAATCAATTAATTTGAATATGTATAGCAAAAGTTATAGCTAAAATACTACAGCATGTCTGAGTGGAATATTTGTTCTATGTTCTGTGTATATATTGATATTCTGGGAATTTTACATGCATAATCAACCTTTGATGTCTTCACAAAAGTTGTAGATAATTGTGTTATGGATCTATAGAAATTGGTTTCAAGTCAAAATGATTTTTTTAGCTTTAGTTATGCCTAAAATACTGAAGTATGTTCAAGCTGTAAATCTGTTGACTTGAGATACGTATTTTATTTTTTAAATTGGGAATTTTTTGGTGAGAATTATGTGTTTGAATACATTAACAGGTCCAAAAGATGTGCAAGGATTTTGATAATGACAAGTACTCTTGAAGAAACCGATGCAAAAACAAAGACATGAAATCAGAATTGAAGTAACAGCGAAGCTAATCGATTAGGCCATAGATGCTAATCGATTAGTAGCCTTCTGTCTTGGAAGAAATGGCATCAGGGTTGAAGATAATCGATTAGTGAAGCCACACAATCGATTAGATACTCACTGGAATTAAGATAATCGATTGCACACTTGAGACTAATCGATTACAGCAATCAAAAATGGAATTAAATGCATCAGGCACACATGCTAATCGATTAAGGGAGCCATATAATCGATTAGGAAGCCACTGGAATTTAAGGTAATCGATTGCAAGACATGCTAATCGATTAGGATGCTACGAAAACAAATTAAATGCATCAGGTATAGATGCTAATCGATTACAGGTAATGAGATAATCGATTAGTGACTCTCTGACTTGAAGCTAATCGATTACAACGCGAGGGTGTAATCGATTACGCTAGTGGAAAAACAGATTTAAGTGGGAAACCAGGTCATGTCTCCACCATTCTTCAAATTTCCACTAACTACAACGGCTATGATGGACTAGGGCACTCCTCAACAGCTATCTTGGGTCTATAAATTGAAGAGGAAGACAAGCACAAACACACAACCAAGAAGCAACAATTCATAGCTCTATTTTGTGCTTTGTAAGCCTATTTCTTGCATATTGTACTTTCACTTGTATATCCTCTCATCTTGAGAGATTAGAATTTGGGAGAGCTTTTCATTTGTATATTTGCTCTATTGAGAGAGTGTATTGATTGTAAACAAACACCAAACACACAAGTTATTCACTCTAGGTTGAGTGGTTGTTCACTCTAGGTTGAGTGGTTACAAAGGTTGTGGACTCAACCTTTGGGATATTGTGAGATTGAGAGATTGGGTGGGTTGCCCTTATACTTGTGAGGATTGGGTTCTTGAGTGTGGGACACTAGGAAGCCGCAATTGCTCAAAGTTGTATCTCTAGTCTACAATAGTGGAAAATCCTCTAAGTGGGTTGCTTAGAGGCGAGACGTACACCGGATTGGGTGGAACTCGTTACATCGGTTTGCAAGCTTCTCTTCCTTACTCTTTTACTTTCATACATTGCATATTTGTTGATTGGTATTGTTTGGTTGAGAAGAACATACTTGAACTTGCTTAATTTGCTATACCTTAGACATTGCACACCAAGTGTTTGCTAAATTGCCTCAGCAATATTTACCTCTTGTAGTGCATTGCATATCATTGTTACTTGCTTTCACTTGCGCAATCTCATAAACTTGGTTATAGAAATCAATTTTAAAGGTATTCCAAGCAAAAGTTTTATAACTCAATTCACCCCCCCTCTTGAGTATTGAGGCCACTTGAACAACAAGTGGTATCAGAGCTTGACTCTTGGTAAATCAAGCTTAACAGCTTCAAGAGATTAAATGGCCTCAAGTTCTCAAAATGTTTTTCCCGAGGGTGGTGCGATAAATAGACCTCCCGCTTTCAATGGGGAAGGGTATGCGTTTTGGAAAGAAAGAATGAAAATCTTCATTCAATCAATTGACTTGAGAATATGGAATACCATTGAAAATGGTCCCTATATACCGATGCATACTATAGATAGCAAGAATGTTGAAAAACCTATAGATGAATGGACAAGCGAGGAAGAAAAGAAAGTCCAATATGGCTACAAGGCCAAAAAATTTATTACTATGTCTTTAGGTCAAGATGAATTTTTTAGGATAATGACATGCCAAACTGCTAAGGAAATGTGGGATACTCTTCAAGTAACCCATGAAGGCACTAATGATGTAAAGGACTCAAAGATTAGTACTCTTACTAGTCAATATGAATGCTTTAGATTAAACTCTCATGAATCGATTGTTGATATGCAAAAAAGATTTACTCTCATCATTAATCAACTCATTACACTTGGAAAGACTTACACTAACAAAGAACTCATTCATAAAGTGTTGAAAAGTCTTAACAGAGAATGGCAACCGCTAGTTACCGCCATCAAACAATCTCCTAGCATAAACGACATGTCTCTCGCCACTTTATTTGGTAAGTTGCAGGAACAAGAACAAGAGCTGAAAGAATTAAAGATGGCGGAAGAGGAAGAAAAATCTTCCAAGAAAAAGGGTCTTGCTCTCAAGGCTACTTCCACAAATGAAGAAGAAGAATCCGGAAGTGAACTTGATGAAGAAGAAGAATTTGGACTATTTGTAAAACGCTTCGGGAAATTCATGAAAGGC
Organism: Clitoria ternatea; assembly: GCA_037962975.1. NCBI lineage: Eukaryota > Viridiplantae > Streptophyta > Magnoliopsida > Fabales > Fabaceae > Clitoria > Clitoria ternatea. Next base: position 212,444,796 of record CM075670.1, read on the forward strand.
AAACGCTTTCAAAGAAGCTTCAAAAACTCAGGTAAGAAACCTATCACTAAAGAAAACTCTCCCTCACCCAACTGTTTTGAATGTGGCAAGGAAGGGCACTTCAAAGCCGATTGTCCAAACCTCAAAAAGAAGGGCAAGGACAAACAAAGAAGAAGAAGAGCCTATATTGCCTGGGATGAGAATGATGTGAGCAGCTCCGACGACTCGGAAGATGAGCAAGCCAATCTTTGCTTAATGGCAAATCATCAAGAAGAAGATAATGAGGTAAATCTTCTTGACTTAGATAAAAATGAGCTGTTAGAAGCATTTGAAGAATTATATGATAAATTCACAAAAATCTCTAGTAAACTCAAAGCATCTAGGAAAACTAGTGACACTCTAGAGATGCACCTTATGGAAGTTTGCAAAGAGAATGAATGTTTAAAAGAAGAATTGAAAAATGCTCAAGTATGTTCCATTAGTAAACCTTGTAATTTTGCTAAGAGATGTGTTGATCTAGAAAATAAAGTCCTAGATCTAAACAAAACCTTAGAGAAATTCACTAATGGAAGAGATAATTTGAATATCCTACTTGGGCAACAAAAATGCATGTTTAGTAAAACCGGTCTAGGATATGACCAAGAACATAGTAATCATAAAATGGAGAAGCACTATAAAAACTTCTTTGCACCACCAAGCAAATCCTCCTCACCTTTTATGAAATGCAATCATTGTGGTACCAAAGGACATAGTGCTTATAAGTGTAGTGTTAGGAAACTAGGACCAAAGGTCTTAAGAAAGGTGTGGGTTCCCAAAGGAACATCTCCACAAGCTAACCTTAAAGGACCCAACATAAAATGGGTACCTAGTTCTCTAAAATGATTTTGTTTTGTAGGTATGCTTCAAGGCAAGCAACACCCATTGGTACTTGGATAGTGGGTGTTCTAAACATATGACGGGAGACAAAAGCAAGTTCATATCACTTACTCCACGAAGCAAAGGATTTGTTACTTATGGAGATAACACAAAGGGAAGAATACTTGGAATCGTAAATGTCGGTAAAAACTCTTCCACCTCCATAAATGATGTTTTATATGTTGAAGGACTAAAACATAACTTGCTTAGCATTAGTCAATTATGTGACAAGGGCTATAAAATTGTTTTTGAATCAAATGGTTGCATAATTGAAAATAAACTAAACAAGGAGATAAAATTTGTTGGTCAAAGAGTAGATAACATTTACATGATTAATCTAGATTGTCTTGCTTCAAATGATGTACAATGCTTTATAACTAAAGAGGATGAATCATGGCTTTGGCATAGAAGAATCGCTCACATTCATGTAGACCATTTAAATAAACTTGTTTCAAAAGATTTAGTTATTGGTTTACCAAAACTGAAATTTGAAAATAAATTCTGTGACGCTTGTCAAAAAGGAAAACAAGTAAAGGCTTCTTTTCAAGCAAAAAATATTGTTTCAACAACAAGACCTTTGCAGCTTTTACATATGGATTTGTTTGGACCTTCGAAAATCAAAAGTTTTGGTGGAAACTATTATGGTCTAGTGATTGTGGATGATTACTCTAGATATACATGGACATTGTTTCTTACTCATAAACATGAAGCATATCAAGCATTTAAGAAACTTGCCAAGGTTATCCAAAATGAACAAAACTTAAAAATAGCATCCATACAAACGGATCATGGGGGAGAATTTGAAAACCAATCTTTTGAAAAATTTTGTGAAAAGTTTGGCATTGAACATAATTTTTCAGCTCCAAGAACTCCACAACAAAATGGAGTAGTTGAAAGGAAAAATCGATCTTTAGCGGAGCTTGCAAGAACTATGTTGAATGAAGCAAATATTTCAAAACAGTTTTGGGCCGATGCCGTGAACACCGCGTGTCATGTTATGAATCGTTGTTTGATAAGGCCTATATTAAAGAAAACCCCCTATGAACTTTATAAAGGACGAAAACCAAATATTTCCTACTTTCACATTTTTGGATGCAAATGCTTTGTCTTGAACTATGGAAAGGAAAATCTTGGCAAATTTGATGCAAAATCTGATGAAGCAATTTTTCTAGGTTATTCATCTACTAGTAAAGCATATAGACTCTTTAACAAACGGACTTACACAATTGAAGAGTCCATACATGTTAAATTTGATGAACTTAACCAAAATCCTCCGAGAAAGGAAGTTGATGATCTTGTAGGTACCTTCCAAGAAATGAACTTGCAAGACAAAGAAGAAGAAGTCAACAATGATGGAGGTGCAACACAAATAGAGAGACAACAAGATTGGGTAACATTGAAAGATCATCCCTTGGACAAAATCATTGGAGAAATAACCAAAGGGGTAAGTACTCGAAACGCCATTAGAAATGCATGCAATCACTTGGCTTTTGTATCCCAAATAGAACCCAAAAATATTGATGAAGCCATTATTGATGAACATTGGATGTTGGCCATGCAAGAAGAGTTAAACCAATTTGAAAGAAATGAAGTTTGGGAACTTGTGCCAAGACCCAATGATCATCTAATAATAGGCACCAAATGGGTTTTTAGAAATAAGCTAGATGAAAATGGTATAATAACTAGAAACAAAGCTAGACTAGTTGCAAAGGGATACAACCAAGAAGAAGGAATAGACTATGAAGAAACATATGCTCCCGTAGCTAGGTTAGAAGCCATTAGATTATTGCTAGCTTTTGCATGTTGTATGGATTTCAAACTGTATCAAATGGATGTCAAAAGTGCGTTCTTAAACGGCTACATTCAAGAAGAAGTCTATGTAGATCAACCTCCCGGTTTTGAAAATCATATATTTCCAAATCATGTCTTCAAATTGAGAAAAGCCTTATATGGTTTGAAGCAAGCTCCAAGAGCTTGGTATGAAAGATTAAGCAAATTCCTTTTAGAACACAACTTTGAAAGAGGAAAGGTTGATACTACATTGTTTATAAAACGCAAACAAAATGACATCCTCTTGGTACAGATTTATGTAGATGACATAATATTTAGTGCTACTAATGAAAATCTTTGTCAAGAATTTGCCAAGATTATGCAGAATGAGTTTGAAATGTCCTTGATGGGAGAACTCACCTTCTTCCTTGGACTACAAATAAAACAAGCCATTGATGGAACGTTCATTAGCCAAACCAAATACTGTAAGGAACTACTTAAAAGGTTTGGAATGGACAAGGCAAACGAGATAGCTACACCCATGAGCACATCCTGCTATCTAGACAAAGATGAAAAGGGTAAGGACATTGAAATCACCAAATATCGAGGTATGATTGGATCCTTACTGTATTTAACTGCGAGTAGACCTGATATTATGTTTGCGGTATGCATGTGTGCTAGATATCAAGCATGTCCTAAAGAATCACATTTGACTGCCGTAAAAAGAATTTTGAAATATCTTGTGGGTACTCAAAATGTTGGTTTATGGTATCCCAAAGGCGTTGAATGTAATCTTTTAGGATATTCTGATTCCGACTTTGCGGGGTGTAAGCTTGATAGAAAAAGCACTAGTGGTACATGCCATTTGCTTGGTAGTTCCCTTGTTTCTTGGCATAGCAAGAAACAAGCAAGTGTTGCATTGTCAACAGCTGAGGCAGAATATATAGCAGCTGGTAGTTGTTGTGCTCAAATTCTTTGGATGAGACAACAACTTCTTGATTTTGGTATTTCCTTGAATAAAGTCCCCATTAAATGTGATAATACAAGTGCCATTAACATCTCCAAGAATCCAGTAATGCACTCTAGAACCAAACACATTGAAATCAGGCATCACTTTATTAGAGATCATGTGTTAAAAGGGGATTGTGTACTTGAACATGTAGAAACTTCTAAGCAACTAGCTGATATTTTCACAAAACCCTTGGCTAGAGAGCAATTCATTCACATAAGAAGAGAGTTAGGCATTCTTGACATGTCCAATTGTGTTTGAATATTTTGATAAGAACCTTGTTGAATGGCATAATGCATGGTATATATCACATTTTATGTTTGGAACCTTGCTGTTTGATATGTTTGAAGTTTTTGACTTCATAATCGATTACATTGTTATTCCCAATCGATTACTAAGCTTCTGTTTCTAAGCTAATCGATTATATCACACCCATAATCGATTACAATCATTCTGTTTCAAAGCTAATCGATTATCCATGATCCATAATCGATTACGAAGCTTCTGTTTCAAGTTCAAAACGTTTCCTCTTCTGCATAATCGATTACCACCTTGCCCCAATCGATTAGGACGTTTTTGTTTCTAATCTAATCGATTACCCTAAGCCTATAATCGATTACCATCTGTATGGAACGTTTGGAATTCCCCAGAAACAGTGATCTAATCGATTACCCCCTGCCACGTAATCGATTAGTCTGCGTTCTGCAGAGTCAAATGCAACTCCCTAGGCTCACTCGAAACTCTCCCTCTCTTAACTCACTTCACTCCTTCCTAAACTCTCTTTCCTCCTTCCTAAACCTAATTCTCAACTATAAATACCCCCTCATTCACCTTCTCATCTCACACTACCTCCTTTCCCCCAAACCTCTCTAAAAACTCTCTAGCACTCATCTCCTCCTTTAGCATTTTTTTTCACCATGTCTACCTCAAGGAATGTCAAAAGGGCTAGGTCCTCTGCTGCTCAAGCTCATAATCCCCTTGACTTCTCAAGGTTTTTCTCTTCTCCTAGAGATCTTCAGAATTTTATGAAGAATTTTTCTGAAAAGGAGATTATGACCCCTCATTATACCATTGCTGACACCTTTGACAACCCAAGCTTTACCTTCACCCAAAGCCTCAACCACTACAACCTCTTCCCCTTCTTATCCCTCAAAGAAGAAGAATACTATCCTGAGCTTATGAGAGTATTCTACTGCAACCTCCGCCTTGTCAATGGGATGGTTGAATCCAAGGTGAAAAACACCACAATCAAACTCTCCAATGCCCAGTTTGCAGAGATTTCCAAACTGCCCCTCAATAATGCTGACTTTGATGGAGGCGAACCTGAGGATGAATGGGGCTTCAATGCTCTTACTGCTCGCCAATCTTTATGGAAAGCTGACCGTCCTAGGAGCAACCACAAACTAGTTGGCCACTTGACCATGAACAACCGCCTGCTCCACTTCTTCTTGGTCAAGATGATTGTTCCCCGTGGTGGGAACTATGCTCTAGTTGAAGAGGATGATGTCCTCTTAATGTGGGCCATGCTGAACCACAAAGAGATCAACTGGGTTCAGTTGATCAAGTTCCACATGCGCCATGCCAAGGACCAGCAAAAGCTCCCTTATGGTATCCTCCTCACCAAAATTTTCAAATTCTGTGGAGTAGATTTAGCAGGGGAACTCTCTGAGAAAGTGCCTCCTAGAGCTTGCATTGGCACCCATCACCTCCCCAAAATGGGTCTTGTTTTCTCAAATGGAGCATGGTACTCACGAATGGAGGGCGTTTATGCCAACATTCCCTTCCAAGCTCCTGCTGAAGAAGCACCTGCTCCTCCTCCTCCTTCACCTCAACCACAAGCTGCAGCCTCTTCATCTGCCCCACAAGCTGACCCTTTTGCATCTCTCTACGCCCATCTTGATCGCCGCTTCGATCGACTTGAAAATTCCCTCCAAGAGTTCTCAATGACCGAGCAGCAACACTTTGAGATGATGCAGCAGCGATATGAAGAACTGGCTCACCAAATTGCAGAAATCCGCTTCTTCAACCCGGACAATTAGATGTTTTAGTTATCTTATGTTTAGCTGTTGGTTTCTTGTTGGTTATTTTCTGAATTATGAATAATTTTACTTCTTGTATTCCCCATCTTTATTAATTCAATAAAAGTATCTCATTTCAGTATATATTATTTCTCTTCTCTGCTCTAATTATTTTTGATGATTACAAAGGGGGAGAAGAATATATGTTCATATGTTGGATAATGCTCTGATGGATAATATTGATAACATGCTCTGACTACAATTTTGAATATGTTCTGGTGCTCTGGTACTAAGAATATGGATAATAGATGCTCTGTTAACATATTTGAAAAATGTTATCTGATTGTTAAATTCCTTTTGATAGGGGGAGAATTATAGATAAGAGATAATAAAACAATAGATAAAATGAGATAAGACATTGGCTGCTGAATTGCTTTTTGAAATTGGTCATCTGCTATTTGAAAAAGAGATAATGTAGCAGAGTTGTTTTTGCAAAAGATAAGTCTATATTATTTAAACTAACAACCCTCAAGAGATGAACATAGTTGTCATCATCAAAAAGGGGGAGAATGTGTTTGAATACATTAACAGGTCCAAAAGATGTGCAAGGATTTTGATAATGACAAGTACTCTTGAAGAAACCGATGCAAAAACAAAGACATGAAATCAGAATTGAAGTAACAGCGAAGCTAATCGATTAGGCCATAGATGCTAATCGATTAGTAGCCTTCTGTCTTGGAAGAAATGGCATCAGGGTTGAAGATAATCGATTAGTGAAGCCACACAATCGATTAGATACTCACTGGAATTAAGATAATCGATTGCACACTTGAGACTAATCGATTACAGCAATCAAAAATAGAATTAAATGCATCAGGCACACATGCTAATCGATTAAGGGAGCCATATAATCGATTAGGAAGCCACTGGAATTTAAGGTAATCGATTGCAAGACATGCTAATCGATTAGGATGCTACGAAAACAAATTAAATGCATCAGGTATAGATGCTAATCGATTACAGGTAATGAGATAATCGATTAGTTACTCTCTGACTTGAAGCTAATCGATTACAACGCAAGGGTGTAATCGATTACGCTAGTGGAAAAACAGATTTAAGTGGGAAACCAGGTCATGTCTCCACCATTCTTCAAATTTCCACTAACTGCAACGGCTATGATGGACTAGGGCACTCCTCAACAGCTATCTTGGGTCTATAAATTGAAGAGGAAGACAAGCACAAACACACAACCAAGAAGCAACAATTTATAGCTCTATTTTGTGCTTTGTAAGCCTATTTCTTGCATATTGTACTTTCACTTGTATATCCTCTCATCTTGAGAGATTAGAATTTGGGAGAGCTTTTCATTTGTATATTTGCTCTATTGAGAGAGTGTATTGATTGTAAACAAACACCAAACACACAAGTTATTCACTCTAGGTTGAGTGGTTGTTCACTCTAGGTTGAGTGGTTACAAAGGTTGTGGACTCAACCTTTGGGATATTGTGAGATTGAGAGATTGGGTGGGTTGCCCTTATACTTGTGAGGATTGGGTTCTTGAGTGTGGGACACTAGGAAGCCGCAATTGCTCAAAGTTGTATCTCTAGTCTACAATAGTGGAAAATCCTCTAAGTGGGTTGCTTAGAGGCGAGACGTACACCGGATTGGGTGGAACTCGTTACATCGGTTTGCAAGCTTCTCTTCCTTACTCTTTTACTTTCATACATTGCATATTTGTTGATTGGTATTGTTTGGTTGAGAAGAACATACTTGAACTTGCTTAATTTGCTATACCTTAGACATTGCACACCAAGTGTTTGCTAAATTGCCTCAGCAATATTTACCTCTTGTAGTGCATTGCATATCATTGTTACTTGCTTTCACTTGCGCAATCTCATAAACTTGGTTATAGAAATCAATTTTAAAGGTATTCCAAGCAAAAGTTTTATAACTCAATTCACCCCCCCTCTTAATTTTTTTAATTGTGAGTCTTAGCTGTTCCGTTATTCCGATGATTCATATAGGAAGCGTTCCAAGATTCTGACAAGCAAGGGCTTCTTCTGACTTTCCTCTAATCCGAGGCTAGCTCTCATTTCCGATTTTGCAATTTCTGCTGTTTCTTGCTTCGATCTCTTCCAAGCCCCAAGGGCATTCCATCTATCACACAGACAACCAACCTGGTGACCCGGTTTCCTTTTCCTCAACATTAAGCAGAGATTGGACAGTGTGGGAGATTTAGAGAATCATGGTTTTAGGAAAGGAATTCCCAAAACCTAACACAATGTTATGAATAAGCTAGCAATTGTTTAGATTTATGATGGTGCCTTGTGATGGCTCATGATTGAATGAATGCATATATGTTTGATGTGTAGATTGTGTTTCGGATGATGATGTGGAACAATCGGAGCATTCGAGTTGTGATTCTTCTCTCGAGGTAGGAGAGGAGTTTACATTTCAATTGCATGAGTTAAGTAATTGATGATGAATGTATATGATGGAGTGTATTTTTATAGTGCCTATAAAAGGTTCCTGGGATTTATGCTGACCTATAGAGGTAATGAAGTCAATCCAGACAAGTGCAGGGTGATCCAAGAGCTGCAGATCCCTAAGAATCTAAGAGAGGTATAGTCTTTGAATAGTAAGATAGCGATTTTAGTTCGCTTTATGCCAAAGATGGCCCATCAGTTTCTTCCACTCTACAATATCATGAAGAACAACAAAAAGTTCGAGTGGGGGCCAGAGCAGGAGATGGCATTCCAAGACCTGAAGGAAGTCTTATCTAGACCTCCTATACTTGTAAAGCCTGATGTCGACGAACAACTAATACTTTATTTGGTTGTTCTAGATGAAGCAGTAAGTGTGGCCCTGGTTAAAAAGACTCTAGAAGGGCAAAGACCAGTATATTTCACTGGCAAGACGTTGTAGGGGGATGAATGTAGATACTAGAAGATTGATAAAGCTGCCCTAGCAGTTATATGGGCATCGCGACGTCTGTGATCCTATTTTCATGCACACCCTATTGTGGTAAGGACGGATCTTCCGTTTTAACCATTCTCTTCAAGCTTGACTTGGCAGGCATGATGATCAAGTGGGCAGTTAAATTATATGAGTTCGATATCACTTATGAGCCACGTAGCGGTATCAAGGCCCAAGTGTTGGCAAATTTTATTGTAGAGTTCTTAGGGTCAGATCCAGAGGCATCCTGTTTGCATTGGACGATATATGTGAATGGTTCCTTCAATAGTAAGGGGTATGGAGCAGGAATTATGGTAGAGAGTGATGATGGCGTGCACTTGAAAATTTCTCTCCACTTTAACTTCACCACTTTTAATAACCAAGCAGAGTACGAGGCTTGCCTTGCAGGTTTAAGAATGGCCATCGATATCAGTGCTAAGACTGTCACCTTATGTAGCAACTAATAGCTAGTGATCTTATAAATTCTTGGCGAATACCAAGCGAAGGAACCCCTACTCCAACAATACTTGGCTTACGTGAATGAGCTAAAGGAGCGATTTCAATCCATTACCTCCAAGCATGTCCTAAGAAAAGAGAACGTTAGGGCCAACATTCTTTCACGGTTGGCTAGTACGAAGAAGGTAGGGAGTACTACATTGGTGGTGTAAAACACCCTGATGGAGCCCGGTATCACCAATAACCCTTTTATTAATGTCATTCGATTGACTGGGTTTTCTGAAGACTCTTAGATGATGGCTTACGTTCGATATATAGTGAACAGACAACTCCCTAAGATGAGATCAAATGAAGGAGGATAAAAAATGAGCTACCCTTTTTCACTATAACAGGTGGCAAGCTGTTTCGACGAGGCTTCTCTGTCCATTATCTTTAATGTTTACATGAGAATGATGCTCATGCAACGATGGCTGAAGTGCACGAAAGGCAGTGTGGGAACCATTTCGGTTCAAGAAGGCTTATGAGGAAAATCCTCTGAGTTGGTTTTTAGTGGCCTACGATAAAGAAGGATACCACAAAATATGTTAAAAAATACGACCCTTGCCAAAGATTTGCTAATTTGCATCACACTTCTGCAGTGGAATTACCAACATCCATGATCCCTTGGCCTTTCAATCAATGGGGTTTGGATATCTTGGAGCAACTATGTTTTCTATGTACTATGGACATATCAGACTACACCCCACTCTTCTACCAACGAATCCTTATTCTGACTAACTTACAGGGTTGAAGTCATGATCCCGGTAGAGCTTGACATATCATCTACTAGGGTCGTATTTCCATGCAAAGAATAATGGAAAAACTTGTTGAATAAACTAGATGTAATCGGAGAGCTCAGAGAAGAAGCATTTGTCCGGGATCAAGCAGTAAAAGCCAAGGTCGCACTCCATTATAATAAGCGAGTCTCACAAAGATGTTTTGAAGTTAGGGATTTAGCGCTATACCGAGAAACCATAGGCAATAAGTTTGCACACCAGGGTAAGCTCGCGCCGTCCTGGGAAGGTCCCTACCGCGTCTCAAAGGTTTTAGGCAATGGTACATACTGCCTCGAACGCTTGGATGGGAAACCAATAAGGAACAAGTAGAATGTTTAAAATTTACGTATCTATTATAGCTAACTGGACCTTATGACATTTACTCTTTTTCTTAACTTAAGGTTTTATCCCTTTGGATTTTCTTTAAGAAGGTTTTAACGAGGCATGTCCTAGTTTAGCTCCAATGTACATTCAATGATTAATAAAATATTCATTTATGAATTCTTAACTTTACTTGTTAAAATATTTACCCTGTGCATGAAGACTCTTTTGCCCTAACGAGTGACAAGGATTGGATCTCTTTGAGACCATACCAGACACTGACGAGCGGCACCCTAGTCCTTTAAACAAGGATTGACTACTTGGCCCTAATGAGTGGTGAGGATCGGACCTCATCAAGGCCGTATCGGACCCTAAGGAGTGGCACCCCAACTAACGATTGGTTACTTGACCCCGACAAGTGGTAAAGAACAGTTATTATTAAAACCGTACTGAGCCCCAATGAGTGGTGCAAGTAAGTTACTTAAGTTTTTTACCTAAGTCTTCTCCGTGTTAAGCAATTTAGGCAAGTTAATTCACAACGGATAATACCCACATTATACAACATCCTACATGACTTGGCAAATTATGTTCGAGGTTGCTAACAAAAGCAAAGGACAATTTCCTAAGTTGCTTCTACTACAATTATTAAAACATAGTAGAAAAAAACCATATTCAGAAATAAAGGATTTTTATTCATATCAAAGAAAGTTACAAAATTGGAGCCTATCTCGGAACAAGGCTACAATGTTCGATAAAAGTAAGTTAATAAAGGACCAAGAGAGGAATTTTTTAACATCGGAGGTAGTCATGGAGAGGGAGCAGTCTCTTTGCCAACCCTAGAAGTGTCATCAGGAGTAACTTGAGCATTTTCTTACTGGGGAGAGGCGTCTCTCAGAGTCATTGATTGAGTGGGTTGTAGAGAGGCAAGCTCAAATGGGACATTATCAGGCCACCAGCTTCTCATCATGAAATTGGAAATATTGGCTGGTGGCATTCAGATAAAGAACCACTCCGAGGTTACGATGCATAACCTGACGGATGACGACACTGAACGTTCGAGCGCCACCGTCCCACAAAGCTCTACTGCTTGTACCATCTTTCCCGAATTTACCTTGACGTCTTCCTACAGCTTGTTATTCTTTTCAGGAAGGGCACCCATGTCTTCAATTTTCTTGTTCAAGGAAGAAATTTTAACCTCATACTACTTCCGATCTCTGTTGCGACCACCCTATGATATCGCCAGCTCATTGTTAGCAGCTAGAAGATTATCCTGTGCCTTCTTCATAGTATTTTTGGCATCAGTAGTCTCTTACGCTATATTTTTGTTCTTCTTCTTCAACTTTTAGTTTTCTTCGTGCAGCTACTCCACTTTTGTCTTCTCGGCCTTTAACTGCTTCAGCTCCTTCGGGGCGACAACAAGACAGTTTCCAGCTCACTCACAGTTTGGTCTTTGGTCTTAACTACCTCCGACAATAAAGCTCTTTCCTTAGTGACAACCTGAAGCTTGGCGTCCAGGGCTTGAATCCGGTCATAATAGCTTGAGCTTTACTCAGCATGGTCTATAAGACCCTTGAAGGATTTCAGTATCCCTTCCACCTCTCACAAGTGCCACCTCCCAGTATCTATTGCTACCCATACTTTGCCAAGGTCTAAATTAAAGCGAAGGCAGTACCAGGGTACTCTAGATGCCCCTGATCTTCTTTATTTCCATGCCAAGCCAGATAGGAACTCAATCTTTGCCTTGAAGAAGGAGTATGTAGCTGTTTCAACATCATTATTCTTAGGGGGAGGCTCTGTCTCTTGTTTAGTGGCTGAAGATGACAAGTCTATTCTTGGGGGATGCCTTTGTCCCTTCTTCAACCACCTCTTTATTTTTTGCCTTCTTGGTAACGATTGATAGTTCCTCCCCTTGGCTCGCTTCTGTTTCTTCCGCTTAGATACGCCATCACTATTCTTTCTATCGCACTTGTCCAGCGAGGGATTTCTCCAGCGTCACTGGGAAATTTTATTGAAGGTTCAGTAGCCTTAGGAATATTCCTCTTGGCTTGAACCTGGTTTTCTACTTGAGCTGATGTCAGGTATTGTTAGAGCTTGAGCAAAGCCTCCATGGGTGCAAAACTTGCTATTTCACTTAAAACCACAAAATAACACGTCATCAGCAAACTATAACTTTAAGCCTAACAAAGGAAAATAAATACAAAAATCCTAAAACATTACGCAAGTAGGCCTCTCGCTGGGCAGCAAAGCCAAGCAACCTTTTGTAGGAGAATTTCCCATGTGCAGTGCTAAAGCTTGCAGGGCCCTAAAGACTTCAATTGACACCAGGGAGAGCTTGATCTCAGTACATTTGAAGGTGGCCCTGATAAGAAGAAAATGTTCATGGGTCCATGACATTGGAAACAAGTTGATTTCATCCTCGTTCACCCAGAACACCAATTTGTTCGTCTTGGTCTGTACTTTGAAAAGGCATTCTGACCTCACCCTAATCTTAGTCTCCAGGAACTCATACATGAACATCGAACGTGCATCTAGTGGAGTATGACAAACCTATTTTGTAGGGCGGGGAAACAATGCAACGAAGCGATCCTTGTACCGCTCATGGGAATGCAGAGGGTAGGTAATGTTCATCTGCCTACCAGCTGGTTTATCATACCGGGAAACTATCTCTCAGATTTCCTTTTGCACCCAAACATACGGGTTTTATCTTAGTTGCTCAACCTAGTCTATTTCATGAGTGATCACTATTAAGCACCTCAGTTGTGTCCTCACAACTTCTTCTTCTATACCTTCAGTCACTATAAAATCCTTGATGTTAAATAAAGGGAAAATAAATAAAAATGTGTTTTGGGTTTAAGATAATAATAAATAAAGGAAAGAAATGGGAAATGGAATTTAAATGAACTTTCAAGGAAAATAGAATTAGGGGCCATGACGCGTAGCGTCAGGTGCGGATTAATGAGTTGACACGTAGCGTCAGTGTGACGCGTAGTGTCAACATCGTGAGTCAGAATTAAAAGTTGAAACTGTAACATCCTAAAAATTTTATTCTCATGTATAATCATTTTGATTTAGACCATCAATGATATTATCTATTTTATCTCAACTTTCTACATAAATTTTTGGTTAGGACAACATCTTCAATTTAACCTTTTACCATGGTAAATAATTTTAACTTTATACCTTAGGTAAAAGTTAATCAAGTAACTTATTACCTATTTCCTTAGTTATTAATTCCTTTGGTTTTTCCAATTACTCTCATCAAATTGCCACATACTCCACTCAAAATACGTCATCTTGTACACATTTTAATTGTTAGTTAAAGTCCGAATTTGGAAATGTGGTTAACTACAAAGTTGTTCCTCTTTGTCTTAGCTTTCCAACAAGACCAAATTTGTTAAAATCCATTAAGATATGAGAGAGATATGCCAAAAATACCGAAACAGTGTCAGAATTGATATTTTACTTCAATCATATCCTCTTGTACATATTTTAATACCTTGTTAAAGTCTGAATTTGAAAAAGTGGTGAACTACAAAGTTGTTCCTCGTTGTCTTAGCTTTCCAATAAGACCAAATTTGTTAAAATCCATTAAGATATGAGAGAGATATGCCTAAAATACCGAAACAGTGTCAAAGTTGATATTTACTTCAATCATACAAGCTCCATTATGTAGGCTGCGGAAATGGTCAACAATACAGCTCATTTTTCTTACCTAAAACCTCCATTATCACCAAAATAATGTACCTAACATCCCACTACAATCCCATTATGAAAAGCTTGTCCCCCACTTGTCATTTGCATCATTAAATCAACACTACATCTTGTTCCCAAGTCTGAATTCTTAGAACAAGCTAAAGTTAGTGAAGTCTCTCTCTCATTTCCTTTCATTTTCTCTATCAAAGTCACCCTTGATCTGAAGCTAGGACAATAAGAGAACATTTTCAACCACTCTAGGATCCTCCATCAAGGTAAGAGGGGACAGGGTTGTGAATAATTATGAAATGGGTAGAATTGTATGCTGTTCTAGGATTCTAGTTTTAATTTCGTATCTTGTTGCTCAGTTTTGAGATTGAAAACGTGTGAATTTGATTCTAACTTCTTCATGAAAGTTGTAGATCTTTTTGTTATCTGAATTTTGATACCTGAATCAATTAATTTGAATATGTATAGCAAAAGTTATAGCTAAAATACTACAGCATGTCTGAGTGGAATATTTGTTCTATGTTCTGTGTATATATTGATATTCTGGGAATTTTACATGCATAATCAACCTTTGATGTCTTCACAAAAGTTGTAGATAATTGTGTTATGGATCTATAGAAAGTGGTTTCAAGTCAAAATGATTTTTTTATCTTGAGTTATGCCTAAAATACTGAAGTATGTTCAAGCTGTAAATCTGTTGACTTGAGATACGTATTTTATTTTTTAAATTGGGAATTTTTTGATGAGAATTAGTGATTGGTGTCTTCATCAAAGTTGTAGATCTTTTTGTTATGTGAATTTTGAGACCTTAATTGACTGATTTGGATATGTATAGCATGAGTTATAGCCAAAATACTATAGCATGTCCGATTGAAATACTTGTCTTATGTTTTGTGTATATATTAATATTCTGAGAATTATACATATGTTTTTAGACTTTGATGTCTTCATGAAAGTTGTAGATATTTATGTTATGGATCTATAGAAAGTGGTTTCAAGTTAAAAGGATGTTTGTAGATCTAGTTATGCCTAAAATACTGAAGTATGCTCAAACTAAAAATCTGTTTGAAATGATATGTGTAGCATGAGTTATAGCCAAAATACTATAGCATGTCCGATTAAAATACTTGTCTTATGTTTTGTGCATATATTAATATTCTGGGAATTATACATATGTTTTTAGACTATGATGTCTTCATGAAAGTTGTAGATATTTATGTTATGGATCTATAGAAAGTGGTTTCAAGTTAAAAGGATGTCTGTAGCTTTCGTTATACCTAAAATACTGAAGTATGCTCAAACTGAAAATCTGTTAACAATGAAATACGAATATTATTTTTTAAAACTGGGAATTTTGTGATGAGAATTAATGTTCAGTGTCTTCATGAAAGTTATAGATATTTGTGTTAGGAGTAATTTAAAACTGGTCCCATGCCAAAATTATTTTTGTAGCTCCAGAAACGTTGAAAATACTAACATATGTACGTTTTGAAAACTCTCTTTGAGGCAGTTCTGTATTCTGTGAATAAGAGGTGTTTCTGCTTGGAATATGAAATTATAGTCTTCATGAAAGTTGTAGATAATTCTATTATTGAGCTATAGAAAGTGGAATCACATAAAAAGGATTTGATTTTCTCATGTTATGGCTGTTTTACTAACGTATGTCGCTGTTGGAAATGTTGAAATTTACTTACAATGGTTATTATGGATGAAAAAGATATTTTCTCTATGAGTAACAATTTATTATTGAATTCTTGAGATATTATGAAGTATTATGGATGTTGATGAGTGTCTAATGAGTATTATACAGTTTGTGTATTTTGGTGGTGAATAATTATGAATGACTAAATTAAGATATATATATGAATGCCTTGCGGTTATTGATACATGTGGTTGAAACAGTAAATCCATGATTTTGAAAATTATTATATATGATGTGTCCCTTTGAGGACTTGTGGTTTTTCCAAGAGGTTTTGGAAATGTTGATATCATGGTATGTTAAATGGTAAAAAGAATTAAAGGCATTCATGCATCATAAGCATTTGGACGCACCATGGAATTTAGGGGTTCCATGATTGCCTACCCTGGTGGGGGGTTACTCTATGATGAGTTTAAGCCCTATTTTCGCAGGAGCCATGGAGTGTAGGGATTCATGGTTATGCTAATTCCTACTTGTGCACTTATTTTCGCAGGAGCCATGAAGGTGTAGGGATTCATGGTTATGCTAATTCCTACTGGTGTCTCTATGAGACTTTTTACTGCAGTATTCCCACCAAACCTAATGGATCCAGCATGACATCATTTAACTAATTTAAGATTTATTAATTATAAATGAACTTGTTTGGCATATTCATCATATCATTACACCTTGTTGGTTGTGTTTGTGCAATTTTATTTATTTTATATTTATTCTATATTCTGTCTCACTCTTACATTAATTTTTACAGTGAATGCTACACAGAATGAAGAGTGATGCCATGAATGGAGTTTACGTGAATTATTGCTTGGAATTTGACTTTATTTTTAATTTGATGGGTTGTAATAATATAATGTTTCATGTACTATATTTTTCTAAATCGTTTCCGCTATATAAATATTTCATGACTTTTATTATTCGCGACTAGTATGATAATAATCCGCGTTTATCAACTTTTACATGACTTATTACAAATTTCAAAAATGATTTTTAAAGCGCAAAAAATTTATTCGAAAAATTACACGGGACGTCACAGAAACTGAGAACCCGAGGCATGCTAAAACCTTCTTCTTCTTCTTCCCATTTCGCTCTGAACCCTAGAGGCTCAATCCATGGAGGACCGTTGGTGGGACTTCAAATTAATCATGGTAATGGCATTGGGGAAATGAGGTAAGGCACATGGAACTTCTAATTTCAAGTTTCTTCTTCTTCTTCTTTCCCTCTTTGAAACTGAACCATGCATGCTAATGGGAACCCGTGATTTGTGTTTTGCAATGATAAAGAGTTTAATTATTATCCTTGGATTGATGAGTATGATGAAAAGCTAAGGGGTTTTGTATTCCGACACTTGTAGGTTCGGGTTTAAGGATTAGAAGGTCGTTTGATGCGGAGGGTCTCGAAAACAAGGATCAAAATTAGAAATGGTAAGCTTCGATAACTTGAGATTGAGGTTCGGAGCTATTTTAAGGTTATGGATTATAGTTTTAGTAATTATAATATTTATTGGAGTTTCTTTGAATTAAATCTTAGAGTTTTGATGGACTTCAGAGGAACCCGGCGATTGATTGGAAGCTTTGGAAAGCTCGGAATCGAGGTAATGGGGGTGTGCTGGGTTAAGATTAATATAGAAATATAATTATGCAGGTGACATATAGAAAAAGGGTATGTCATAGTCGCTTCAAATTATTTCAAATTAGTTCAAATGATTTAGTACGTGAAACGAAAGTATAGAAAGTCATTAAAGTAAAGAGGATAGGCTAACTAAGAAATTGATAAATGATCAAAAAGGTGTAGTAGTATTATGATAAGGGCATATTTGGAAATAAGGAAGTGAGAGAAAACTAGGAACTTAAAAGATGATGGATAAGAAATAAATGAGTGTGTAAGTGAGCAATTAAATGAATCGGTATATGTTAACTATAAAAAATTATCAAAATAGTTGTATATAATAAGTAAAATTAATGAAGCGACATGATGTAGGGCGAGAGATGTATAGTGGATCATAATATGAAAATGGGAGATAGGTGGCCTCAGTACATTTAAAGATGTATGTATATATATATATATATATATGAGGTAAGAGAATGTGAAGTCCATAATGAGAAATAAGATTAATTGCAATTGGTAACGCATATATGGATAATGTTAGTGTGATTGCAATTTATGAATAAAGAGTACGAGTAAATAATAAAAATCAAAGTGATGATAAATTGCAAATTAATAAGCAAAGGGAAAATAAATGGCATGTTATTAATACTGATAGTAATGTCGTATGTATATGTATAGGTATATAGATATCATGAACATTGTCTTGATTGATGATAATGTGCGATGATAAATGTGAGAATGAGTTTTTATTTGATGTGTTATGGAATGTTGATTGTATTAATAATGTTTGTGTGATATAACTGATACATTGGGAAGGTTTGTTATGAAAGAATATGAATAAGGATTCGTGATATTATATGGTGGTATATTGGTGGGTTGGCAAGTCGGCCACCCTGTGTTATGAAAACATGTCAGTTTCTGACATTTGTGTATGTGATTGATGATGTTTTAATTATATTAAGTGGTATATTATGGATGAGATACCCTGCATACTGTTGAGGACGGGGAGTGATCACCGGTGCGTTGCACGGTCAAGGAGCGGCTCCTGACAGGCTTCCAGTAGTGGGATTGTATGGTTATGTTTATGATGTGATTCGATATCTGATTATGTGGTGGAGGACGACCGACGGTATGAGTTACCCTTGTTTTTGGCTTCCATGGTCAAGTCGGACCCAGTTGAGCTACCCAGAGGTCTATGACCTAGTGGTTGAGGGGGAGTCAAGTAGGACTCGGTGAACCAAGCAGGGTTCACGGGGTGTCAAATAGGACCCCCAGCCGAAGGTCGATCCTTTTAGTATCCGGATATGGGAGTCAATTGTGTCTTACACTCCTTGGCCTATATGTGTGTATTTATGATGATGCTTGTATGAAATAATATAAGATGCTGATTTGAGTTGGTGATGGTAAGTTCATGATCTTGAATATTGATTAATATGCTGCATTTATGTGTAATGTAATTGGATAACGAGTTACAAGATAAATAATCGAGTAAGTGGAGTCAATTAATAGTTATCATGAGTTAATAATGGTTTTAACTTTAGTGACAAACATAATTATGAAGGTACGATAAATGGGATGGTAAAGAAATGGAGAAGGTGAAAGGTGAATGATAATAATTGACCTATTTATATACATATATATATATATGTAAACTGAAGGGTAGCTAGATTACCCTTTTCCATTCTTGTCAGTTATTTTTATATTAATGCTTAATTCCAGTCACTCACCCCCTGTATTGTGGTTTTAGTGACTAATGTAGGTATGGATGCACATCGCGGAGGTGAGAGCTAAATGAGGCCAGGGCGATATGGGAACTAGAAGAGGAAATACATAATTATGTATTTGTTTGTTGATTTATAAAATGTTGAGTAGTGTTGCTAGGTGAGCATGAATGTATATCGATGTGGTATTATAGTATTTTATTACGTTGTGTGTTATGTGGCACAGAGCCACTGAATGATTGCATGATATGGGCAGGTCTTATTATATATGCGTGCGTGAATGATATATGAAGTATGAGTGTATATTGAATTATTGATGATGATGATTGCTGATTATTCTATTTGTGTGTTTTGATGGATTGTGGCACGGAGCCAACAATGTGTAATTGTGGAATGCTATTGGCAAGTTTTGTTATGATGCATGAATGTGGTGTGTGAAATGGATAATGAGATAATAATAGATTATGAATTGATCGATGATTTAATTGAATTAGGAAGTTATGCATATAGTGAATAATTGTGGATTTAAGGAACCGAATAGGTGATTTTGAGATCTGGTGGGTTTCGGGACCCCAGGAGGGTACCAATAAGTCCTCTAAGACATTTAAAAGTTGTATGCATTGGCCTTGAGCCTTTTGGAACCCATTTAGGGTGTTTGGTGTAAGGGTTTTGCACCTAAATAACTTAAACTCTGTTTTGCGCATAACTTGCACATACGTTGGAATTTTGGCGAGCGAATGGCGCCAACAGTTCCAGATTGGGGAAAACATATGGCCGTGAAGTTTCGTGGTAATCGGACCTAAAACGGGCCAACGGGGTAGGTCGGAAGTTGGCTGGTTGGCCTAAATTATGCAGCAGCAGTAGATGCTGCTACTGATGTTCTGACGTGTAGCGTTAGCCTAGCGCGTAGCGTGAGGGCTACGCAGGGATGCTCACGCGTAGCGCGGGGCTGATGCGTAGCGTCAGACCCCTGTTTCATTTTTCATGTTTCTTTTCAACTTAAGTGATTTTGAAACTTATAAATAGGTTATTTAATTCATATTTTGGCTCTGTCAATTCAAAATACATGTTTTCTAACAGTTGTACAATTTAATTATTTAAAAGTCAAAAAATTTATTGTGAAAATTATTAAAACAGGTAAAATTAAATATAAAATGACGAAGGACGTCACAGTCACCATCTTGACCACCACGTTTGTAAACCCACCTGTAGATTTATAAAAGTAGACGTCATTAGAGGTGTAGCAATCTAAGCTTTCTTCATCTAATGAAGGGTCCTTCTGGTGCAAAAACTAGTGCCTTGGCACTTATTGTCCTCGTCTGGAGCTTTCTGGTCTTTGTTGCCTAACAAAGATTCGCCCCCCACAGTGTGTTGAAGAACTTCCTCTGACCTTCATTTTTTCAACACTTACAACATGAAAAAGCACAAGCAACAGGGTAAACAAAATGAAACAGAGAAAGGTTTGGGAACGCTACCAAAGTTTTTGGAAAAGCTTAAAGGCTTCTTAAACAACTAGGAAGAGCTTCTTCTTCTTGAAAATTTCATAAGGTTTGAATCTTTTAGAATTTTGGCAAAGTTTCAATAATGAAGATACAAAAGTGATTTTTCGAGTGCCGTCGAGTTCCCTCTTATAGACGTGGCTAGAGGGCAACCAGTACGGTGTCATTTCATGTATTTCACACATTTCAAATTTTCGGGTCGAGTCATTTTAATTTTCAAGGCCCATTGTCTAAAAAGTAACCGCCAAAATCAAATAAAGAGAGGTAACTATCACACATGTTTAGAAATTAATGTGCATGATTGGTGCAGTCCCCTACGTACGAAACGTCACGTTTTACAAGGATAATATATGCAATACAGTTGCGAGTATGTAGCAAGTAAACAAAAATTTTCCAAGTTACAAACGATCTCAAAGTTACCCACGTCCACAAGACGTACCTCGGTCAAGAGCTTATAGCTCATTGAAGTAACCGACATGAGCACTTCAACAAGCTAGGGGGCAAATGATTCGATCCTGAAATCTATTATTTGGAACCGGTATGATATGATGACCAGTGTGAGCCATTCTCTCAATGTTGGCTCTCATGTAATAAAATGGTTTAAACACCAGAATCGTTGTCACGCGAAAGGTCCCATAACTGACCCCGTTACGAGTTGTTCACTCCATACCGGAGGGTCAGAGTTGACCTATGCCTCAGTGTGCTAAACAAGTAGCCTGCAAAGTAACTGATGGGTAGGTAGAGCCGTAGCAAAATGTCTGCATCACCAATCAACTTTACTGTAGAAGAGCAGAGCAAGTACTGACACTATGTATGAAAAACTTGGTGAACAAGGAGGCGTTTTTACTACTTCCAGGTATAAATACTCATGCATCAACGTAACATGTAAAAACATTCTCTCTAACTTTACGTTTGAGCTCTGAAATTTCTTTGAACTTTCACTGACTTGAGCATCGGAGTGTCCTTGCAGGTGACACCCTTTTTCCCTACAACGCGTAAGGCTGGTGATTTGGTACGAGGAATTACTCCAAGACCTTTATTCCCGACTAGAATCGAGGATATAATAACAAATTCCCACTTGACCGGTGTAATGTAAAGAATGAATGAGAGATTTAAGGACTATCGCGAGGCCAGATATTGGATCCCGACCCAGAATAGTTCAAAAATTTATTAAAGTTATGTGCAATATGTAAAATTAATAATTAAATATACATTTTAGATAAGTTGTTAATTTTTAGAAGTTTATTGATTTGTTTAAGATAAGCTTATTGATTTGTTTAATAAGTTTATTGATTTGTTTAAGATAAACTGATTGATTTATTTAATACCCGAAAAAAATTCTTTGTTTCTAAATATATAAAAATCATAAAAAAATTTCAAAAACATTAATTGTTAATTGTCTTATATATCATTTATTTATTGTAAGATTTATGTTAATGATGCATCTATTTGTTGTTATTTAATTATTATTTATTTAATGTTGAGTAATTTTAGAATAAAACATTGAGTTAATGATATTATTAATTGTTGAAATTCTTATCAATATTTTTTATTGGTTTTAATGATATGATCATATATTTTTATAGTAAAATTTTTATTGATATTAATATAAATCAGATTTTTATTCCAATTGTACATATCATGTCAGACTTTAAATAGCTCAAATAAAATGAGTTCTGAAATTTGTTAAAATGCTTATTTCTTCTTTTGTTTTTTTTTAATTGTTTCACGTTTCATTTCAGGTGATGAGTTGTCCTTTTAATCTTATCTAAGTTAGCGTCCTTTCTAAGTTGCTCTGCAAACCGACAAAAGACATCCAACGATATCTTAATCAGCGTTCCACCGCCTTTTTAGAAACCGCGTCAATGGTTTTATTTGATTGCAGCATCACCGTTAGATCTCCCACCCACCACGTAATCTCATCCGTCTATCCTGACCCGCCCCTCTATATAAATCCCCTTAGCCTTAACGTTCTCCTCGTGCTTAGGTTTATGGTTAAAAGAATTAGCGTGTAGTTTCGGTTCTAATCGTTCCTCTCTAAGTCTATAGCTATCTCTTTGGTTTGTGATTTCGATTCTATGGTTCTGAATTGAGTTATGCAATCTGAATTGTGTTGTGTTGGTTTTGCCCTGCCGATTGTTATGGTTTTTGCTAGTTCAGATCTTCAAGATTGCTGTTCTTTTTATGATATGGTGTTATTGAGGTTTTGTTGGGGTTGGAGATTGGTATATGCTTTTATTGGATTGAAGACCGCAAGAAATTGATAGCGTTAGAAATTTCATTTTTTACATTTATCGATTGATCATCCAGAATTTGTTGTTGATCTGCTTGCATTATTCGATTGCAGCATGCTGAGTCTGAACGTGATTTCTATTGCGAATTGAAAGATTGAATCATTCAAACATCAAGATTATTCTGATATTATTCGGTTCTTGATACGTTGGAATGGAAAAGCTCCGGATAAATTATTTTTTCTTTGATGAGTTCTGTGATATTTTATTTTGTGGATTTGATCATGAACTACACGGTTTGAATTGTGAACCTGTTGTTTTCATGCAGTGTAGTGTTTATTTGGAATGGTTCCGTGTAGGGTTCTGCCTAGAATCGAGAGCCTTGGGCATGATCTGGTGATCTCTGCCTGGTTTTGTGTTCTTGGATTTGTCTTTTCCTTTCTATCGTTTACTGGTCTATTATTAAGGTGTAGTGTTCTCGATTCATTGCTCCGTGATTTCCCCTTGGGTATTACAGGGAAGATATGCATTAAGAGGTGCGTGTGGTGGTCAGTGGAAGCAGTGGCGGGAGATTGTTAATGCACTTCCTGTGAAGCCTTAGGTTTTATGATTATATTATTTTTGTTACGTATAACTTCTAGATTGACTGTTATCTTTTGCGCGGACTCGTGGATTTTGTTCTTTCTCGCAGTGATGTAACAGGAATTTGTTTGAGGGTCCGATTATGGTGCTGCAGAATTTGTTGGTTTCTCTGGCTCCTCAATTGAAGGAATTTGGGACAGTTTCTTTGATGAGTTTGTTCAGCAGGATTATCTGATTTAACTTCTTTAATCTGATTATTTATTCTTCAGTTGAAGATTGAAAATTGTTGATCTTGATACCTTGTATGTTTTTGCAGTATTATCTTTAATAATTTTAGGTGCAGCCAAATTCGAATCGGAATTTAGGAATCTCCTTCGGTACTACCAGTTAATATCAACAACTGCCGGTGATGTTACTTGATTTAGTTTTTGGATGAGTGTTTTTCCGTGTTGTTTTAGTTTTCGTGCACCGATTTCAACACAAGAATTGAATGCGGGATTTGTTTCCGTGTAGTTTATTGTTTAGAATTGTGCCGTGAGACTTTCTGTAAAGCATTAAGGTTCCGCGTTAGTATAGGTGACCTACACCTGTGTCAGCAATCTCTCTATCTCTTGGTTTTTATGACAATATTAGAAGCTTTTAACTTCTCAATTTAACTATGAATTTTTAACGGCGGTGGTTTATTTTTTAATTTTCTGACTTCCTATGTGGGTTTACACTCTTGTTTATCATTGGGAATAGGAGTTGTTGAATTTCCTTTGTTATATCAGGATTAAGGATTGAAGGCTACGGGGTACTTTTTGATGTGCAGAATGTCGCTGCTGTGTACTGATTGGAAAGTTTCCTTAAATTATGTTAGCCTTATTTTCTGTTCATAAAAACTGTAGGCATGCAGATGTTTAAATCAAAAACGGATAACTTCTTTTTGCAGGATTTCCTATTATTCATTGGTAGTATTTCTGTGGAAAAAATTACGCTTAGTTCTTCTCACACATTCTTTCACAGTAGTTGCACCATTTGTGAACATCTCTACCTTTTAAAAGATAATTTAAAATGATGTACACGATGCCTTCCTTTGTATTTATATTGATGGGTTGTTTGTGTCCCATTATTTTTCAAGAAAAATGATATCATCATCCTTTGCAGTTATTTAAATATCATTTATATCAATTCAAATCTTATCTTTCTATGATATTTTCTTTGATTTTAAAATTTTATCTTGATTAATGGTGCTCTCTCTACATTGCCTTAGTCATGTCTCTTATTACTTAAAAAAACATGTCTCTTATTAACTTAAACATACACCGCTTTGTTTTTGCTTTGAATTTTAGATTCCTTTTTAATTTTTCAGGTGTGTTCTTTCATTGAATCTCCTAACAGTTTTTTTCTAATAATCTTAGTATATTCTGCTTAATTTGCATTGAATTTAAGATTCCGTTTTAGTTTTTCATGGGTGTTGTTGTTTTCATTGAATCTCCTTGGTTTCAATGTTTAAACAAATTCCATACTATTTTTCTGCATTGGATTCATTGCAGCTGATTTCTTAGTTAACAAAGAACAATAATATTGAATGTGTTCAACTCCCTAAAATTTACCTTTTTTTTCTGATAGTTTTTTATTTTGGGAGATATCTTTGCAATTGTTCTTTGTTGATGATTTAATTTTAAATTTCATGTTCCTTTACCGTCATCACGTCATCACATCGGGTTAACCAAAGGGAGATCTCAAGCAAGTGCCAATCCTCTTATTTAATTAATATTAGATGTCTGCACACAATTCAGTTTATCATGAAGTTTTTCTCAATTCTGGTTGAAAATTTTATTTTTTGAATTAACATGGATTGAAGTTTTGATCAGGAGGATTGAATTTTGACCCAACTTTTTCAACAGTATTGTTGATAACTGCCTCCTATTCCATTTTGCATAGGTTCAGGCCTCATGCATGCATAAGTTGTTGGTCTCATGATTTTGGAATCTGGTTAAATTTTTGGTCTTGAATGAGACCTTTTTTTTCTTGAATTTAATCAGGAAGCAGACGGATTGAATTTTGAACCTATTTTTAGCAATTTTGTTTTGAATATTGGCTTATATTGTGTATTTTGTATATCATTGAGCATCATGCATAATGTTGTATTCTGTTCCTGGATTCTGATTATCAGATTTGTATATGATGTTTTTGGCTTTTAATTTATCACCAGCATTTCTCAATTTACTTCAGTGTGATTTTTCATGAGGCTGAGGAAAGAGAGGCATGATTGGTGTAGCTGTCTGTGGAAGAAATCATTTGGTCGTATCTCTAGCTCAGATTTTTGAATGTCTAGTGTTTCTACCTTCCCCATTTAGGGTGTGTTTTGATCATCAAACTTGTTGGGAGTAAGTTGAAAATAACTTATTTTAATTAAGCTATATCAAGAAATCTAATGAAACATGTCAAACACACTTATGAGAGCCATAAACTAATTTCATAAGCTCTTCCAAACATATCCTTATTGTTTCTCATTTTACTTCTCCTTGGTATCTCCTTCAGTCTCACTAAGAGAAGCGATTCTGTGGAAGCAGTGATTTGGTGACCCTTACTTGTTCCTGAATTTTTGAATTTTTCTGTAATGGTTGTCATCTTTCTTTTGCTCAATTTAGTGGTGTTCAATTTCATTTAATCTGCAGTGTCTGTTTGAGGGAGGAGAAGCAATAAATTTGGCTGTGGAAGCAATGGTCTGGTGATATACTTTGATAATGAATTCTTGTATTTGTTAGTTTTTCTATTGTTCTTTGATCTGTTGTGTGTTTATCAATTTACTTCTCAGTGATTTCTGC
Organism: Clitoria ternatea; assembly: GCA_037962975.1. Lineage (NCBI taxonomy): Eukaryota > Viridiplantae > Streptophyta > Magnoliopsida > Fabales > Fabaceae > Clitoria > Clitoria ternatea. Next base: position 212,470,886 of record CM075670.1, read on the forward strand.
TTGATTCCTAGGCAAGAGAAGCAGTGAATGGTTGGGTTGGCTGTGGAATGATGATTTGGTGGTCTATTTGGATTCGAGATTCTTGGATTTGTTCTTCACTCTTCAGCTATCTTCTTGTTCTTCTCTATATTTACTTGTCCATAACATCTTTCTGACTTTCAGCAAAGGTGAATGTCTGGTTGGTTGTAGAAGCAGTGGTCATCTTCATAATGGGTTGGTCTGTTTTCATTTACTGATTTTGATGTTTCTTTCTGGTTACTGTAGTGTTTTGAGTTTCTGTGTTCTTATGTTGTTAGGTATTTGTTGGTTTGGAGATAGAACACTAGTAATCAAGATAGAATGCTAGTCATCATTTTATTATTATACTAAATTTAACAAAAGGAGGTCTAGTTGTTAAGGGTGTTGAACTACTACTTCCATTTGGGGCATGCAGGAATCAGGATTTTGAGGTTTCTGGTCTCTGGGGGTTGCAGACTGGACATTAGGTTGTAAAATTTCTGTAATTTTTTTGGTCCTCTAGAGAACAACTAGTTGTGGATATTGTTTAATTGAAGTCTTGGTTTGATAATGAAGCCATATGGATTAAATTTTCAATGACTGTTGTGTGTAGTTTTGGCTAGTCTTTTACTTTTTAAAGCATTGAATGATTATTAGCGTTCTGTTTTCTTGTATTATTTGTCAGTGGTTTTTGGTTGGGTCTTGGAGGCAAATGGATAAGACAGTAGTGTCAATAGCTGTGGACTCGGGTTGCGGACTTGGAGAATAGGTTGTAAATTTCTGTACTTTTTTGGTCCTATAGAGCGCAACTAGTTGTGGATATTGTTTAATTGATGTCTGGGTTTGATTCAAAATTGAGGCCATATGGATCAAATTTTGAACACCTGTTGTGCATAGTGCTGGCTAGTCTTATACTTCTTAGGGCATTGAGCATTGTACAATTATGTTGTCAATCAGAGGGCTCTAATTATTAGCATTCTGTTTTTTCTTTTGTATTATTTTTGTCAATGGTTTTTGTTTGGGTGTTGCAGACAAATGGTAAAGTAAGCAGCGTGAATGTGTCATAAGCTGGGGATGCTGTGATGGAAGACTATTGAGAGACTCTCTGTAATAAGACATAGGTTTTAATGACACCATTAGTGTTAACTTAACAGCAAATGAATTTCTGCAATGAGTTCTCTCCTACTTTGTTTTTCTGGATTTTATTGTTCAATTGTGAACCTGTTCCTTGAAGGTAGTCCCTGGGATGATTGTCTGCAATTCTTCAAAGCATCTGTAGTTTGTTTCTGCCTGTACTTGCTATTTCCCTCTGCATTCTGAATTTCTGGATTTTTCATCTCATTTCTATTTCTATTATACTTTTGTAGACTCCTTATCAGGAAAGATCATTGACTGGTTTCGGATTTCTCCACCTAATTCTGAATTGGATTTGTCATCTCATTTCTATTTTTATTTCTATTTCTATTATACTTTTGTCCATTTAATTATCCTCATCAACAAAGATCTTTGGGTGATTTAGATAGTTCCACTATCTTCTGATATATTGAATTTGTCTTCTCATTTTTTATTTTTTTTTTGTATTCAGCTTTTGTTGCTTATGATGGTTAATACTGTCTTGATTTATACTCCTTGTCAGGGAAAATCATGGGCTGGTGGTAGTTGGCTGTTGGTGGGATGAAGTCTTAGGTTTTATTACCCTTCAATGCATCAATTTTATATATTTGTTTGGCTGTGCTATCTTGTGTAAGGATTCTTGAATTTGGTTCTTTTGGCTTTGTTTGGTAATGTTACGTTGTTGTGTACAGTGTATGGATTCTTGGAGTTCTCATGTGTCTCTATAAGAGGAATTGTCATTTTTGGTGCTGGATTTTTAAGCCTCTGTGGGAGGATGTTGGGTTACTTTGTCTCCTCAATCCTCATGGTATTTCTTGCGTGTCTCTGTGATAGGGACTGTTGTAGGTTTAAGGATACCTTGTGTTTCTTTGTAATAGGAATTGTTGTAGGTGCTAGATTTTGAGCACTCTTGAATGATGTTGGGTGACTTTGGCTCTTCAATGGGGAGTGATGTTGGATGTCTTAGTAGAAGCACATAAATATTTGATTGAGTTTTGAGTTTTTGTGCTGTTTCTCAATCAGGTGTTGGGTTTTTGATGTTGGATTTTTAAGCATTTGTGGAGGATGTTGGGTTTACTTTGTCTCTTCAATGGGTGGGATCTTGTGTGTGTCTGTGATAGGGACTGCTGTAGGTTTAGGGATATCCTATGTTTCTTTATAATAGGAATTGTTGTTGGTGCTAGATTTTGAGCATTCTTGGATGATGTTGGGTAACTTGGCTCCTCAATGGGAATGTTGGATGTTTGCACAGGAATATTTCATTTAGTTTTGAGTTTTTCTCCTGTTTCTCAGTTGGGTTCTCCTGGTCTAACATGTCTTTGCAGTATGTTGGATCTGAAATTAAACTTTGAAAATTCTAAGGTGTTAGAAGATGGATCTTAAAAAGGATGTCCTTGAAGTTACAAGATGATATCAGTTTATCAACAAGAGCTCAGGATTATTGAATTTAATATGATAAATTTCTTTTCTCTTGTTTCTCTTGAATGCATTATTTGATTTTGTTTTTTACTTTTTGTCTTGTTTCTTATTTGAAGTTTCTTGATTTATGCTATAACTCATTATTTTTGCAGTATGTGGGGTCTGTTATTGAGCTTTGAATATTCTTTCGTCTAAGAAAATGGTGGCTAAAAAGAATGACCTTTAAGCTACAAGATGATATCAGCAAGAGCTAATGATTGTCTAATTTAATTTCCTTGATAAGTTTGTTCTATCTTGTTTCTGTTTTATGCTTTTATTGCAATATATGTCTTGAATTGTGAACTTGTTTTTGTGCAGCTTTCTGTTTTGAATTGTGTCATGCAAGATTCTGGAAAGCACAAAGGTTCTTTCTTGATTTTGATGACCAGCTGGTGTTTTTAGACTCTTCATTGCAATTTTAAATATATATGTTTTACCTCAAGCCACAGGACATTTTCCCCCCATTTGTAGCTCTGTACCTTGATAATAATTTCCATATTCCTTATACTGATTTGCTACTGCTTCTTGGTTTGGTACTCCTATTACTGATTGACGCTGTTGTCAATTTCAAAATTGAGGGAATTGTTACCAAAAAAAAACTTAACCCTTCACAATACCCTTATGTTTCATGGAGAGCATTTAACTGTCTTTTTTAATTAGTATTTCTACCTCTAAATAGTGTAGATGTTTGTGTTGTATTTGAATAAGCTTTTCTTGGTGCAGGGTTTGCTATGTAGAGGTATTATTGAATAGGTATTTTTTCTATGCTGTTTTCTTTACTATGGTAATTCTTTTTCATATATTATAGTGGTTGTTGAAATCTTGATTGTTCCTCTAGGCATCAAATTCTATATTAAAATTTTCATAGTATTATGTCATGTGCTGAAAATGTTATTGAATCCAACCTTGGTCATTTTATTTTAATCTTCTCTGTATTAAATTCTTTTATGTGCTGTCTCACTCACAATGAAAATGGCTCTCTTCAAAAATAGTTTAGATGTGTTTGAATCAAATTTGAAATAGTTTCATGGAGAGCATTTAACTCTCTTTTTTAATTAGTATTTCTACCTCTACTAAATAGTGTAGATGTTTGTGTTGTATTTGAATAAGCTTTTCTTGGTGCAGGGTTTGCTATGTAGAGGTATTATTGAATAGGTATTTTTTCTATGCTGTTTTCTTTACTATGGTAATTCTTTTTCATATATTATAGTGGTTGTTGAAATCTTGATGGTTCCTCTAGGCATCAAATTCTATATTAAAATTTTCATAGTATTATGTCATGTGCTGAAAATGTTATTGAATCCAACCTTGGTCATTTTATTTTAATCTTCTCTGTATTAAATTCTTTTATGTGCTGTCTCACTCACAATGAAAATGGCTCTCTTCAAAAATAGTTTAGATGTGTTTGAATCAAATTTGAAATAGTTTCTTGGTGCAGGGTTTGCTATATATATAGAGGTATATTATTTTTATTATTTAATAGTTTTTTTTCTAAATTATCAAATTAGTTTATTTATTTGTATACTGTTTTCTTTATTGTGGCAATTCTTTTCATAAATTATAGTGGTTGTTGAAATCTTGATTGTTCCTCTAATCATTGAATTCCTTAATAGATTTTTCGTAGTACTTATGTGATGTGCTGAAAATGTTCTTGAATCCCTTTGGCCATTTTATTAAATTCATTTATGTTCTCTCTCACTCACAGTGAAAACAGTTCTCTTCAAAATTTTTCTTCTCCCTGTTAAGGAATTAAGCGAAACTGAAAGTAAAAGAGATAGAAAAGAAGAGGAGAAAATGAGTAGAGAGAATTGGGGAAATCCATTATATTCACACTATGAGCATTGTAAGTACATATATTTATATACACAAGTCTAGGACAAACCTGGACATCCATATTATTATTCTTCATTAGACTCCCTTTATTTTAAAACACTACTATTATTTTGCTGGTCTTGTATGTACAGTGGCCTGGGATTATCACTTTTTATCTTTTGAATTGTCTTTTGGTAGTAACCTTTCAAATGAAAGCATTAAAGATCTAAGTGAACACTTCTCTTCTCAACTTTAGGGATCCATGTAACTGCTCAACCTTGCGAGAGTATATTCAAGAAGTTTAATAAAATTGTCATACTATTTCGGTGTTAGACCTTGCATGTGAAATTATTAATATATCATGTTGATTATTCTGCTCATTTGTTTTTTGTAGTTTATTTTTCAGTTTCTAAAATTTTGAATTGAGAAAAAGATGTGATAGATTGATATTAGTAGACAAATACCCATTCAAAGTTATTTTCTAACATTTTCCTTGTTTTAAGATTCTATTTACAGACTTCATTTCCAAATTTTATTTTGTAAATAAATTTAAATTAAATTTAGCGGTTCTCAAATTCTCTGTTCTTTGACTTTCAATATCCCAGTAGTTTTCAACGGTTTTTTGGTTTGCTCTTGTTTGTTCTCTTATTGAAATAGAAATTTGTGTTTATTTTTATTGTTATTGGTACTCTGCCATATTTGAGTGTGTGTGTATGTGTAGGGTTTTGCCAGCTTGAAAGAACTCAAGAAATTTATAGACCTCAAGAAATTTGTAGAGCTAAGCATTCACTGTTCCGTGTTTTTTTAATAATGCAGCACTGCAGAGGATGGATATGGATGATTAATGTTTTTCTTTTCCTGTAACTTTTTTTATGGTTTTGATAATTAGATGAGACAGGTGGGTTGAATTTTCAACCTAATTTTTCTGCAGTGTTATGAATGGTTTCAGGGTTTTATTCTCCTGCTTTGGGCCTCATGCATGGTTTGGTGATCCCATATTGGATTTTGAATTTTTTGATTTGTTGATGATGTTTGTGGCTTTGGTCTATTACTTCTAAGTGTTTCGTCTCTCAACTTCTTCTTTGTGTTTTCTGTTGAGTCTTCAGGGCGGAGATAAGCAATGAATATGTGGTTAGAGGAATTATTGCTAGTTATACTTCTTGGTCTGGAAGTTTACGAGTTTGAAGATCAAAAGAAATTTAGTGTTTTTACGTGAATTTTTAATACTGGAGAGCTGGATATGAAATTTGTATTCTTAGACATCACAGGTTAGAAATTAGACCGGAAAAAGAAGATTGAAGATTAGTTCATAAAATACATGGTACTTTTTTATAACTCAGCAGTACGGGTTGTTTTTTCAAGGTGTGGTGCATTACTTTTAGTTTCTTGATTTTTCATCGGGATCTCATGCTTTTTAGTTTCTTGATTTTTCATCGGGATCTCATGCTGAATTGTAAGCGCTATGTACAGATGTGTTTCAAATAGTCTATCAATGATCAGGCATTGTGGATTCTGCATTATGAACTTGGAAATGCATCAGCAAATTCTATTTACAGACTTCATTTCCTTGTTTTAAGATTCTATTCACAGACTTCATTTTCATGGTTTATCTTTTAGGTCTCCATCTCTTTTCAGGTCTATTATGTTGTCTTATAGGTAATAGAGGCTGGGAAAAATGTGTTGAAAGGCTGTGTAAACAGTTGTCTGGAAGTATCGACTCACTAAATAATCCCCCCCCCCTCCCTTACATCCTGTACAGTCTTTCTTAACTAATGAGTTTTTTCTGGGCTGCATGTCTTATTATTGTTGTTTGTGTGGTAGGTTTTGGCCGTCTCAGTTTTCGGGTGTTTCTGTGACAGAAATATTAGAGTATCTGAGGCGCTGTAGTTCTCTAGTGATTTACTACGTATGCTACTGAACTTGGATGATTTATTATTTATACTTGGATATGTTGTGGACTCTGGTTTTGCTCTGCCGATTATTATGGTTTTTGCTAGGTTAGATCTTCAAGATTGCTGTTCTTTTTATGGTATGGTGCTGTTATTGAGGTATTGTTAGGGTTTGGACATTGATATATGCTTGATCGCAGTTGATAGTGTTAGAAATCCATTTTTTACATAGTTGAGTGACCACCAAGATTTTGTTGTTGATCTGCTTGTGTTATTTGGTTGCAGCATGTTGAGACTGAACGTGGTTTCCATTGTGATTGAAAGATTGAATGAATCATTCAAGCATCAAGATTATTCTGATATTATTTGGTTCTTGATACATCTGAATGAAAAGCTATGGATGAATTCTTTGATGATTTCTGTGATATTTTATTTTCTGGATTTGATCTCCTGTTGTTTTCATGCAGCATAGTGTTTTTTGGAATGATTCTGTGTAGCATTCTGCCTAGAATCAAGAGCCTTGTGCATGATTTGGTGATCTCTACCTGGGTTTTTAATTCTTGGGTTTGTCATTTGCTTTCTATCGTTTTCTGGTCTTATTAAGTTTATTAAGTTGTGGCATTCTCAATTTATTACTCCCGTGACTTCTCCATGGGTATTATAGGGAAGACATGCATTAAGCGGTGTGTGGTAGTCAGTGGAAGCAGTGGCAGGAGTTTGTTGATGCACTTCCCGTGTAAAGCCTTAGGTTTTATAATTATATTATTTTTTTTACGTGTAAATTCTAGATCAACTCTTATCTTTTGTGTGGACTCTTGGTGTGTGGTAGTCAGTGGAAGCCTTAGGTTTTATGATTATATTATTATTTTTACATATGAATTCTAGATCAACTCTTATCTTTCTCAATGGGAGGAATTTGGAACAGCTTCTTTGATGAGTTTGTTCGGCAAGACCTCAGCATTATCTGATTTAATATCTTTAATCATATTCTTTATTCTGAAGATTTGAAGATGGTTGATCTTGGTAACTTGTGTTTCTTTGCAGCATGTGGGATTTGAAAACAAATTTTTAATCCATGTTTGAGTTGGGGATCTTCAAGAGTGTCCTTTGGAATTACCATTAACATCAAAGGGCGATGACTACCTGATTTAGTTTTTTGAATGATTGTTTCTTGTTTTGTTTCAGTTTTTTTATGCCTTGACAGCAACACATGAACTGATTCAGGAACTCCTTGCTTCTGTGCAGTTTATTGTTTAGGATTGTGTTTTGAGACATTCTGTGTAGTTCTTGCGAAGTATAGGTGACCTACACTGGTGTGTTAGTATTCCCTCCCTCTGGTTTTTTATATGGTGATATTAGAAGCTCTTAACTTCTAACAATTTAACCTGTTTTGGGCTATAAAGATTAAGGCTATGGGGTTTGAGACACCAAGGTTTGTTTCCCTTTTGGATCATTTTGTACCACAATAATTAGCTTCTTTTTGGAATACTGATTCTCTGCTTCTTGATGTGGAGGATGTTGCTGTTGTACTGATTGGAAATTTTCATTTAATTATGTTAGTCTTATTTCTGTTTTTATAAACTTTAGGCATCTATAACTCAAACATGAAAAAGTTTTTTTTTTTGCAGGGTTTTCCCATATATAAATAGTATTTCACTATTTCTGTGTGAAAATATTTGCATTTATTTTTTACTATTCCTTCTTTCATTGGAGTTGCACCATTTTTTTGAAATCTCGAATAGCTAATTTCATATGATGCACTGAAAATGTTATCTAATGGATTCTGCATGATAAAAATATTTTTAACAAATGATATCATCATCCTTTGCTATTATTTTCTATATTCATATTTTTATTCGGTTATCTTTATTTCAAAAAATATACTCATCATTGAGGAATAGATGATCCGGCTTGGAAAACGAAGAGGATAATCATGAAATTAATACTTAATACTCAGGGCCCGTAACTCTAGTCATTCAGAAGATAACTCGGCATTAGGTCAATACTTGGCCTTGACGAACCTGGGTAGCACTTTGCATTTCATACAAGTTTAAAAAGATTCTTATGCTTTACAGGCAGGTAGATTCGAGATTTCAAAAAAATAGTGATACTGGTCACGGGGCATTTGGATTGAATTATGATACTGGTCTTCTGCAGTATTCTTGATAATGGCCTCCTGTTTCATTATGCGAATTTGCTGATCTCTTGATTTTGAATTCTAGTTGACGAGACCTCAATTTTTGGATTTTGATCAAGAAGCACAGAGTTTGAAACCTATTCTTAAGCAGTTTTGTTTTCAATAAATTTGTCTTTGTGCATATAATTGAGTCATGCATTGGTTGTTTATTGGTATTCTGTTGGTCATCTCCTCCTCGGAATTTTTGAATGTGTCTAGACTCGTGTTTCTACCTAATCCCAGTGGGAGCAGTGATTTGGTGATCCCTACTTTGGTCCTGGATTTTTGAATTTTTCTGTAATTTCTTTTGCTCAGTTAAGTGTTCCTCAATTGTACTTGATCTGCAGTTTCTGTTTAGGCGGGAATAGAAGCAAAAAATGTGGCTGTTTTAGTAACGGTTTGGTGATCTAACATGTCAGTGTTTTTTATTGGTCTTCGATCTGTTGTGTTTCTCAATTTACTTCTCCATGATTTCTGCTCGAGTCCTAGGGAAGTGATTGGTTGACTGTGAAATCGATGATTTGCTGATGTATATCTGGATTTTGAAATTCTTGGATTTGTCTGCAGTGCTCTTTTCGTTTTTCTCTATATGGAGTGTTTCTGAATTTACTTGTCCAGAATATCTGCCCAAGTTTCAGCAAAGATAAGCAGTGAATGTCTGGTTGGCTGTGGAAGCAGTGGTCATGTTCACAATGGTTATACTTCTCTATCTGTGTCCTTTACTGATTTTAAGCTGGTTGCCGTAGGGTATGTTTGGGAGTCTGCAGTAGGTAGGGTATGTGTATTTTTGGTCGGTAATTAGAGTTTTTCAAAAAAAATGCTATAGCAATTTTTGTTTATAAGATGGCCGTTGAGTCTCTGTTGGATGCAAGTTGATATGTAAGAATAGCGCTGTAATAGCTTAACAGTTGTTTAATAGTTTTGATAGGTTTTTATCGGAATTAGAATGTTTTATTTTGTAAATATATTATACTACAGACGGTGGTTCGTCCTTCCTTCTGCAAGGACAACTGACAATCAGGATTCAGGAAGCGTAGTGGTCACACCAATGATTTCATATAGTCTTTCATTATTTTGTTTCTTCAATTTCCCTTGATTTGTTAGAGATCAAATATTGTAACCAATTTATTATCATCATAATGTGTTAATTCTTTGCTCGTGGATGTAGGTCCGTGACCGAACCACGTTAAATCTCCTGAGCATTTTCTTTTAAGTTCTCTCTCTTTAAATAGAATATAAAATTGAATACAAGGGAATAAGTTATACGTAGTAGGAATATATTAGTAGTAGCATCGTTCTTTCAAAAACTAAGTTTTCCAACACCTCTAATGAAATATGTCCTTCACCTAACTGAAGTGCTTAAGAAAATTTGTAGTGAGATTTAAATAAAATTAGTCATGTATTCACACGATTCATTACAAATTACTTGTAATTAAAGTTAGTCATTATTATGAAAACTCGTAGAATATTTTTATAGATATTCTATTTTTAATGTTCAGAAAATAAATATAATAAAGGGACCAAGAATATTGAAACAACATAACAAAGCCTTGAACGCTAATTACACGACGATTAACGACATAGTTAAACTCATCTATAGTGATAATCTCGGCGGGGATTACCTTTGTGGAACTGTGTAAGAGGATTATCTTTTGGAAAATCAAGAAATGATATTTTAAAATGGATGTTTGAGTTGTACGGGTGTTTATTAACTAATGTCGAGCCAAAAAATGCAATAAAATAAATCAATTTGAATTGCAACAGTAGAAAATTGTCAATTGTTTGTTTTAACTGTTTGGCTTTTCTAATTTCTGGAATTTTAGTCCAATGAGCAAAGGTAACTATTTGGAATATATCATGATTTAGTTACAATTGTAAAATTTTTTATAAATTAATTTTATATAACATGTTAATGTTTATTATATATCTATATTAATGTTTAAAATAGAAATTTTAAAAAATATTAATTAAACCAGTTTAAATTAATTTTATATTTTATTTTAACTAAATCAAATTAAACCAGGAGTGTATTTTGAAGATTTTTTCCTTCAAAATCCTACGTACATCCTTATTCGGTGATAATAGAGGTACAAATACTCATTAGGGATACTACAAGTCAGGTTCTTAACTTTTCGTTGGTTTGATTAATGCGATTGAGATCTTTCCACTTTGATTCTTGAATTGAACTAATTAAGCCGTGAGTGAGGGGCTTTTCATCAATGCCTACCTCTGGTGACACTTGAGGTTTTTATTTATCATTACATTGTTAAGTCTCATTGGCTCACTTGATTTCACTTGGATCACTTTTTTATTTTATTAAATCTCATGCGTTGAATATACGGCCAGCGAATGTTTGGGACAAGCATCATGATAATGTGTAGTTGGCGTTACAAAAAATGAAATTTAGCAGAAAGGTATTTTAGAATCTGTTTGATTAAAGGAGCAAGTTGAAAGAAGATTGCAGACGGTGCATAGAGATCTTGACAATTTTTTTTTTTATGAAATCAATGGAGTTCACTAGGAAGAGGACCAAGATTCATAGGTTAACTTTTGTTAGATATTTTATTTTCTAATAATTAATATGAGCTAATATATTATTTATAGAATTTATATTGACTATTTAATTGGGCTCAATTAAGGTGATCTGATATTGGTAAGCCCGCTAGACTATCAACAATAATAATATGAGTTTATATTAGTGGCAATCAGGATTTGGTCCGTTAGGGTTTAATGGGAACCCTAATTAAAACCCTAAGATGTCAAATTAAAATCTAATTTTCTCTGTCCCATTAAATGAGAAATATCAAGTCCTATTGAGGAATCCGGTGATTTGGCTGAGGAAAACCATAGAATCAACAAACCATTTTGCTGTTATCTTCAATCAAGACTAATGGATCCAGGTAACTCTATAATACTCCTCTTATTTGATCATCTAATGTAATGGTTCTTAAGTTTAATTTGGAATTCTATAAAGATCAATTGGGAATTTTTCAACAAGTGGTATCAGAGCCACCTTACTGTTAGATTGTTAAATATTTTAAGGCTAATTGATTTATCCTTTTGTTGATATATATGTTTCACATTTGTATGTATGTGGGATCCAAATGTGCCATATGAATTTTCTCGATTTGTCATATTACCTTTTGTTCAATTCTACCGTTGAATTGCTTTTGCCATTGAATCTGCGCCTGTTATTATAAATTTATAACATTATATTATAATAGTTGTAACCTTGTTGTAATTAGATGGAAAATATTAAGATTAAATATAAGGTAATATATTTAGAGCAAATATTGAATCTGCGTGTGTTACAAAATGGTACCTTATTGAATGTATGCATTTTACCTTTTTTATGGTTATAATATTAAAATATTATATTATGCATGTGGCAATTTTTTTTGGCACGCCGTTGTGGTATTCTTTAAAAAAAAGTTAATATATATACTATATATTATCCTGTGCCTTGATTAGCGTGCCTTATTTTTGATCTCTTAATTATATATATTAATCATGTTTCCATTTATATATACATTAAATGTTTTTTATTGTTGTTGAAATATATATGTGTGTATATATATATATATATATATATATTAAATGAGGTAATATATATGGTAATTTTTGATCTGGTCGTTATATTTTGATTTGAATAAAAATTCAAGCAAATAAAAGACCATAATTAATGATTAATTTATGTCCCTTCACATACTTTGAGTGGGACCCTACACCCAGGGGTCTGAATAAACCTTAAGTTTAGGGGAGGTTGTGTAGCGGTGTTATTTGAGATATTCGTCTCCGTTTGACATCGTGAGAGCCTCAGTTAGAGTGTGACTTTCTCATGATGCTTACACCTGATAGATTTCCTATCGTTGTGGTCAACATCATGTCTAAAGTCTGAACTTTAGTGACCTTTTAGTAATTTAGAACAACCACCCAATGTGAGGAAGGGTAAAACTAGTAATTTTCTTTTAATTAGATTAATTGATATAATGTTATTGCCAAAGCAATCCCTGTTATAAAAATTAATTTAATTAAAATTACAAAAGCTGATTGCATAAAATTATTTATGCATTTTGTACTCATCCCAAAGGAAGATACAATCTGGCCAAATAATAACATGCTTGTAATGATAAATATGTGATAATAATAAAGTTAAAATCATGTGAGTAATAGTCGGTCCAAAGAAAGGCTATTATTTGACAGAATCAATTATCAATATTTGATCGTTGCATTAAAGGTACCACTTACAAATTGATTTGTTAGTTCAAAGACTAAAAACTAATATTGTGTTCGGTATCTTGTAATGGGTCTATCATGAGAATTATCTGCATATTTTATTTATTTAATACATATTTTAATCATATCTACATATAAATATTTTTTTAGTTGCTGTTGCTAGTGCTGTTAACTTGTCTGCTCAAATTAATTGTATCTCTTTGCTTAATGGGACAAACTTCAAGGTCTGGAAGAAAGCAATTGAGATAATTCTTGGCTGCATGGATCTTGATCTAGTGCTTCGGGTTGTGAAACCCACTCCAACTACAGAAAATCTAGAAGTGGATAAGGTTGAAAAGTGGGAACGCTCAAACCGAATGTGTTTAATGATCATGAAGCGATCTGTTCCAGAAGTTTTTTGAGGCTCTATTTCTAAGACCGATATAACACCCCTAGTTTTCTGTACTCGAATCCCAATGTGATCGTCATAATTAATAAAAATGCGAGTAAATTTTTCGCGTTTGAAAACATTTCCACGACACTAGCATGATCACACCAAGACCCAAATCACAGAAAACCAAAGAGTGAGATTATATAACCTAAAGCTGGATCGATAGATAATTTGTCCATAATGGTATACAAAAATAATAGAGTTTATAGCGGAAGAATATGTATACCGGGCACACGCCTAGTCCCATATATGACGATATGAGAAAAGGCTCGGCAAAGCACGCAATGGCACATCATAGCCTAATAGACATCCATCATCCTTTTACATAATTATATAAGCATGCAATGCCTAAGATATAACTATATATATATACATAAATACATTTATATACATCTGGGAATCTTCTCCCTACTATCTCAATCATCAATGAACATCATTCAATTTCAATCCCTCTAATACACATCCAACCCTCTCTTATATTCTGCATATATACATATATATTCATCATCCATCAATTCAAAGGATTGTCTCATACATATTTAAAATCCCTAAATCATCTATATCATCATATACCATTTATTTAATACATAAGAATCCATAAATAATGCCGGCCAAGGCACTTCCTCTACCACTATTTACCTTCACCAAAGCTTGATCTTTAAATCCGAACTCATCCCATGGCAACCTGCATCACAATGCTAAAAAAAAGAAAACCACATGGGAGAGGAAGTTATACATTCAAAATGACGAATAATATATATATATTGTGATCATGTGTATATGCATACAGACGTCATGTGTGCTTTGCTATCAAATCATCAAATCATCATTCATATATCATCTTATTATTATAATAGGCCTACAAGCCTCATGTATCACAATTCATATCGTAATCAACCACAACATATACACAATCATATACCACCACCATGGGCCATCACATCGTCAACATGGACCATTCTGGCCCTTCATTAGAGCCACCAAGGGCTGACATCATCATCATTAATTACAACAATTACGCCCTTCAAACATTGGGCCACAACATATATATATCGTCATATTCACATCATTTCATTTATTCATATTATTTATTACCTTTATGTGGTCTTTCGGTATATTAAATTACCCTTCTCATCAATACCATCTCATCATCTCAATCATCATCAATCGTCATCATATTATGGCATATCTCCATGCTATATGCAAATGCTCTTATGGCTAATGCATATGCACAAGAATTTCTCATCAAATAATGCGGATCCGACTGTGGGAAATACAATATTAATTCAATTGTGGGACAAGCATAGGTGTGCTACTATGCCCCTACTGCAGTAGAAAAAATTGTGTACACATATATCTCAATTCAAGCATGCTTACATCTTCATAATTTTACTGGTACCAAACCGCTCTCGCCCATCTGTAGCACTAGTCACCCTGTGACTTGCGGATCAACATCGTGGCCTCAAATACCACAAGTGCTACGGGCCCCTCTCGAACACACATAGAGAGAGCCGTGTCCCGTCGGACACCGAGGTAAACTCGCTCACCATAGAGCCGCCCGCCCACTGGGCCCGCCACATAGGGTGCCTCGTCACCAAACTATGGACAGCTTCGTGACTCATACATCGAGTCACAGGGGAAAATCACAATACGCTCGTGCACTGAGCCGCCCTCCCACTGGGCCCGCCTAGTGGAACCCCCTAAAATTCCACATAGACAGCTATGATATGCCATGGATGCAATGCAATGCAAATCAAATGCAAGCTCACCCTGTGCATCCTAAATGCCACTCATCAATCTCCATCATCATAATCACCAACACCACCATATACACCATAGTGGATTTTATCTTTATTGGCTTTAGTCATTATTTTCAAGTTTTAATGTGGCATTTCCATCTCAACATTTTTCATATATATATTTCACATCATATACTCAAGTCAACACTTGCAATCAACCATAACGGCATTACAATAATCACATAATTACATACAAGCCCCTCAAGGCATGTCATTCATATAATTGGCACTCAATGGCCACAAACATCACTCATAGTAGTCCACACATGGTTATCAGAGGCATAGCAACAAACATAATATTAATCCACACATGTGGCAACAAAGTATTACAAATTACATATATATATCAACAATCATATTTGCCTCACACACATGCAAGTCAATTACTTGCACCCATCATAAAAGTATCATAATAATTCTCAATAATTATCAATTTGCCATTTCAATTAATTCAGTACATATACATGGCAAGGCAAGCATGAGTATCCATCACATACAACAATCACTATTCGATTTACTCATGCAATTTGAATGTTAACTCCTCTCCTACCTCAAGGGAAGAGCCGAACGGTTCCAATGCTCCGAATGCTCCTTCACATCATCTGGAATACGATCTACATACCATATGCAAGTATATTCACATGATTAATAACCATCATAATTCTAAGCACTTGTTAGCTTATTATAAAGCTTAACCCCAAGTCCTAGACTTGTTAAACATCAACTTATACAATTGTGTTAGGCTTCGGGAATTCCTTTCCCA
The DNA here is from genome assembly GCA_037962975.1 of Clitoria ternatea. Taxonomy (NCBI): domain Eukaryota; kingdom Viridiplantae; phylum Streptophyta; class Magnoliopsida; order Fabales; family Fabaceae; genus Clitoria; species Clitoria ternatea. The sequence continues at coordinate 212,486,559 of CM075670.1, forward strand.
AAGCCAAGATCCTCTAGATCTTAAAGGCTAACTACATCCCACATTATTTACTTCTCATCACGATTCATAATATATCAATAGAGGGGAAGCATACATGTTTCCGTAACATGGCATAGACATATACATAGCTTGCCATGGCCTTAAGTCATTCCCCACTCACCTCTAAGACAAACCACACATATACCCTTAGTGAATTCTCTTATTTTTCCATACTAAAAGGGATTTTGGGCAACAATGAGCCCATGATAATTTCAACATTAAGACATGAGAAAAGCTTACTTTTAGTCTTAAAAATAGTGGGACATATCACAAATATCACCTATTAGTCCCAATTTGATAACCATAAAAAGTTGGGTTCAAAACCCTCTTAAACTTGTATTTTTCAATGCAGTGGGTTTGGTATTTTAGGCCTCATGAGAGTTAGAGAACTCCAATCAATGTGAGACCAATTCTCACACCTCCGTAACATAATTATCTACAACTTTCATGAAGAACTCGGAGGCCAAAAATGTCATTAAGATCCCCAAACGGCCCAAAAACAGCAAAGAATGCCTGTCGGGCAATTCTGTCGTAGCTAATCGATTAGGCCAAGCACATAATCGATTACACATGACTCAGAATGCTTATAATCGATTAAAAATATATTTGTAATCGATTACACATGTCCCAGAATGACTCTAATCGATTAGGAACCCATTTGTAATCGATTACGCATGCCAGAATGCAGAAATTATGCAGAAAATGCATAATTTTGGGACTTCTAACCCCCCTAACTTTCTCATATCAACTCCAAATGCTACCAAATTTTAACCACAATAAATACACATCATTTGTGACGTGTGGCCACTGGTCTCACTCAAAAATTCTTAAAAATGAGGGAGTTATGCACATAGAAGCATTTTACCCATTTTGAGGTACTTTTGTGCAACTCAAGGGTCATTTCTCACTTAAATTGACCCATTCCAATTTCCACAAGTTTTAATTTGTGCATGGAAGCTATTGGAACTACCCTATGTCATCAAAGCCACATAAAACTCTATTTGACCCCCTTCACTTGCATGATTATGCATAAAATGCACTTTGCAATCAACAATCATGACCAAACTACTTAAACCACATCATCCATGCTCTGAACTAATGCCAACAAGATTTAAATGCACAATAGAGGTTATGGATTCTATTTCTATGCCTTATAACCTCTTGGATCAAAATATGACCCATCCACTTGCTCAACCTTATACAAATCCACAACATATACAAAACATAACATTATACTCCTCATACACACAATTGCCACTTATAACATTCATCACATTATCAATCATCTCATCATTCAATATAATCATGGCTTAATCATTCATTAACTCAAGTATCCATTATCAATGGTTTTTAACCATTTTTAACATCATCATAAACATCAACAATCCAATTTAATTCTTCCAACCTCATTAATCAACACCAATGCTTCAAACATTCATCTCCTCATATAAAATCATTCTTAAGACATCAATAATCATCAAAATCACCTATTTACATAAGACCCCCAATTTATCATACTTAGGGTTTTCATCAAAACTCAATAACCATTTCTAATAACCACCACTAACAACCATCATCTTCTATCTCTAATCTTGCAATTTTCGTATACCCCTTCACACCCATCCAAAAACACATATAAATCACATCTCACCTTAGGGTTTTACAAAAAAATGGCTTCTAATCCATAACCCATTCATAAGGCACCCTCCTAACCAAATAGGAACCAAAACCTAGGGCCAAAAACATCAAAAGAGTAGAGAAATTTACCTCAATCTCCAAGCTATCCCAAGCCCTAGCATGTACACGAAAATGGAGGGAGAAATAGAGAGCTTCCAAGCATTTGAATCATCTCCCAAAATGAAGAAGAAGAAGCATGGTTGGTTGGGTATGGAAGGGGACTCACAAAAATGGTGAGCTTTATAGAAGAAGAGAAGAAAAGAGAGAGTTTGTGTAGAGGAGAAGAGAAGTAACGAAAATGAGGGAGAGAGGAGGAGAAGCAATGTGTTTGCCAAAATGAGAAAAGAGAGCTACGGGAATAAGAAGGGGAAAAAGGGATTTTTGATTTTAAGTTTAATCCCCTTATTAAAATTTCATCGTTTTATAACTTACAGGGTCTCCGTTCGGGCTTAATACTAAATCCAAAAATTATTCTGAAGACATATTCGGATTCCCCGTAATATTCTTTACTGCCCTGACCAATAGCATCTCAATCGGAGATACTTGGTCTGACACCCATATCTCAGTCGGGTCAGTTTTCAGCTTATCCGGTCTGCATAAATCACCCATAGTCCCAAAAAATCTTAATTCAATTATTTCTAATATATTAGGACATTAAATAATACACAAATAATTTTCTAAACACTCAAGACCCATCAAATATTTATTTCCACTTAGTGGGTCCCACATTATCTGTTAAATCACCCGATTCCGGTAAATTTTAATTTACCGATAATTCATCTCTAATGTCTAATAAATTCTCCCATAATTATTCATCCATAAATAATTAATTATCCTCTTTCAATAAATTTATTTCCTTTAAAAATCCGGGATGTTACAATCCACCCCACCAAAAAGAAACTTCGTCCTCAAAGTTCAACGTCGGCATATACCGTAAGGCCATACTTCGGCCACACACCAATAGGGTTCAATGACACCACGAAATAACATCAGACTTCTCAAAGTCCGTCAAGACATGTTCATTATCACTTCATCATTCTTAACATAAAATTCCTACATCAAAGTGTGTCATATGTCATCAATCACAAATCACCCAATAGAGCTCACATGTTCATACTCAGTACGACCAGATAGGCTCAATACATTCACCATAAGCAGTTAGAATCCCTACACCTGCCCGGCCTATGTGTTGCTGCATCCGACATACAGGAAGGCGTCCCAATCCCGTAGTGGTTACCACAAACACATAAAGTCGGCGCATAAGTGCATGTTCCCACGATGCCTATGGCATGTAAGGTCATATCGGGACCAGCACTTCGTATTCCCATGCTCACATCGGTCACACTTATCCAAATAATACCAACTCACATGAGACTTAATGACAACTCGTATAAGTCTGTCACTCAACATGTTCATGTTACGTCATCATTAAATATAATTCGGCATCATTTGTGCCGTATAAATCATCAAATATCGATTACCATAACCATACATTGCTACATGGGTAATAATTTTCCAACCATCACAGGGTAATCACCCCACCATTGGACTTTATCCATTTGAAGTCATGGTCAAGCAACTTAGTAATCATCAGTTTATTTAAAACATTATTGGCTGTAATTTGATTCAAACCTGATTTATTCACTAAACTCACATCAAATATATGCTCCCAAGGTTAAAATAAGGTTCATACCCATGTAATAATTTTCCCACACTACTGATTTTCCTTCACATATCACAACCAAAGTCCATAAATTGGACATACGATTCACATCGTGTCACATCGGCATAGGGTTTCTATCACCAATTTAATCCCTTTCAAAATGAAAAGAGAGGTATCTACAGGATTAAACTCCATTTACCAGCTCATGTTCACACCTATCATCTCTACATCACATCATAATCCATAATTAATCCAATGATCATAATCCCAAGGGCACACAATTTAGCCCAAGGTCACTTCATAAAATCATATACCATAATCAATTCCAATTATACCCCAAATTCAACATTATTATTCATCAATCATCAGGGGTTACATTCATTCATTCGTATTCCATCACATATCAGCTCTAGCTTCAACAACGTATTTCAAAATTAATTTTGTTATGGCTCAGCCATTCATAAGGCTCGACCAATCAATAGACTTAGGAAGTCTAAGGGTTACCTAGCACCCATTGTGGAGTTCTCACATACCACACAACATCATTAGATATGGCTCACAAAAACAACATAGAGCCTAAACCTCCATAAGGTCCAATTAAATTAATTCTCTACAACAATTGATCATACAAGATCATACCAAGTCAATCTAGGTTATCCCACCTAGTGGGTCAAAATTAAATCAATTGCTCACTCAGTTTTACAAACACCAAAAACCGATACACAACTCCAATCTAACACGTATCCGATTTCACATTTAATCGCCTATCACACATTCAAATTCCCAATATAGGGGAATACAACGAATCACTTGTATCATAGGACATATAGGGTTCTTGTGCCAAAGGATATAAAATCCATCCTTCACAAATGGCATAACAAATCATTTAAATTTGAAATACCCACACTAGGGAATTCTTTCAATATCACTCCTTCAATCAGCACAAGCACATGAAGTGCTTATACTTAACAAACATACTTTGGCCATGAGCCATAAGTATGAATTACATAAGAATCTCAATCAAATTAATTCAATTTCAATATATGCATTTCATGGTCTCAACAACCATGGTCTACTACCATATCCATTCACCTTTATTACCTCCTATCCGTAATCGACATACGGAATAGGTCCATCATTAAATCAATACATAACCAACATATCATATCCATGATCACACATGTTACAAATTCATCATCATATTGATTCATATCTCATATTTCATTTCCATGATTAACATCCAACATGGATCTATTGTCAAATCAATTTGTATGATATATATCAACATCAATGCACAATAATAATATATTCGTCATTTGAAGGTAATAGGGTAAGGAACTTGGCCGGTCTTACACAATAAATACATCAATCACATATCAAGGAAATTCATTCACTTATATTCAATCTCATAATCCATTCATGATCATCAATGAGCAACTAGGCTCCACATGTACATCATACAACCTCAATGAAAAAGGGTATACTCCCATAGTTAACAACCACATCGTATGAATCACAATCTCATAAAAATCCTCATTGAGCATCAAACCCGACTCAACATTAATGCTTTACAAGAATTCCTCAATAAGCAAGTAGGCCCTTATAATCAATTCATGATCCTTAGACAACTAATCATTTATAAGTCCATATAGGGCAATCAATACTCAAACATGTCATCATGCTCGAGATAATCATCATCCTTAAATATATACAAAACAACCATATTCCAATAACGAACATCTCGCCCCAAAGATCACCATAAGTATATCACCATTGAGCAATCATGCTCCAATCATCTATGATATCAAATCCTCACAGAGCAGCCATGCTCTGGTAGTAACCAATAACTCCAATTCAGAGCAAAATATGCTCTGATACCAGATTATAACACCCCTAGTTTTCTGTACTCGAATCCCAATGTGATCGTCATAATTAATAAAAATGCGAGTAAATTTTTCGCGTTTGAAAACATTTCCACGACACTAGCATGATCACACCAAGACCCAAATCACAGAAAACCAAAGAGTGAGATTATATAACCTAAAGCTGGATCGATAGATAATTTGTCCATAATGGTATACAAAAATAATAGAGTTTATAGCGGAAGAATATGTATACCGGGCACACGCCTAGTCCCATATATGACGATATGAGAAAAGGCTCGGCAAAGCACGCAATGGCACATCATAGCCTAATAGACATCCATCATCCTTTTACATAATTATATAAGCATGCAATGCCTAAGATATAACTATATATATATATATATATATATATATACATAAATACATTTATATACATCTGGGAATCTTCTCCCTACTATCTCAATCATCAATGAACATCATTCAATTTCAATCCCTCTAATACACATCCAACCCTCTCTTATATTCTGCATATATACATATATATTCATCATCCATCAATTCAAAGGATTGTCTCATACATATTTAAAATCCCTAAATCATCTATATCATCATATACCATTTATTTAATACATAAGAATCCATAAATAATGCCGGCCAAGGCACTTCCTCTACCACTATTTACCTTCACCAAAGCTTGATCTTTAAATCCGAACTCATCCCATGGCAACCTGCATCACAATGCTAAAAAAAAGAAAACCACATGGGAGAGAAAGTTATACATTCAAAATGACGAATAATATATATATATTGTGATCATGTGTATATGCATACAGACGTCATGTGTGCTTTGCTATCAAATCATCAAATCATCATTCATATATCATCTTATTATTATAATAGGCCTACAAGCCTCATGTATCACAATTCATATCGTAATCAACCACAACATATACACAATCATATACCACCACCATGGGCCATCACATCGTCAACATGGACCATTCTGGCCCTTCATTAGAGCCACCAAGGGCTGACATCATCATCATTAATTACAACAATTACGCCCTTCAAACATTGGGCCACAACATATATATATCGTCATATTCATATCATTTCATTTATTCATATTATTTATTACCTTTATGTGGTCTTTCGGTATATTAAATTACCCTTCTCATCAATACCATCTCATCATCTCAATCATCATCAATCGTCATCATATTATGGCATATCTCCATGCTATATGCAAATGCTCTTATGGCTAATGCATATGCACAAGAATTTCTCATCAAATAATGCGGATCCGACTGTGGGAAATACAATATTAATTCAATTGTGGGACAAGCATAGGTGTGCTACTATGCCCCTACTGCAGTAGAAAAAATTGTGTACACATATATCTCAATTCAAGCATGCTTACATCTTCATAATTTTACTGGTACCAAACCGCTCTCGCCCATCTGTAGCACTAGTCACCCTGTGACTTGCGGATCAACATCGTGGCCTCAAATACCACAAGTGCTACGGGCCCCTCTCGAACACACATCGAGAGAGCCGTGTCCCGTCGGACACCGAGGTAAACTCGCTCACCATAGAGCCGCCCGCCCACTGGGCCCGCCATATAGGGTGCCTCGTCACCAAACTATGGACAGCTTCGTGACTCATACATCGAGTCACAGGGGAAAATCACAATACGCTCGTGCACTGAGCCGCCCTCCCACTGGGCCCGCCTAGTGGAACCCCCTAAAATTCCACATAGACAGCTATGATATGCCATGGATGCAATGCAATGCAAATCAAATGCAAGCTCACCCTGTGCATCCTAAATGCCACTCATCAATCTCCATCATCATAATCACCAACACCACCATATACACCATAGTGGATTTTATCTTTATTGGCTTTAGTCATTATTTTCAAGTTTTAATGTGGCATTTCCATCTCAACATTTTTCATATATATATTTCACATCATATACTCAAGTCAACACTTGCAATCAACCATAACGGCATTACAATAATCACATAATTACATACAAGCCCCTCAAGGCATGTCATTCATATAATTGGCACTCAATGGCCACAAACATCACTCATAGTAGTCCACACATGGTTATCAGAGGCATAGCAACAAACATAATATTAATCCACACATGTGGCAACAAAGTATTACAAATTACATATATATATCAACAATCATATTTGCCTCACACACATGCAAGTCAATTACTTGCACCCATCATAAAAGTATCATAATAATTCTCAATAATTATCAATTTGCCATTTCAATTAATTCAGTACATATACATGGCAAGGCAAGCATGAGTATCCATCACATACAACAATCACTATTCGATTTACTCATGCAATTTGAATGTTAACTCCTCTCCTACCTCAAGGGAAGAGCCGAACGGTTCCAATGCTCCGAATGCTCCTTCACATCATCTGGAATACGATCTACATACCATATGCAAGTATATTCACATGATTAATAACCATCATAATTCTAAGCACTTGTTAGCTTATTATAAAGCTTAACCCCAAGTCCTAGACTTGTTAAACATCAACTTATACAATTGTGTTAGGCTTCGGGAATTCCTTTCCCAAAGCCAAGATCCTCTAGATCTTAAAGGCTAACTACATCCCACATTATTTACTTCTCATCACGATTCATAATATATCAATAGAGGGGAAGCATACATGTTTCCGTAACATGGCATAGACATATACATAGCTTGCCATGGCCTTAAGTCATTCCCCACTCACCTCTAAGACAAACCACACATATACCCTTAGTGAATTCTCTTGTTTTTCCATACTAAAAGGGATTTTGGGCAACAATGAGCCCATGATAATTTCAACATTAAGACATGAGAAAAGCTTACTTTTAGTCTTAAAAATAGTGGGACATATCACAAATATCACCTATTAGTCCCAATTTGATAACCATAAAAAGTTGGGTTCAAAACCCTCTTAAACTTGTATTTTTCAATGCAGTGGGTTTGGTATTTTAGGCCTCATGAGAGTTAGAGAACTCCAATCAATGTGAGACCAATTCTCACACCTCCGTAACATAATTATCTACAACTTTCATGAAGAACTCGGAGGCCAAAAATGTCATTAAGATCCCCAAACGGCCCAAAAACAGCAAAGAATGCCTGTCGGGCAATTCTGTCGTAGCTAATCGATTAGGCCAAGCACATAATCGATTACACATGACTCAGAATGCTTATAATCGATTAAAGATACATTTGTAATCGATTACACATGTCCCAGAATGACTCTAATCGATTAGGAACCCATTTGTAATCGATTACGCATGCCAGAATGCAGAAATTATGCAGAAAATGCATAATTTTGGGACTTCTAACCCCCCTAACTTTCTCATATCAACTCCAAATGCTACCAAATTTTAACCACAATAAATACACATCATTTGTGACGTGTGGCCACTGGTCTCACTCAAAAATTCTTAAAAATGAGGGAGTTATGCACATAGAAGCATTTTACCCATTTTGAGGTACTTTTGTGCAACTCAAGGGTCATTTCTCACTTAAATTGACCCATTCCAATTTCCACAAGTTTTAATTTGTGCATGGAAGCTATTGGAACTACCCTATGTCATCAAAGCCACATAAAACTCTATTTGACCCCCTTCACTTGCATGATTATGCATAAAATGCACTTTGCAATCAACAATCATGACCAAACTACTTAAACCACATCATCCATGCTCTGAACTAATGCCAACAAGATTTAAATGCACAATAGAGGTTATGGATTCTATTTCTATGCCTTATAACCTCTTGGATCAAAATATGACCCATCCACTTGCTCAACCTTATACAAATCCACAACATATACAAAACATAACATTATACTCCTCATACACACAATTGCCACTTATAACATTCATCACATTATCAATCATCTCATCATTCAATATAATCATGGCTTAATCATTCATTAACTCAAGTATCCATTATCAATGGTTTTTAACCATTTTTAACATCATCATAAACATCAACAATCCAATTTAATTCTTCCAACCTCATTAATCAACACCAATGCTTCAAACATTCATCTCCTCATATAAAATCATTCTTAAGACATCAATAATCATCAAAATCACCTATTTACATAAGACCCCCAATTTATCATACTTAGGGTTTTCATCAAAACTCAATAACCATTTCTAATAACCACCACTAACAACCATCATCTTCTATCTCTAATCTTGCAATTTTCGTATACCCCTTCACACCCATCCAAAAACACATATAAATCACATCTCACCTTAAGGTTTTACAAAAAAATGGCTTCTAATCCATAACCCATTCATAAGGCACCCTCCTAACCAAATAGGAACCAAAACCTAGGGCCAAAAACATCAAAAGAGTAGAGAAATTTACCTCAATCTCCAAGCTATCCCAAGCCCTAGCATGTACACGAAAATGGAGGGAGAAATAGAGAGCTTCCAAGCATTTGAATCATCTCCCAAAATGAAGAAGAAGAAGCATGGTTGGTTGGGTATGGAAGGAGACTCACAAAAATGGTGAGCTTTGTAGAAGAAGAGAAGAAAAGAGAGAGTTTGTGTAGAGGAGAAGAGCAGTAACGAAAATGAGGGAGAGAGGAGGAGAAGCAATGTGTTTGCCAAAATGAGAAAAGAGAGCTACGGGAATAAGAAGGGGAAAAAGGGATTTTTGATTTTAAGTTTAATCCCCTTATTAAAATTTCATCGTTTTATAACTTACAGGGTCTCCGTTCGGGCTTAATACTAAATCCAAAAATTATTCTGAAGACATATTCGGATTCCCCGTAATATTCTTTACTGCCCTGACCAATAGCATCTCAATCGGAGATACTTGGTCTGACACCCATATCTCAGTCGGGTCAGTTTTCAGCTTATCCGGTCTGCATAAATCACCCATAGTCCCAAAAAATCTTAATTCAATTATTTCTAATATATTAGGACATTAAATAATACACAAATAATTTTCTAAACACTCAAGACCCATCAAATATTTATTTCCACTTAGTGGGTCCCACATTATCTGTTAAATCACCCGATTCCGGTAAATTTTAATTTACCGATAATTCATCTCTAATGTCTAATAAATTCTCCCATAATTATTCATCCATAAATAATTAATTATCCTCTTTCAATAAATTTATTTCCTTTAAAAATCCGGGATGTTACAACCGAGAGTGCCAAAGGTTTCCTTGATATTGTTGAAAAATATTTCACCAGTAATGAGAAGGCTGATGCAAGCAGTTTGCTTGCCAAGCTGATCTGTATGAGATATAAAAGAACAGGAAACATAAAGGAGTACATTATGGAAATGTCTAATCTTGCATCAAAACTGAAAGCACTAAAGTTAGAGCTGTCTGATGACTTGCTTATGCACTTAGTTTTGATTTCTCTTCCTGCACACTTTGGACAATTCAAGGTGAGTTATAATACTCAAAAGGATAAATGGACCTTGAATGAGCTCATTTCTCGCTGTGTGCAAGAGGAGGAAAGGCAACAAAGGGACAAAATTGAAAGTGCTTATTTGGCTTCAAATTCTCAAAATAGAAAGAGAAAGAACATTAAGGATGCTGTAGGAGGGACTTCCCAACAAAAGAAAGTTAAAAAGAATGAGAAAACACCTAATTGCTTCTTTTGTAAGAAGTCTGGACACATAAAGAAAGAGTGTTCCAAATACGCCTCCTGGCGTGTAAAGAAAGGGTTGCCTTTGGAGTCGACCGTCAAGTGATAATGAAAGATTTATCTATGTGAGTGATGACAACAAAGTTACGGTGGAGGCTATTGGAACTTTTAGATTACATTTAAAAACTGGATTTCATTTGGGTTTATTTGAGACTTTGTCGTACCATCTTTTAAGCGAAATTTAATTTTTATTTCTAATTTGGACAGATTTGGTTTTTCATGTTCATTTGGAAATAATAAATTTAGTCTCTATCAAAATTCAAATATTGTTGGTTTTGGTTGTTTGATTGATAATCTATATATGCTTGATGTTATTGCCTCTCGTAATGAAATACTGCAAAATAGTTCACGAGGAACAAAACATAAATTAAATAAGAACTCAGCCACTTTATGGCATAAGCGTTTAGGCCATATCTCTAAACAGAGAATTCAGAGGCTTGTGTCGGATGAGATTCTTGGACCCTTAGACTTATCAAAGTTTGAGGTATGCATTGAATGCATTAAGGGCAAACAAACAAACTCTAAAAAATCAGGTGCTGAAAGGGCTAAAGACGTTTTAGAATTAATTCACACAGATATCTGTGGACCATTCCCTACGACATCATGGAATGTATAACAATATTTCATTACGTTCATAGATGACTATTCAAGGTACGACTACTTATTTTTAATTCATAAGAAGTCTCAATCCCTAGACGTTTTCAAAATTTTCAAAGCTGAGGTTGAAATTCAACTTGGAAAGAAAATTAAGGCTATCAAATTTGACCGTGGAGGTGAATATTAAGGTAGATATGATGGATCAGGTGAACAACGTCCAGGGCCTTTTGCACTTTTCCTATGGGAATATGGCATCGTTCCTCAGTATACTATGCTTGGGAACCAAGCATGAATGGTGTTGCAGAATGTAGAAATAGGACTCTTAAGGATATGGTGAGAAGTATGATTAGTCATTCTTCTTTGCCAGAGTCATTATGGGGAGAAGCGCTTAAGACTGCAGTTTACATCCTAAACAGGGTGCCAAGTAAAGCAGTTAACAAAACTCCTTATGACCAAGTTTAAAATATTTACACATTTGAGGTTGTCTAGCTGAGGCACGTCCTTATAGACCGTATGAAAACAAGCTAGAATCAAGGACTGTTAGCTATTATTTTGTTGGTTATCCTAAACATTCTTGGGGCTATAAATTTTACAATCCTACTACTAAATCAATTTTTTGAGACGGGGAATGCGAGATTCCTTGAGGATTTTGAGTTTGGGAAGGAAGAGAACATAAGGAATGTTGTCTTTAAGGAAGAGCTGATTTTTAACCATGACCAAGTTCTCATGCCTATTACTATTCTAGTATCTACTCCAGTAATAGAGGACAATAATGGAGTTATTCCTAACATTGTCCCAGCACAAGACAACAATGAGGTTCTCCCTTAAGAACCTATGGAGCAATCTCAACAACCTCAAGAAATGCCATTGAGGAGATCCACTAGAGAAAGAAGAAGTGCAATTCTAGATGATTATGTTGCATTTTTTCAAGAACATGAGGATGGCATTAGTTTAATAGAAAATGGTCCACTTAATTTTTGTCAAGCTATGCAAAGTTCTAACTCTCAAAAGTGGATTAATGCTATGAAGGATGAGATGAAGTCCATGCAAGACAATAATGTTTGGGATCTTATTGAATTACCTAAAGGTGTGAAACCCATTTGTTGCAAATGGATATTTAAAACCAAGAGGGATTCAAAGGGTAATGTTGAGAGATATAAGACCTGTTTAGTTGCTAAAGGCTTCACTCAAAAAGAAGGCATCGACTACAAAGAAACCTTCTCTCCAGTGTCTTCGAAGGATTCTTTTAGGACAATCATGGCACTTAAAGCTCATTATGACCTAGAGCCCCATCAGATGGATGTTAAAACCACATTTCTAAATGGTGACGTAGAAGAAACAATTTACATGTTGCAACCAGAAAATTTTGTGATCGGTGACTCAAAGTCTATGGTATGCAAATTAAAGAAATCCATCTATGGTCTCAAATAAGCTTTACGTCAATGGTATCACAAATTTCATCAAACTATTACCTCATATGGTCTTGAGGCAAATGTAGTTGATGATTGTGTTTATCATAAATTTAGTGGGAGTAAATATATATTCTTAGTGTTATACGTCGATGATATACTACTTGCTAGCAGCGATATAGGCTTATTGCACGAAACCAAGAAATTTCTAACAAAGAATTTTGAAATGAAAGATCTTGGTGAAGCCTCTTTTGTATTAGATATTGAAATACTAAGAGATCGTTCTCTTGGTATCTTAAGGTTATCACAAGAGAGCTATATCGATAAAGTTTTAGATAGATTCAGCATGAAAGATTGTAAACCAGGAGATACCCCGATAACTAAGGGAGACAAATTTAGCCTCAAACAGTTCCCTAATAATGATCTTGAAATAAATGAGATGCAAAAGATTCCCTATGCTTTAGCTGTGGGAAGTCTTATGTACGCTTAAGTTTGTACTCGTCCCGATATTGCATTTGTAGTGAGAGTTTTGGACAGATACTTAAGTAATCACGGGATGCAGCATTGGAAGGCAGTAAAGTGTGTAATACGCTACTTAAAGAGAACAAAAGGATATATGCTCACTTTTTAGAAGTCAGACAATCTGGAGATCGTTGGGTACTCTGACTCTGATTTTGCTAGATGTCAAGATAGCAAACGCTCTATATCAGGATATTTTTTTATGTTGGCTGGAGGAGCTATCTCTTGGAAGTCTGTTAAATAGACTATTATAGCTTCTTCAACCATGACTGCAGAGTTTATTGCTTATTTTGAGGCATCCAACCATGGTATATGGCTGCGAAATTTTATGGTGAAGCTGGTAGGGTGAGGAAATATATAAATTGCGTAGATGATTCAAAACCAGTAAGAAGAGAGTGAAGTGAAGCATCTTTCTTCACACATTAACTAGTGTAACTGAATGGCTAAATAAATAGATGACAAAGCTCCCCACTAGACGCAAATAGCCAAATCAATACTAGGTAGTATAAGAGTGCTTTCTTTGATCGGCGTTCCCCAGATAGGTCGAAAAGCAGAAAGAGGTAGGGGCAATTCTACTCCTATAAGCTCATGTCATGTCTCCGTGGCTCCTGCTTTCAGAGGTGGATTCTTTGGCTGATGGTTGAGAAACTTGAGATGGGAGAGCAGCAAGCCAAAAGCTCATATCTGGCAATCACTAATTTGCATGTGGTTGATGGCATTGAAAGACCATTAAAGATCTATTGTGATAATAACTCAGCAGTTATTTATTCCAACAACAATAGTAGTACAACCAAGTCAAAATTCATTGATATTAAGTTTTTGGTTGTAAAGGAAAGAGTACATAATAAACAAATTTCTATAGAACATATAGGGACTAAATTTATGCTAGCTAATCCACTTACTAAGGGTTTTGTGCCTAAAGTTTTTCATGAGCGCATTGCTTACATGGGTGTAATTCCTAACAAAATCTTAATTTAAGTGGGAGTCCCGTTTATGCTATATGTTTCGGTTAATGTTTGTCATTTTGATTTAGCTTATTTTATACAAAACTTATATTATGATGATCTCTATAAAGAATAAAGTTTGGACAAATTGGAAATAGGCATGCCTAAGATCACATTGCATGTAATTTCCATGTCACTTATCCATATTTGATCTATGTCATCGAGTACATACAATTGTGGTGATCATTATGGTCTAATCAAATCCAATTACGATGAAATCTGCAGTGGTTCCCTATTGTATTATAAGATGGACTAAATTGTTTAAGGATAGTCTAAAAGTAAATAGCATACAGTTGTGTGCCTAAAGAATTTTGTAAATATAAATACTTAAATGAATATAAAGCCCAAGTGAGAGATTGTTAGATATTTTAATTTCTAATAATTAATATGGGATAATATATTATTTATAGAATTTATATTGGCTATTTAATTGTGCTCAATTAAGGTGATCTGATATTGGTAAGCCCGTTAGACTATTAACAATAATAATATGGGTTTATATGAGTGGAAACCAGGATTTAGCCCGTTATGGTTTAATGGGAACCCTAACAGGTATATAATCAACCAGTGGTCATGGTCCCCAAGATATCAAATCAAAACCTAATTTTCTTTGCCCCATTAAATGAGAAATATCAAGTCCTATTAAGAAATCTAGTGATTTAGCTGAGGAAGACCACAGAACCAACAAACTATTCTACTGTTACCTTCAATCAAGACTAATGGATCCAGGTAATTCTATAATACTCCTCTTATTCGATAATCTAACGTAATGGTTCTTAAGTTTAATTTGGAATTCCATAAAGATCAATTGGGAATTTTCCAACAACTTTATCTTATGAGAATTATTACCATGATGTGAGAGAATTAAGGGAATCTATAGAAGACAGATAATTGAGAGAAGATAAGAGAGATCAAATGATAAAATTATATTAAGAGAGCGGGAGAATTCTATTGTCCTCCAAGTTTCCAGTCCAAAAAATTCTGACACACTGCAAGTATTAGCTGGCAAAATTTTATGACCATGGGTGTAATCAAAAGGTGGTCCGCTGTCCATGTGTGCACGGAAAATGACAAAAGGCACTGGGTGGAACCGGTTCTAGGAAGGTGCTTTTTTTTTTTAAAATCAAAACCTTAAGGGTGTTTTCGTCAATTAGGGGGACATCAAGTAGGGAGGCTTGTTCAATTATTGGAGTCAATTTTTGAATTATTTAAACCCCAAGCAGGGAGTCGTCCAAAAACAAAAGACTTGTACCAAGTTTCCAATCTTAACATGTTTGAAAAGTTTTGAAGCATCATAAAGAAAGGTTCTATTTGCACTGGTTGTGAAAGAAATGGCAAATGAGGTGGGTGTAGTTTTAATATTTCAAAGGTTTTTATAGATTATTGGAATCAATTTTTGAATTATTTAATTTAAATAATTTTTGAAAGAATATTGGAATATAACATTGATAAGAAAATAATTGTTTTAAGTTTATAAATGTTTCATTAAATAGAAAAAAAAACCACCTATTTTTCTTACATTTACTGAGACTGATTTTATTTTTCAATGTAGTTATGTTGATATTCCATATTTTGGGTATCATTATTATTATTATCATTGTTATTGTTATTATTATTATTATTATTATTATTATTATTATTATTATTATTATTATTATTATTATTATCATCATTATTGTTGTTAATATTATTATTATAATTTTAAAAGTATGTTTTTGTCGTTGTAGGCTAATCTTAAAGAAAGCATGGGTAATGAAAGATTTGTTGACTTGCTAGCGAAAATGGAAGACATTTCACTGGCACAGGTTAGATGTATGCGTTTTGTGCATTTAGAGGAAGCATACATATTCTACAATAAGTATGGGAAAACGAATGGGTTTAGTGTAAGGAAAAACAAGAGACGGAAAAATAAGAATGAAGAATTAATATGGCAGCAGTTTACATGTTCAAGTGAGGGGCTAGGCGTTTAAGACTTACCAATTTGGGCAACAGACAAAGAGATCATCGACGTAAGACTAGATTTGGTTGTTTGGCACAAATGCAGATACAATTTGATTCAGAGTGTGGAAATTAGTTTGTGACTGTTTTCTACGATGACCATACCCATTGTATGGTGGCGGACAATTACAGCAGGTTGTTAAGATCCCATTGGAAAATGTTAGATGTCGACGTGACTCAAATGGAAATTATGAGGAGCAACGAGATTAGTACAACAAAAGTGTACAACACATTTGCAACACAGTCCAGAAGGTATGATCTAGTTGGGTTTAGACAAAAAGACATGTATAATGAGATATAAAAATCACGATGATTGGAGGAATCAGAAGTGGCCAAGTCGGAGAAATTTTTGGTTGCGTTGCATAAGGTTGATCCGTATTTATTTTAGAGTCATAAGATCAATGATGATAGAAGGTTGTTACATTTGTTTTGGTGTGACAGAACTAGTCAGAAAGACTACCAAATTTTTGGTGATGTTATTGTTTGACACAATGTACAAAGAAAAATAAATATAAGTGTCCGGTTGTGATCTTGAGTGGTGTGAATCATCACAAGCAAACATGTGTATTTGGTTGTGCTTTGGTATCAGACGAGCGGATCCTGACATATGTTTGGTTGCTGGAACAGTTTCTGGTTACGAGCGATGGTAAAATGCCAAAGTGCGTGTCATTACAGATGAGGATCAAGCAATGAAGCAAGCGATAAGTCGAGTGTTTCCAAATTCTTATCATAGGCTATGTGGTTGGCATTTGATAAGAAATGTTACAACTAAGTTTATAACCCCGAGTTCATTAAGTTGTTTACTCAATGCATGCTTAGCGATTGTACCGTTACCCAGTTTGAGGAAAAGTGGAATGTTGCTTTAGTGGACTGTAACTTGGTTCATGATGTGTATACACATGAGTTGTATGTAAAGAACAAATATTGGGCATCTGCGTATTTGAAAGGGAATTTTTTTACAGGCATGTGAACTACTTCTCGATGTAAAGGATTGCATGCCCAAATGGGCTGGTACGTTGATGGAAGGAATAACCTGAAGGAATTTTTGTTCAAATTCAACAGGTGTGTGAAACACATGCGTAACAATGAGGTTGAAGAAGATTTCAAGTCGATGTATGCGGAACCGATCATGGTGACCGATGCTGTGAAGTTGGAAAGTTTTGTTGCGAGTCTATATACAAGAAAAATGTTTGGTGACTTTCGTTTGTTGTTAGAAAAGTCGAGAGGGTATCAACTTGTTGACGTGTTACAAGGAATATCCTAGACAAGCTACAAGGTTTTGTTCACATCAAATGACCACGTTGACAAAACCGTTTCACATTGGAAAAGTTATGATGAGATCCGATGCTCATGCATGGGGATGGAATCGTTAGGTTTACCGTGTATGCATATTCTCACCGTGTCAAAATATTTAGATGTTGAGTACGTACCTTCATGTTTGGTTTATCAAAGATGGACAAAGAATGCAAAACCAGTAGTCACCATCCCCGACGTATGTACTTTGGTATCTGATGACCCACAGTCAAAATTTAAAATTTGATTTAGTGTTATAAATTTTACGACACGTGATGTTTGTCGTCTTGCCTGTGTTTTTTACGAGGATTTTAGAGATATGAGGAACAAGCTTTTTGATGAGAAAAAAAGGTTATTGGCTAAATATGGCCATTTTGTTAGGGTTGGAACCCATGTTGGGAGCTCTAATGAGTCCATTAACAATAACTGTGCAAGCATAGACGAAATTCATATTAGCCAATGACATATTATGAGGTGTTCTATTTGCCAACAGCTAGGATATACAAGGAGGAAATGCCCTAATGCGAACATGCTCAACTCAGGCGAAGGACTATCTTGTACACACAATGTCATCTACTGATAATGAGTGTGTTGAACTATTTCTATTGGGTATTATAATTGCACTAAGTTAATGTAAGTTATTCTACAAATATTAATCTTATGTCTTACTATAATGTTAACGTTATGTGTTACTATAATAAGTTTTAGTTACTACAATGTTATGTCTAACTAAGTTTCAGTTGCTCTTATTATAGTTTGCAATGATGAATTAAAATTTTATTTAGTAAAACAATATTATAGACATCAAAATCATACGGTTTCTCAAATTGAAAATTAAAAATTCGTTGGAGGTCTTACAAATTGAAAATTACACATTCTAAACTAACATAAAAACATCACTTAACAAAGTCATACATTTGTTGGATTCAACAAATTTGCAATCAGAGAGGTCTTACAAACTAAAAATTAAAAATACTTAACTAAGATAAAACATCACTTAACAAAGTCACAGATTTGTTCGATTCAACAAATCTACAATCAGAGAGGTCTTACAAATTGAAACTTAAAAATACTTAACTAAGATAAAAACATCACTTAACAAAGTCGTCAGATTCAACAACATTTACAATCAGGTAGAGCTACTCCATACCATTTGAATTGCATTCTCAACATACTCCTTGACATCATTACTGGAGCTCAATACACCCTGGGTTGCAGTTTTTAATCGCACCAATGGCTCGTTTAACTGCCATACACAAGAAATTGGATCAATTTACAGAATACTTTTTTAACTTAATTATCTTATTATTGAGTTTAGGGTTTAGTACTTACCACCCCAATCGTATTCTTTTGAAAATGGTCTCCCATGTTAAGCGTATGAGTTTCATTCCACAAATGGTTACCTTTTTATCATGCTCAGATTACCAATATTGGTTGGGTGTAATTAATGTCTATATTAATTGCAAACACTATCTAATGATTACTAGTACCGCGTATAAAATCTTTTAGAATCGCACTTCAGAACTGAAAATCTCCCCACGTCACTATTTGTAGCTAGAGAATGTCTAATCATAAACAGTAACATATTAAATAGCTGCTGTACTTATATCATTTTGAAATCTATGAAATATTAGACGACCCGCCAAAACATACTTCCCCAAAACAAAGTTTTTTAAATTACCATTGAACTTAAATTCTTAAATTACCATAAAATTTAAATTTCTAAATTACCATCAAATTTTAACTAATGCCTTTATCGTAAAATCACATTATAAAATACTTCCCCAAAACAAAGATTTTTAAATCACCATCAAACTTAAATTCTTAAATTACCATAAAAATTGATTTTTTTAATTACCATCAAATTTAAACTAAAGTCTTTATCGTAAAATCACACCAAAACATACTTCCCCAAAACAAAGATTTTAAAGTTACCATCAAACTTAAATTACCATAAAATTTAAATTTTAAAATCACCGTCAAATTCAAACTAATGCCTTTATCATAAAATAAATCACATTAACAAGAAATCTGAACAAACTACCGTCGTGGTGTCTACTAATTGTTCACCTTTTTAAACCTTTTATTTTAATTGATCTATTTTAGTTAACTAATTTTAATTAAACAAACCTTTTATTTTTTCACACAGAAATGCTCTCATGTTTACCACCTGCCCCTGCACCAGTAACCAAATTTAATCAATAAGACAAATATATTGAAGCATAAAAACATAAACCAACAAAGAACTTAATAATATTTAGAAAATACTTATCTTTTTTCACACACACAAAAAGGCTTCCTAGTACCCAACAACAAAGTAGCCAAGGCAGTCAGCACATGCACTAATAGCAAAATTAGTAGAAATAAAGAATCATGGAGATAATGACACATTGACATATTGGTTTTTACTTCAAGAATTTTTTTCCTCGTCTGGTGTTTGCTAAGAAAATCCAAGGATTACTTAAATATTGAAAGAGCACATTGTACTAGGGATGAAGAGAATCACATTACTTATATGAGATAGCGAGTTTCCAAATGCTTTCATAGAAAAATTAAATTATGTACACAGACAAAATAAATTGATCAAAACTAAAAATTTTGCTTCCGCGTACTTTGATAACAAGCTAAATTTTCCAACAGTTTCTTTCGAGGAATAGAAAGTAATTTAGAAACTTCTCACAACATTGTGTAATAATATGGCAAACCAAACAGATTCTCATGTTATAGTATCCTGTGTCCCCTACAAATCCTATCTTGCTATGCTATACTAATCACATGCAGGATAACTTATTGAGAGAAAAAATAGAAATAATGAAATATGTAGATAATGACGTACCTATGTTCTCTTCAACACGAAGAACAAAATATCTGCATAATACAAGTATAGTTTGATAAGCGTCCTGAAACACATGAAGTCAAGAAGGTATGATGCTAAACAACTAAAAGCTAAACGTCATGGAAAACCATCTGTTGTTGTCAATTACAGGTTCCACGGGGTGCGGCTCTCCTTTTCTTAAAAATGACCAAGCATATAACTCACCTAGTTAAATTTATTTCATTGGAAGAACAAAAGATTAAGGTTAAAAAATTAGTAGTATAATCTAATTAAAACAGGTTTAACATGATCTGACCTGAGTTCTTATCCTTAAGCCTTATGATGCATTCTTCTCCCTTGATAATGACTTTCTATTACAACTATAATAGATTTCTAGTGTAATCTCACTCACTCTTCACTCACACAGCAAAAGAGGGAAACAACTCACTTAGTTTTGTAATTAATTTCCTGCCTTTCTTCAGTACATAAGGGTGTTATTTATAACCCCCAACTCCCTTCCCTCTTTCTCACTCTAATTACTTATCTAATTATTTTGTTAAGATAGGATTCTAATCATTACTAACTACTTATCTTATCTAATTTCTTTCTATAAGATAAAATCCTAACTAATTGGCCCTTTATTATATATATATATATATATATATATATATATTTGACTTATCACAATTGTCCCCTCCTTTCAAACGGACTTGCCCTCAAGGCCTTCAAGAACTCCAATTGAAGTTTGGAAATTGTTGTTGCACTGCATACAGTTCCTTCCAAACTGCATCCTCAGGATTGGTATGTCGTCATTGAATAAGCACTTCAGTGATAGCTCGGTTCTCGTTCTTCTTCATTCTCCTATCCAAAACCGCCAGTGGCTGCAACTGAACTTCCCTTTCCTCATTATATATAGGCAGATTAGTGGAAACCATATGGGCACCATGATGTTTCTTTAACAAAGATACATGAAACACATCATGTATTCTTGTTCCAGCAGGTAATTCAAGTCTGTAAGCAACCTTTCCTATTCGCTCCAACACCTTGAAAGGTCTATAGTACCTAGCTGCCAACTTATGAAAAGCATGGTTTGCTAAAGTGAGCTGCTTATATGGCTGAATTTTCAAGTAGACTAAATCTCCACATTTAAACTCCTTATCCACTCTTTGGAGATCAGCATAATGCTTCATTCTTTCCTGGGCTCGAAGCAAGTTGTTGTGGAGTATCTTTGTTATTTCATCTCTTGTTTTAATGGTATAATCAACGACTTCCACCAAAGAATGTCCAGTCAAAGCACTGTTTGGCATTGATGGAGGGTAGCCATATAAAGCTTCAAAAGGGGTCAGTTTAGTTGCACTATGAAACTTTGTGTTGTACCAAAGTTCTGTTGAAGAAATATATTCTGACTACTTCTTGGCCATGTCGCCAGTGACACATCTTAAATAAGCTTCCAGTGTTTTGTTGAGGGCTTCTGTTTGGCCATCTGTCTGAGGGTGAAAGGCAATTGACCTCAAGAGTTTCACCTTGTGTTTCTAAATTAGTTCAGTCCAAAATGAACTCATAAATATACTATCTTTGTCTGATATTATTTCACTTGGCTAGCCATGCAATTTCACAATATTATCCATGAACAATTGGGCTACCTTAGCAGCTCCAAAAGGGTGAGCTAATGGTAGGAAATGTGCATACTTTGTAAGTCTGTCACAGACAACAAAGATGACAGTCATGCCATTTGACTTGGGAAGACCTACTATGAAGTCCATTGAAATCGACTTCCAAGCCCTATCAGGAATAGATAATGGTTGAAGTAACCCCGCTAGCAGCTGTAATAAAGGCTTGTTCTGCTGGCAAGTGATACACTCCTGCACCCATTCTTTGACTGCCTTCTACAATCCTTTCCAATAAAATTGGTCTTTGATTCTTCGATAAGTTTGGTCATCTCTGGAATGCCCTCCAATCACAGAATTATGAAATTGATGTAGTATTTTGGTTCTAACCGTTGAGTTTGCTCCAATGACTACCTTTCCTTTTCTTCTCAAGAACTGACCATCAAATGTATAATGCTTGTAGGGCTGTTGACCCAATCGTATTTTATTTACTATTTTCTGTAACTTATGATCCTGCTACCATGAGTCTTTAGCTTCCATCATCAACTGGGATGTTACTTAGAAGATTGCAGCCAAGCTTCCTTCCTGTTGCTGTCTTGATAATGTATCAGCAACCACGTTCTCCTTTCCTTTCTTGTACTCTATGCTAAAGTCCAGTCCCATCAGTTTTTCTAGTCCCCAATTCTGCATTAAAGTTGTTGGAGGTTTTTCTAGTAAGTGTTTAAGTGCCTTTTGATCCGTTTTGATGATGAAGTGTTGCCCGAGAAAGAAATGTTGCCATTTCTTGACTGCGAACAGGATGGCATAGAACTTCTTTTTATATGCTAACAGAAGATGATATTTTGGTCCCATTGCCTTGCTGATGTAGGCTATTAGATAACCTCTTTGAAGTAATATAGCCCCAATGCCAATACCGGAAGCATTTGTCTCCACAGTGAAGGGTTGGTCAAACTCAGGTAAAGCCAAGGTAGGAGCTGAGATCAAAGCTTCCTTTAACGTAGAGAATGCATCTTCTATCTCCTTATTCCACTTGAAGTCAGTAGCCTTCTGTAGCAACAGTGTCAACGGTTGAGCTATCTTTCCATAATTATGGATAAATCGTCTGTAATATCCTGATAACCCAAGAAAACCCCTAAGTTCTTTAACTATTGTTGGCCTAGGCTAGATTTTTACTGCCACTATTTTTTCTTCATCTGGCTACACCCTTTTTTCTGAGATTAAATGGCCCAAATAGTCTATTTTTGTTTTTCCAAAACTACATTTTTTGTAGTTGAGAGCTAGGCTATTGTCCTGGAGGAGCTGCAGTGTTGTACTCAAGCATTTAATGTGCTATGACCATGTTTTTGTATATACCAGAATATCATAAAAAAATACCAGGATAAACTTCCTAAGATATTCTCTGAAAATGTCATTCATCAAGTTCTGAAATGTAGCTGGTGCATTGCTCAACCCAAAAGGCAAAACCACCCATTCATAGTGACCACTATGCGTTCTAAATGCTGTTTTATGGATGTCCTCCTTTGCCATCCTAACTTGGTTATAACCACTCCTTAGATCCAACTTGGAAAAGTAACATGCACCATGGAGCTCATCCAACAAGTCTTCAATTAATGGTATGGAAACCTATTTTTGACTGTTAAGGCATTTAACTTACGAAAATCTATGCAACACCTCCAAGATCTATCTTTCTTTTTAACCAATACTAGTGGAGATGCATAACAACTACCACTTTCTCTGATAAAGCCAGTGTCTAGTAATGCTTTCACTTGTCTCTCAATTTCTGCTTTTTGTGCATGAGGGTATCTATAAGGTTTCAAGCAAAATGGTTTGTCATTGAGCAAGGAGATCCTATGGTCATACCTTCTATTGGGAGGTAGAGTGGTCGGTTCTTTGAACAATTGTTGATAAGTTTTTAATAGAGCATCCAACTCAGATTGCTGATTTTGAGTTAGACTTTGAAGATCACCATATGTAGAATCATTGTAGTAGTATGGTCCTTGCACAGCCAGCAACATTGCATGACACTGGGTTGCTTTCATTTTGCCAGTGAGTTCACTTATATCTGTTGATACCTGTTTACCTTGTAAGCAAACCAGATTTCCTTGGTGTTCGAATTTCATGGCCAGCTAAGCACAATTCTGGCTAATTTTCCTGAGTGTCTTAAACCATTGCATCCCCAAGATCACACCCAAGGTACTGCTAGGCAAGACCAAGAAGTCTGCTACAAATACAATATCATTAAATTTCCATTGCACTTGACTACATTTCTTAGTTATCATAAGTTGCTTATCTGATGCAACCATAACAGGAAAACCATGAATATTTTGAGATTTGAGTCCTAATGTTTTGACCCAATTTGTACTAATAAAATTGTGTGTGCTTCCTGTGTCTATTAAGAATGGTACAGTTTGCCTCTTGATAATTCCTTTCATTTGCAGTGTGTTACCACCAGCCACACCTTGTGGAGCATTTAGAGAGATACAAACATCTACATCCTTGACTATATCTAAGCTTTACTCGATAAGATCATTGTCCTACTCCCCGTCAGATTCTGATAATATATTAACAACCACTTGATCTTGAGAGCAAAAAATAACATTTAGCTTTCCCCACACCTTACAATTTTGCTTATGATCTCGATCCCACTTTTCCCCACAGAATCGACACAACCCTCTAGCAATCCTATCACTAACTTGTTTTCTAGAAATGCTGTTAGCTGTAGATACTTTAGAATTATTTGTAGTTATTGGCTGCATTGTGTTTTGAGTTTGTTGCTGATGTAAAGTTGTAATTGGAGGAGCTTTATTATTTTATGATGTCGTATACCAGGTTCTTGAATACTTGGCTTGTGACTCTGTTTGAACCAGTTTCCCCGGAGAAAATTTCTTGGCCATCTCTTGGAGAACTTCGTCTTGAAGTCTGGCTATTCTAACAGCTTCTTGAATTGAAGAGGGTCTATGAACCTAGACTGATTCCTCCAATTCTACGGTCATGCCAGATAGAAAGAAGCTTAATGCCAACTCTTCTGATATAGCCACTCGAGCCAAAAGTGTGTCAAACCTCTCAAGATAGTTGATCAAGGGGCCTTCTTACTTCAATCTTACAAGTTCTGCCACTGGGTCATCAAATGCACCATTGTCAAACCTGCTGCCTGCGTCTTGCAGAATCTGTCGCCACGTCTTGTGCTTGTTATTCACATTCTGTATGTAATGCCTTTGCCAAGCAAAAGCTTTGCCATCCATGGAGAGTAGCAACAAACGACTTCGTTGCTCTTCCGGTGTCCCTTCCAGTTCAAAGAACTGTTCAGATTTTGCCTTCCATTCACAATAGTTAGAACCATTAAAAGAAGAAAAAGGCATTTGAGCCCGATCCACCACCAAAACAGTGGTTTCAGGAGTCTCACTGTGGTTTTCTTCCTCGGTTGTGACCCTGGGTCCCTTATGTTGAGCTGTGATAGAAGCTGTTAGTCCTTCTATAGATTTCTGCATCATCTCTAATGATTTTTGCATTAAATCTTGAAGATTAGAAACAGTTTTCTCATAAAATTCCATGCGTGTCTCCAGCTCTTTTGTTGACACCATCGTCCCCTAGCAAATTGATACCAATTGTTACAACTAGAATAGATTTCTAGTGTAATCTCACTCACTCTTCACTCACACAACAGAAGAGGGAAACAACTCACTTAGTTTTGTAATTAATTTCCTGCCTTTCTTCAGTACATAAGGGTGTTATTTATAACCCCCAACTCTCTTCCCTCTTTCTCACTCTAATTACTTATCTAATTATTTTGTTAAGATAAGATTCTAATCATTACTAACTACTTATCTTATCTAATTTCTTTCTTTAAGATAAAATCCTAACTAATTGGCCCTTTATTATATATATTATATATATTTGACTTATCACACTTTCAATATCCCATCCCATGCCCTTTTATGACATCCTGCTCATTTGCCCTGCAATAAACTTCATGAATAAAAATATTAGGCAATCACACACTTAGTAGCAACCAAAAGAAAAAAAAAGCATAACCACAAATGGCAAAAGTTGAAATCAATTCCTTCACAAAAAAACATAAATCCACAAAGGTAATGAAAGAAACAAAACAATAAGAAGTATAGCAAATGTACTAGACAGATCCAACACCCTTCCATGGACACCAAATAGCACAACTTCATTACCAAGAAGACTAAATTAATGACTTCAAATATTATGCTAAAGATGCACTAAATAGATCACAAGCACAACAGATCAGAAGCTATTATTTGGAGTTGATCACAAACCTGTAAGAAGCTGCACTCTTCCTTGGGGGTATCTGCATAATAATAGAAATCCATTAGTTGACCCCAAATTTAACTCTTTTAACCACAATTTCATAACAAGCATAAATTACAAATTTGATCACTTTTATAAAATTCGATCATTTTATACCCCCATTCAGTTTAAACCCGAAATCTAGACAGCAGTGCGTGATACTTGCAAGGGAACAAAAAACACCAAACAATTCAAATGACATGTAGTGTAAAAAAATTTAAACGAAGGACAATGAGAAGAATTTACATGAAATCATTTTACAGACGCATGAAACCTTTACTAACATAACTCCGTAACTAAACATGACAAGTATATATTTATTAGACATAAAAGGTATCTTCACAAATTAAACTAAATAAGAACAAGGGATAAGCTTTTACAACATCTAGTAAGAGCTACGATCAAAGCAAGAGGTTTAGATTCAATGTTACCATTTCACAAATTAGTTATTAATGTTACCATTTAAAGAAAAAAATAGCCCATATAAACGGTACTGGTTTAGATTCAACATCCTTGATTATTAAATGAGTTAGAAGTACTGGAACCATAATTTGACTCAGTGCCTAAACAAACATGGCTTACGCTAACAAGCAAACATGGTCACAGCCAAAAAAACACACAAAACCTTATAATGATAGTTATGTCATTTAAAAGATTAGAGATTATGAAAATTACCTCTGTTGCTAACAAGCTCATCCCATAATCCACCAATTCATGCATGATTGACCTCCTGTACATGAAATTACAAAAATTGGTCATATCATCCAATTATAAAACAACTGCACACTCATAGTTAAAGATACATTTCTGTAATATTTACAAAATCCTAATAAAAAATAAGTAAAAAATATTCAAATGTTAGCATTAAAAAAACAAGGCACTAAAAGATACATATCTTTTTTTCAGATTTAGTGGTTTTCACTCCCTCCTTACACCGTCTTTATTGCAAGTTTAATCCCAACCAATACTCCCACAAGGAACCACGTTTTCATAGTAAGATCAACACCTCTCATTTCTTGGATCTTCTTCACCCGTGGTTGTATGTTCTCCGTCGTTCAGATCTGACACCCTAGAACAATGATGTTCCCATGCCCGACTTGCCTTCTCGTAGCTATAGTATGAGGCATGGCATGCATGTGGGTACCCAGAGATCTCCATTCGGCAGTCGCTCCAACAACTGTAAACCCCAGGGTTACAACCTTTAAACACAACATACCACTTTTTAGGATGGTGTTTCTTCAAACCATCAAAGCCGGCCATCTAAACACAGTACGATTCAATGAACGGAACGACAAAGGGATGAATGAGACATGGCTTACGGTGTGAGATAAGACATAGAAGATGTATGGTTTATAGGGTGGGATGACAGAGGGGTGGACGGAGACAGAAAGTTTTATTCCTGGGAAACGCACACAAAGTAGAGGTCACAAAAGAGACACAAGACGTAAGGGACATGGAAGATGGAGAATTGTTGTGAGAGAAAACAGAGAGAGCAGAGACGATGGGAAGGACATACTCACACTGTTCATATAATTATTACAATCCCTTACGTTTCATTTCTTGATGGGGAGGCCTAAGCCCAAGCGGTAACACGTGCACCCATCCACCCGTTAATGCTCACACGCGTCCCTCAATCTTCATGAGCCTGACACACTTGCTCTGTACTCATGTGTTTTTTTTAATAGTAATTACTGTAGTATGACATTTTACTCAAATGGCCCTCACATATTAAACCGATACCTATTCTTTCATCTATGCCGTTTGATTAATCTAAAGGTCCTAATAAGTTGGTCAGCATTGATCAGAAGAGTCAGATTTTTTTGACTGAAAACTTAGCGGACACTAGAATTCTCCGAGAATGAGTACATGATTTATAGGAGAGACTTTGCTAATAGAATTTTGTTATGACTCATAACAAAACTGAATAGAAATAGGATAGAAGGTCCACTATGTTCTAACCATATCTTTAACATTTTCATGTGTATGTTCATCCTATATTTACATGAGAAACAATGCACAAATATACATAAATAAAACTATAACATTCCCTTGTGTAAGCTGAAAGGGGGGACAACAGTTAATTTTTCCCTGAGAAGCTAAAACTTCTATTTAGACTAGTTTTGTTAAGATATTTACAAGTTGATCTTGGGAAGAAAGGTGTTCTATTACAAGAGACTTGTTAAGAACCTTTTCCCTTACAAAGAATAAATTAAGCCCTGTATGTTTGGTTTCGTTATGGAGTCCAGGGTTGAAGCTAATGGCCACACCAATTTACTTTGGATAGGCCAGGATAACCAGCATAATGCTCTTGTGTAAATTGGTATGACGACTTATCAAGAGTAAGACTATATTATGATTGTAAACAAATTTTTCTAAAAAACTACCCAGGAAGAGACATTTAATCAACCTTAAGAAATAACTCTATACTATTAATTTTGTAATCATGGTTCTCCTATTTATAAAGTATCCAAAGAGTAGTTATCTTCAAATCAATTGTCGTGACTACAATGTTTATAGATTGGCTTTGACTTCTTTAATAATTACGTATAAAATAGTCAAATTGACATAATAAATAAGGTTTGTGAATTGACTTTGACTTCTTCAACAAATTATTTAAAAATAAATTGAATGTATAATAATTGACCATTAATATTATTTTTAGTTATACTTTTTCTATTTGATCAGTATATACAATAACAAAAGTAACCTTCAATATTGATGAAGAAATTAATAACTCATTCATCTACTTTTATAAATATTAGTAATTTGACTCGTGTATTTGCACCAGATATATTTTTTTTATGTTCTTCATGCTTCCTATGGGAGACAAAGGCTTTTTACACCGGTCCCTTTTGGCTTTTTACACTGTTTGTATGACCGGTGTGGATGGAGCCGGTGAGAAAAATATGGACTTTTTACACCGGTTTTAGGACCGGTGAGAAAAAAAGATTTTACACCGGTCCTGTTTATGATGACCGGTATAAAAAAGGATAATTACACTGGTCCTTTTCTTTAAAATAGGTGTAAATATTAATTTTCTCACCGGTCCTTCTTCAAACCCCCGGCATAAAAACTTATATTTACACCGGTCCCTAAGGTTAGGCCCGGTACAAAAATTGACTTTTCTCACCGGTTCTTTTAGTTGGCCCGGTACAAGGTAGAGTTTTCTCACCGGTTCTTTTACTTAGGCCCGGTACAAAGTAGACCTTTCTCACCGGTCCTCTTAGGCAGGCCCGGTACAAAACTAGATTTTTCTCACCGGTCCTTTTGGTTTCGCCCGGTACAAAAAATATGCTTCTTTTTTTTATTTTTTTGGGTAGTCTTTTCATTCATGGGCATGCCAATTCAGTATTGCAATTTCAAAGTCAGCTAAAGGAAAACAAAATAAACCCTTCTTGTTTAGGAAAATAAAGGATAGCTAAAAGAGACATTAGACATCATATCACATCAATTTTGATTATGCTAAACGTCAATATTTTACTCTAATTCCTTTCCTTTAATCTTGTTCTTTACAACTACAAAAATGTTGTGCACATATAATCAGACATAGAAAATAGAACATACAAGGAAAAATGTTTCTTCAATGACCAAGAACTTAAAGAGCTTCTAGAGGGTGAATGAGGACTGAGATTGAAAAACAAAACCATCTTCTGGATCATCTTCACATCCTGCTAATAAAAGTTATGACTAAATCCCTGCATATTTAATAATAATCATTACATATTTAATAATCAATCACAAAAAATATTAGGATTATTATGTTTGTCCAGTGTATTTCCAATATACACCCATTTATGCAAACCAACATATTCATGGGTCAAAGTTTATATGCACAGAATAAATGGTGTTGTGAAATTAGAGGAGAAAATAATTAAAATTTCCATTTTACAAGGCTGCAACCAGCCAATTACTTATTTTTGAGTTTTCATCATAGCAGAATATCAATTAAATAAGTGAATGCAAATTTTCAATCTATTTTGGAACATATCTATGCATATAACAGTTTATATTCAACTTTGGCTGCATTTCCAAGCAAAAGGCAAGGCCATGAAACTGCCAACTCCAATTATCAATCAACATAGAACTTGAACCAAACCAAACAACAAAAATGGAAATAAGGTTCAAGAGGCAGTTCTAAAACCAGTTCAGAACTGGAGTATTAGCTAAAACCACTCCTTACTCTTACACTGGTTACCAATCAATTCAAAACCCATTTCAAAACAATTTAGAACCATTTTTTAAACCCTTAAACTGGTTTTAGAATAGTTTAGAACCCTTTTCAATCCAGAATTGGTTTTTAATCCCAGAAACAAGCATAATGGGGGAAAACATATCAATCAAAAACTAGTGCTGCGATCTAAACCAGAAGGACCAGTGAAAATTTGTAAGCATTCATTTTTAAGTAATTTCTAATTGTGTTTCACCCAGAAATAAAAGCAAAACTGATGATAACTTAGTAACTAGTTAAGTGGCTAAACACAATTAAGTAAAGAGTTACACATGTAGTGAAAACAGTTTTTAACCAACACAACTAATCCACATCATAGAATGAAAATAACTTGAAATACGGTTGAACTAGAATAGGAGACTCACTGTTTCTTGGGCGGCCCTTTTAATACCAAGACATCTTTAGAATGAAGGAGGCAACACTTCAAACAAATATCTTGCCCATCGTTTTTGAATGTCTTCAATTTCATCCTCGGAAAATGGTTCTCGATCGAATCTCTACAAATTCAAAACCAGAATGCATGAGCAACAAGAACATAAAGCACATGCAACTTAAACAAATTTACAAAACTACATATTTAAAAAATTACCTTGTCCCATGAATCAAGAGTGTTTGCTAAGACAATATCCAACATGTGCTTCATTACATAAAATCCACACTGCATGCTACCTAATGGTTGTGTTGGGCACTATAAAAATGACACCAATTAATATTAAAATGTGTAAGATAAAAATATGACAACCAAACAAATAAAAATCATGAACATCTAACTTACACTTGGATTGATCCATTAGGAGGTGTTAAACATTTTGTGTGTTGACCTAGCAACAACTGAGATGCTTGTATTGGTCTACAATAAAAATGGTTTTAATACAAAAATACTAAGTTAATAAGCTTAACAATAAGATATATACACAGGATGATATGCTTCATTAGACAATGGTAATTAATATAACAATTAACACTTACACTTGTAGAAGTTGTTTAAGTTCTTTGGATGGTTTACCCTTTGTTGAGCACAATAACACACACAAATTCTATTTTGGACATATTAATATCAACTGCCAATGTGACCTACATAAAGTGAAATAAAATATGTCATAACTTTTTAAAAAAACTAAATAATTAAAAGAAGACCATATTACTTACGAGTTAATAAAATACGGTGCAAGGTAAACCAATTTTCCTTCCGATAACCTGCTTTGAATGTAGTTTTGTATGTCCTCCTTTTTGTTTCCTTTATCATGAAGGAACGTAGGATCAATGAATCCATAGGTATTCGCGAGTTCCTTCTTCTTGCACAATTGATGTAGGTACCTAATTGAACAAAAATATGATTATTAATATATAAATCCTAAACATAAAAAACAATACATTTGTCATATAAATTTCATGTGAGACCCTAAAATTAACTTACATCATCCAAAATTGTATAATAGATATGTTTAGCATTTGATCACCTAAAGCAATCTCTAAAACATCATGCTTGGTGATGTATAATGGGATAGGAACATCCTTTCCTATAACCTCAACTCCTAACTCCAGCTTCAAAGGCTTCTTGCCAATTTTCACGGCCAATGTCCCTAAACGCTCAAGCAAGTCTTCTTCTTGTTGCAGAAAATCAGCTTCGCCCTCCTAACCAATTTAATAAATTCATTAGATATATGTAAAATATTTGTTAAAGATATAGAGCAAATTGTCAGTAATACCTTGGCTCCAAGTAAGATGATAAGCTTTCTTGGCCATACAATGAAGTGGTTAGGGGCTTGACCAACTGTTGATACCTCCTCAGTGGGTATAGGGACATGGGCATCTGCATCCTTAACCCGTTCAACCACCACTCTAACATAATGATCATCTAATTGCTTATGGTGTACGGTGGATCCCAAGTTATAAACCTTTCCAAAAGCTACTAAATGATAAGGATTCTCTATATATAACTCACAATCCTCTGGGGCATCAATCATATCCTGTTCTGGTGCATCTTCACCTTCCGGAACATAATTACTACCCTTTGTGCTCACATATTTATTTGAAGGTGGATTCCCTATGTCTTGGGTTTTTGTGAATAGAGAAGGGAGGCCTAAGGACTCCAAAGTTTGCCTAAACTCCAACCTTAGCTTCTCTGTGACCTGCTCTATGATTTGTTGAGTCACTTGCTCTTCAACTTGTTGAGTGACCTCTTGCCTTATCTCCTCTCTAATATGCATAATCTCATCCCGAGTCACATTAGAGGATCCAAGTCCTTTTCTGCTTGGAGGTTTTCCAAAGTACTGTCGTATGCCCACGCGTTGTCCAACACCACGCACACGACCATTATGTTCTGGACGCCCAATAGCAATAGATAGAATATCTTCTCGGCCAGAGGGTACTAAGGATCCTTCTGAGCTAAGTGATGTCAAATTGTCCTACAATCCATTTTAAATCATGTATGGCATTCAAAATATAAGTTAGCAAGTAATTTATAATCTTGTCCTATGCATGAATAAATCAATTAACTTACAATCTTTTCAGCAATCTCACGAGTTGCAGCGGATGTATATTCTCCATTCTTCTTCAACCTTGCTAACTTCCATTTCTCATAATGCTTAGGCGGAGATAGGGGAGGAAGTACTATGGATGGGTCTGCTTGGGATGCTTGCTCATATTCTTTCTGCTTTTGAGCCATTATCTTCTCCTCAAGCAATGGATAACCCCCACGAGATAATCTATGAGGATACTTATTCATTGCAGCAATCTCCTGTGCTCTTTTTCTTTCCCCCTATTTAAGTCGATTAAAGAAAACTTACCAATTAAATAGTCTGAAGAGTATGAAATAAACCAACTCATATTTATTTAGTTTTCAAAAACACTTACAATAAAGTTCACATGTTGGCGGTTCTTAACAAACTCCTTCCATGTTTCTTCATCAATGAATGTCCACTTCTCACAAGGCGACTTGTCTTTGTTTTTTCCAAACACCCATTCGCTAGTCAACTGTGTCTTAAATTGCTTCCAACGTTCCTCCACATAGGAAGGATATTTCCTTTTCAAATCCAAGTTGTTCGGAACATCATATGTGATCTACATGTTTCAACAAAATAACTTTAAATTAGCAAATGACCTTACAATCACTTTATAAGATTGACTATATTGCACTAATAGTATTACCGTAATCGTTTCCCAAATTTTATCCTTTGTCACCTCATCGACCTCACTCCAATGGTTACACAAGATACTATCTTTTTCACGTCCAAGCATCCCAAGGTAGCTATTGAATTTAGCTTTATTTGCCCCTTTTGGTAGTAGAGTCACTGAATCAAACTCAATTGGAAACTTTTGGTCTCCATTCCTACCGATTGCTAGCTCTTTCAACCGTGTAACTCGTCTTTCAACGCTTTCAGAAGACTCTTCTTGGGATGGTTGGTTTCCAGATGAATCAACCATTATGCCTGTATAAACATAAAAAATGATTAACATTAATATTGATACTTTCAAGCAATATAAGGTAATGTTGAATTATAGCATTATTAAATAATGTATGACTAACTTATTGTTATGCTGGAATGTTCTCCCATATCCCTTCATGATGATCATTCCGTGTGGCATGAACATAATCCACCTCAGAATTCATATTTGGCATCCTTGTTGACATAGGTGTCTCTGAAACATGTAAGGTGTCATCGATATCAAGTGTGGTTTTTCTAGGAAGAACCACTGACCACTGCTTGTTAGAAGGATCATTGATATAAAACACTTATATTGCTTATGATGCCATGATGAAAGGATCATCTTTATAAGACAACTTGCCAAGGTTCACCAAAGTAAATCCCAACTCATCAACATATACAGCACTATTAAGATCAACCCATTTGCATTTGAAAACAGGAACCCTAAATTTGGTGTAATCAATCTCCCATATCTCTTTAATACGTCCAAAGTATGATGTTGATGCCATAACAGGATTATTGTCCTTTGAGCTAGAGAAATGCATGGACTCAGCTGTTACCATGACCCCACTATTTTGCATAGTGCTCTTATCATCTTGGGACTTGGTATAGAATGAGAAACCATTAATATCATATCCATTCTAGCAAATTACATCATAATTAAGTCCATATGCTAGCCACTTTAATGTTTTAGACACAGTGACATCATTCTTAATAGCCTCTTTAAACCAACTTAAGAAGCTCTTGTTGTGCTCATTCAATAAAGCCTTTTCTTTTATTCTTGGCTTCTTTGCCTTGATGATGCTTTTATGCTTAGCCAGGTATGGTTGCACTTCATCAATGTTATTAAGTATATACAAATGTGCTTGATGTATTTCCTCCCGACTCATACTCTTTATCCTTGGATTTTGTAATCCCTTACCTCTATATGACTTCTGGTGACGAGACTCTGGAAGCCCAATAGCATCCACTTCTGACAAATAGTCAGTACAAAACTCAATGGCCTCCTCTGCAATATATCTCTCCACAATAGAAGCTTCAGGGCGTTGTTGATTTTTCACATACCCTTTTAATATTTTTATGTATCGCTCAATTGGGTACATCCACCGTAAATTAACAGGGCCGCAAAACCTAATCTCTCTCACTATGTGAATAATCAAGTGAACCATAATATCGAAAAATGAAGGAAGAAAATACATCTCTAATTGTCTTAGGATGACAGCAGCATCATGTTCCAAGTCATCTAATATTCCAGGGTCAATGGTTTTGCTGCAAACAACATTGAAGAAGAAACACAACCTAGTAAGGGCCTCTCTCACATTATTGGGCAAAATGCCACGAATAGCAACTGCTAATAGCTGTTGCATCAAGACATGACAGTCATGTGACTTCAAACCAAGTAACTTTAAGTCTTTAACTGAAACCAACTTTTTGATATTTGAAGAATAACCCTGTGGCACTTTGACACCATGAAGACAATCACAAAAACTTAATTTTTCATCTTTAGACAATGTATAACATGCCGGTGGTAAATACTTCTGCTTGCCAACTGTTTATGGAGCTAACCCTTCTCGTATACCCATTTCAACCATGTCCATTCGAGAGTTCACACCATCCTTTGTCTTGCCTGGTATGTTAAGGAGTGTTCCGATGATACTATCACATACGTTTTTCTCCACATGCATCACATCTATGAAGTGCCTTACATCAAGATGAGACCAATATGGAAGATCAAAGAATATTGATCTCTTTTTCCATATTCTTTTCATGTTGTCTTTCTTTTGGGTCTTCCCAAAGACAACATTGATGTCCTTCACCCGTTCATAAACTTACTTCCCAGTCAACGCTTTAGGAGCAATGCTATTCTCTTGGGATCCATTAAAAGCTTTTCTCAATCTCCTGTATGAATGATTAGGTTTGAGAAATCTTCGATGACCAAGGTAAACAGTCTTCCTCCCATGAGTAAGTTGATAGTAACATGTGCCTTCCTCACATATAGGGCATGCATGATGACCCTTAACACTGTATCCACTAAGATTCCCATATGCTGGGAAATCATTAATTGTACCAAATAACATCGCCCACAATTTAAATTTTTCATGTCGAAACCCATCAAAAATCTCAACGCCTTCCTCCCAAAGCATCTTCAAATCATTAATTAAGGGGCCTAGATATACATCTATATCATTTCCAGGCTGACTTGGTCCTGAAATCATCATAGACAAGATTACATACTTGTGTTTTATACATAAGTTTGGGGAGAGGTTATAGATAATCAAAAGAACAGGCCATGAACTATGTCTGCTACTTAAGTTGCCATAAGGGTTCATCCCATCTGTAGCCATACCAAGCCTAAGGTTTCTTGGATCGTCACCAAACTCTGGAAATAATTCATCAATTTTCTTCCATTGTAAACCATCAGCTACATGGCGAATCTTGTCATCACGTTGCCTCTCATCTGCATGACATGTAATGTTCTTTGCATCAATTGGGTTAGCAAATAACCTCTTGAACCTTGGAATTATTGGAAGATACCATAAAACTTTCGCCGGAGGCTTGTTTCTGCTATCGTCCCATTTAACACCTCCATCCTTCAATTTGTATCGTGATAAATGGCAAACAGGACATTCATCCAACTCTTCATGTTGCTTCCTATACAATATGCAATCGTTTGGGCATACATGTACCCTCTTATACTCCAGACCTACCGGACACAAAACCTTTTTTGCCTCATAAGTGCGATTCGGAAGTGTGTTACCTTCTGGTAGTATTTCCTTTAACAATTGTAGCAATTCAGTGAAGCTTTTATCAGTCCATCCATTTTTTGCCTTTAGGTTGACTAACTTTAGCACGGCTGACAATCATGTGAATTTAGCACAACCCGGATACAAAGGCACTTTGGCGTCACTACATATATTATCATACACACGTGCCTGTTGGAAGGTCTCAACTCCAATATCATTGATCATGTCCTCTAGTCGATCTTCCATATCTGAATCTACTTGGTCGGTTTGGGGTGCACTTGACATGGTAGATAGTGCCTCTCCATGCCATATCCATCTTTTATAACTTAGCATAATTCCATCACAGAGGAGATGCTCTCGAATTTCTTCAACTTTCAACAGAGTCTTATTTAAACAGTTCACACAGGGGCAATATAATCTTCCATTGATGCCATCAACGTTTCTTGTAGCGTAATCAATAAACTCTTCAACCCCATTCTCATACTCCTAGGTTGTGCGTAGTGCACTCATCCAACTATGATCCATGAGTTGGAACAACCTATTTAAATAATGAACACATGACATAAATATCATTCATAGATATTAACATCGTATCCATTATCATAGTTTAAAATTGGATTAAAAGGAATCCAAGACTACATAATTCTGATACAAGGTTACAAAACCTTACTAAGAAAATTAAAGGAAGTAGGGAAAGAAAAAGAAATTCTAAAAAAAACTAAGTGGAAATCTGTTTAGGTTCTCTAAAAGTCAAAACAGAAAATATTGTTAGAAAGCACGCAAGCACGCAAGAGATGAATGATTCTTATACATAAGAGATAAATACTATGATGACAAAGTCTTAAAATATAAACTATTCAGATTGAACAAAAACAGAAGACAAAGTTGCAACCTCATAAAATTTAAAGCAAGGAGGCTCATGAAACAAGAATTTAATTAAAGAACCAAATGATGAAGAATAAGACTATTATTTGAAGTCTATGTCTTAGCATGACAGAGTTACCTGGATAACAAGCAAGGGTGCAGCTAAGAAACAACCAGATGCAAGGAAATGACTACAGTTGTACTGTGCTGACTTACTGAGGAAGTAGAGGCCGAGTTGATTCAAAAGCTGAGGTCCTCTAAAAAGTAAACCAGATTCTGCAACAATAAATATTGTTAGTGATCTAATCTAATTAATAATTATAATCAATGGAAAATGACAAATATAGTCTATTTCTTGATCTAGTAAATCATGACTTTACTGCATTAACTATCATTAAAGAATTGAAGAACAAAAAATTTTCTGTAGTCAAACATACTCGTGAATAATAACTATACTCTTTATATTCATATGAGTACAAAACATTCATCTCAAGATCTATTACCCACATTTTAACAATACAAAGTAATATTTTATATGATGGTAACTTAATATTACAAAAACAAGAAATATACTTCACATAATTAATGAAAAAATAAGAAATTAATCGTATGACATAAGATATGTATATCAAATAATGAAGGGACTAAACTAAGGCTACATTTGGGGAAACTGCATAATTCAGCAACAAGATCTTACTAAATGAGAACTTATTCATAAATTTAACTGTGTAACTTGTAGAAAATAAAAATAAGCTTAAGAGCTTGGAAAGCTTCTTATTGAAACAAGCTAATAAGCTTAAAAGAGTATAGTCTACATTACACACTAAACACACAAAATCAATGAACACATTTATTTGCCTCTCATCGCACGAATTTCATATGATCATTATCTACTTCTAGATTCAATATGAAAAAAAAGTATACATCTAAATGTGCTTAATTCAGTGACTGTTTTTTTATTTTTTCTATTTGTATTAGTTTTTTTAAACTGGATCTGTGAACTGTATAACACACATTAGCAAAAACACAGAATAATGCAGAAACCTTTATATCCTTGGAGTTTACATATATATGGTTCACATGAAGATATAAATTGGTGGCTCATATTGCTCTGACACGCCAGTCAGTCTTGGAACCAAAAGCAGCTTGC
The DNA here is from genome assembly GCA_037962975.1 of Clitoria ternatea. Lineage (NCBI taxonomy): Eukaryota > Viridiplantae > Streptophyta > Magnoliopsida > Fabales > Fabaceae > Clitoria > Clitoria ternatea. Next base: position 212,525,485 of record CM075670.1, read on the forward strand.
TCATAAGGACTAGTGGTGGTTACTATAACTTCTTCACCGTGAACATTAGTAGTCTACGTTGTTCAAATTTTGATAACAGTGAATCTAACACATAAAAAGATCAAATCTGATATTTCTATAACATGTAGGATTAAAACAAATTAAATTAAAATTAGAAAATAATTTTAAAGTTAAATGATGAAAACATTATTTTTACCAAAATTGTCTTGAAAAATCAAGGAGTTCAACATTAATTAAACACTAATTTTTAACTAAAAAAAATTGACATATGATCCCTTGACTAGTAGCATTTTCCATTAATAAAAGATACACATAATAATAATAATGAAAAGTGGGAGATCACATATATAAGGGGACCATTGAGTTCCAATTACTTTATTGACTCTCTCTATGCATTTGTCATACCAGGATTCATCTAATCCTTGCTCTCAACAGACACCTTGATACCTTTATTATTCCCTTTATTATTCTTCACCGTGAAATGGAAAACAAATAAATCAATAGATGAGGAGAAAAGATAGTTAATATTTTCATGTTCAAAAAATAGCAAAAATAAGATACCTGTTTCTCAATCTCTGTAATCTGTTGCTGCTGTTGAGAGGGTGGAGTGATCTCAGCTCCGAGTATAATATCACAAATCTCAGACCGAGTTAAAACAGAAGTATTCACATTGTTTTTCTTAGTATAATCTGAATGTATAAGATCCCTTAATGTAACCTCCACCTATCAATGCATCATGCTTTAAGCTATTAATACCAAGTCAAAATAGAAAGCTACTGAACAAGGAATACTCTAGCAACACGTAACATTCAGTATCAAAAGTTTTCTAACAACTACTTCGAAGACTCTAAGAATTGAATTTAACCCAGTATTTCAAAATTTGTATTTGTATGCCAATAATTAATTAAAGATGACATTAATTTCATTGACAATGGATTACTCCTTGATATATATTCACTGAACCAATATAAACCTTGAAAGTATCTTTATGAATGAACATATCATTAGTGAGGTTGATGAATCATCAAATCAGATGATAAACTAATCTTATTCATAAAATATAAAAGTCATACAGGTAGTGGTTACTCTCCTATGGCTAAACAAAGAAACATACAATTACTATTCCAAAGCACTAGCACCAAGTAATTTGGCTAACCTGAAAGTGATAATCATGGCCAACCAGCCACCACAAAGGAACCTAACACAAGATTTCATCTTAGTCGTATTTCCAATCTGAGCCACCACCAATCCAAAGACCAGCAAGGCCAAGATAGCCACTGCCACAACCACAATAAGCCTTATCTTGTAATCTCTTATGAAAATAGCTGACATTAAAGGCACAAGTGCACCAATAGAAAAACATAGTGCAGATGCCAAAGCAGCATGAAAAGGGTTAGGCAATGCTCTTTTCTCTATCTCCATCTCCAAATCTTTATTGTTATTCGAAATCATGCATTTTACTTCAGAGTTTCCTTTGAATCTAAAAAATAGAATTATCTAATCAATATTGATTTATATATTATTTAAGGTTGATCAACCTTAGTTAAAAACCATTAAACCAAAAATCAAAGAAATTCTACGCACCAATATAAACACATATATAGTTCAACTGTTGGTGGGGAAGTGTTTATCGCATTTCTATAGCAGTAGTGTTTGTCGTGTTAATTGCGATATATAGTACTAATTTGATGCAAAGGATGAAATATTTGTTCCATCTCTATTAGTTATAAAGTCAAAATACACTTTTCATCTTTTAAAATTTAAAATTTAAGGTTTTGAAAAAAAAGTCTTTCTAAAACAAAGAATAATTTTGATCCTTAAAATTTTTAAGTTCATTTAAAAATAATCTTCTATTAGAATTTTCTGAGATGGTTATCGTTTATACCATTTTAGAAGTGACACATTATTATCATGTATAAATTATTTTAAAATTTTAACTTTTTACAATAATCATCAGCCTTTTCATACCCTTTACCTCACATTCACAATTTTATAAACATATATAAAAAAATCCTAACAACCTAGTATCAACAGGTAACATTCAGCTTTATTGTTACTTCTTTCATCCTATAGGTTAAACATTTCATGGTTTTCAGGTTCTTTTCAGGTTCCTTCTTTTCAGTTTTTCACCAATTTACATCCAATTTTACACTTAGCGTGGATAATCTGATCACTAGTCTTTATAAGGCTGAATTACCAATTAAAATCACAGATGACATACATTACATGAAACAGATAAGAGGCCCTTTACACACCATATACTTGACTTATCATTTCGTTCTTCATTTCCTTTCATCATTAAGGCATTGCATCAAATACCAGATCCACACTCCTATCCACAAACTCAACAACCTTAACACATGCTAACTAAACCCCAAAGGAAAAAAATTAAGGAAAAAAAATTACTACTTTCAGCTCCATGTTTCATTACTCATGCAGAACCACCAATGCAAAATATTCTCCATTGAAAATAACAAACTAAATCAAACATAAACTAAAACAAAGAACTCACATTAGAAAGTAAAGCAAACAGATTCCAGGGGGAAGGGGGTTTGAGAGGATGACCTTGGTGAGGACCGGGGCTTGAGAGAGATGGCTTCGCAGCTTTGGTTTGAGAGGATGAGCTTCGTAACACTGACACACAGAGGATGACCTTCGAGGGGTTATTACTCAACGAAGCACAGAGATGAACCGACCTTCGAGAGATGACCTTCGTAGCACTGACGCATAGAGGATGACCTTCGCAGCTTTGGTTTGAGATGAACCGACCAAAATCGTCACAAACAGAAGAGATGAACCGACCTTCGAGAGGGCTTCGTATATGCAAAGCACTGAGATTCGAAGGATTTGCAGAACAGAGACGTCAGGCTTCGAGGGTGAAGGGATTGGTGAGGGCTAGGGCTTCCAAGAGTGACTGAGCTTCGCGTATAGCTTTTCTCCAAAAGGAAAAGATTTCTCACCGGTCCCAAATATAAGACCGGAATAAAAATAATAAAAAATAACTATTTCTCACCGGTCCAACTATCAGACCGGTACTAACTTTACATTTCTCACCGGCCCAAATTATAGACCAGTACAAAAATTACTATTTCTCACCGGTCCAACCAGCAGCCTGGTGTAAAGTTATTTATTATTTACAAAACTGCCACCGCCTTGTTTTTTACACCTGTCCAACTACAACCGGTGAGAAAAGTCTGATGTAAAATGTCTTTTTTCCACTAGTTTTGTTACAATAAAATAATCTATAAATTATAATATTTATGAATATATTTTTGAGTTTAAATATTAATATATTTTTGTAGAAAGTTTTCATTGCTGGGTAGTATAAAAATTTATTCAACTAATTAAAATTTTAATAAATGATAACATATAATTTTTTTTGAAATTAATATCCTTGATAGAATATAGAAATTATTTGAAGTTAATACTTAGTATTTGTGAATATTTTAAAAATTATTTGATGTGTAAGTAAGAAAAAAGAATAAGTTATGTGTGTGTGTATATATATAAAGATTTCTCAAAATATTATAATATTCGTTTTGTTACAAATAAGAGTATAATGCACAGAAATCCTAAAGAATTACTCTAGGAGATTAGGGTTACTATTTCTCTATAAAATGTATCACTTACGTTACATGTGTTTGCCAGTCATATTTATACATGGGCTAAATAAGGGGAATCTGACCCAAGCCCAATGAATTCGCTAATGCAGAATCAATCTCTACTAAAATAAAGGGATCAGGGGGTCCCGTGGGCCCCCGACTTAGGAGGGAATAAGAGCCCCCTAGTTATGAGCTCCAGACATAGAGCCGAGCTGAGTCACTAAGTATGAGCCTGAGACACCTCCTAAATACTGAATGGAACCCCTTAGTACCGAGTGGCTAACTTCGAGATGTTGTATGTCGAGTGCATCCATCCTCCAGGTAAGATGAATGTTCAGGGGATATGGGGTTGCTGAGTTGAGTGGGAATGCACTCTTAAACCGAGTGAAGGGAAAAGTCTGAGTGATGTGCCTGCCATGACTCGAGTAAAGCAAAATTTGAGTCGGGGTCCTCTATGGCCACATGGATGGTTCCTTGGTTATGTGTCAAGGATGTGGCAAAGAGTTGGTGGCCGTCACTTTTATCTGCACATGCCTGTAATGATTGGCGTCATTTCTGTATCCCTAGGTCATTAAAGGCGTAGGTTATTAAAGGCGTTCTTTATCAAGATACGGTGCGTCGCTTCATTTAAAGAAGTTGTCTAAATAATCGTGCCCCTTAGCTTCGAGCCTCTTGCTTCCTAACCGTTGGATCTGAAGCACTGAAGGGTCACCTGTTTTCTTATAAATTTGGCTATTTTCTTTATTTTGTATCCTTCATTGCTTTGTTTGAACCTTTGCTTCCCCTTTCAAAGTTTTCATTGTAGCGTTTCCTATCCCAAAGTTCTTCGTCACCTCTTACTAGCATTTCCTACCTTACTCATTAAGTCAGTGCTTCCTTCCTTCTCATTACCTTTGCTCTTAGGGTATTATGACGTTGTCTGTAGGGGGGGTCTATGACTGGGTGAAGGATGAGGTTTCGGTCATTTCCTCATCCTTCCAAAATAAGGAGTCCGTAGCTAAGTTATGAGAGAGGGTACTTTCAACCATTCTTCTTTTGCCCGTAATGTGGAATGTGTTTGTTGTTCCTCATCTGAACAGGTTTATCATGAGCGTATGGATGCAAGCAAACTGGATTTCACATTCGTGTACAAAACCTTTTTGTCTCAGCTCCACTTGTCTTTTCCGTTTTTTAAGTTCAAGATTAGGGTTTTAAATGCCTTAAACATTGCCCCTACCCAGCTACATCTAAATGGATAGGCATTACTGAAAGCTTTTGAAGTGTTGTGTGAGCATTTTGGCCGGCCTCCTTCTGTACCTTTCTTTTTCTATTTCTTCAATGCCAAAATCCCGAAAGCTGGGATGCTTGTGGGTTGGGTCTCCTTAAATGGAGTGGCGCTTCACAACCTGATTCGGGCTTTTGACCAGTCCTACAAAAACTTCAAGATGGGATTTTTCAAAATCTGAGTTGGGTTTAATCCACCCGAGGAGGACTTTTTGCACTTTCCAGATGCCCGCCCCTAGTTTCCCCTTTACTGGACACGCGCGCTAGTCCTATTTTGAGTTTCCTAATAGGATCTAACTTCATCTGAGAGGTCAGATGCAAAATTCTTCCTTGAGGATGTAAAAATATATTTTAGTTCTCAGGCGCTAATTGCCTTGTCACCTTACCCGAGCGCCCTGGATTCCTGAATAGGTGAGCGCAATTTTGGTTTTACTTTTTTTGCTTAGATTCTCTAACTCCACTTTTCCACGGATTCCTTTTGTTTATGGAGGTGACATGGCTCCCCATAAGTTATCGATAAAGGATTTGAAGAAATGCTACCCGAGAAATGACCCCAAGGCTACGGGGAAGAAAGTCAGTACAAAAAAGGGTAAGAGATTGACTCTTCGGGTAGGTGGCGCTGGAGCTACTGTCGGGGCTGTAATAGTGGCGAAACCTATTATTGTAGTGCCTGTGGTATCACACTTGGAGAAGAAAGTGGGTCGCGTGACTAAGAGGCACTATTAGGGTTAGCCTTCTTTGGAAAACCCGAGTTGCGGGGTCGTGGAGGTTACGACGCCAGCAGTTGTCCAAGCCGAGACCAAGGCGGAAGTTGGGTTAGGGCCCATCTTGGTGTCTGATAGTCTTGACCGAGAAGTCGAGCCTATGGTGACTTGAGGTCGGGTTCATAAAGAATCCTCTGACACCATTTCTGTTAAGAAAATCGTTGGCTCTTTGCCCAACAAGACAAAACTTGAAGATCACAGGTGGGAGGCTATTGCCAATGAATCCTTATGCTCTAACAACAACCCTGCCTATTCATTATAAGATGTTCCTTTTCGGTTCATGGGTTCGTTGACCGGACAGTGGTGTTTAAGGGAGACGAGGAAAAGTTTGAGCCCTCGAATGTAGTGGCTATGTGCCATGCTGTGGAGATCTTTAACCTCCAGGTGACTTCCATGACTCAGTTTTTGGAAAAACAATAAGCTACACAAGGAAAGGAATTAGAGGCGTTAAGGAGGGAAAATGCGACTCTGTAGTGGGATAATGATTCTCTTAAGGCTGCGAGTAAACTAATATCCTTACAATTGTGAGATGTCGTGAAGGCTGTCGGGGGTTTGAAGGATGATCTGACTGGGGTAGAGGCTGATCTGGAGATAGCCCAATCTGAGCGGGCTCAGGAAGAATCTATGTTGGCCGTCACTGAAGATAGGTGCACCTATCTAGGGACGTATTTAGGTTTAGTAGAGGAGTTGTATGGCCTGGTGTACACAGTAAAGAACGAGTAGGAGGAGAAGCTCAAGAAGATGAAGGGTGAGCTCGAGAGACGCAAAGAGGAGGCGATATAAATAAAATGACCGAGCTAGAGAAGCGACTGAGGACTCAAGAGGTTGCCTTGGAAAAGACCAAGGGGTCACTGAATGATGTTGAGGCCAAGTTGACCCATTCTAAGTGTTTCACGTTACAAATCTATGATACATAGGTTATAAATGAAAGTGAGAGTCCAGCAATAAAAAGTCGGCCTTGAGCCATGCATGTTATTTTAGAACACGTCTTTATGGGATCAAAAACAGCTTGCGTACAAGCTTGTCTCATGAAAAGTATGACGCTAGAATAATGCTCAAGAAGAATCTGATTCAAGTGCATTCGTCCATACTTTTGGATTGCTAAGTCATACACATTTTATTCTTTGAACTAAGCAAGCGTACTTGTTGTATCAATTAGACCCCAGACTTTTAAAGCAACAAGAACGTTACTCCAAAGCATGTATTAAACAAAATCAAGGATAATTTCAAAGATGCTTTGAATTAAGTATCCATTTTTATCATCAAAAGAGGAAAAAAGACAAATCAGTGTAAGAACCAACGACTACATGGACAGAAGATTGAGGAAGCCACTCTATACATTTTAGAAAAATGGATAAAAATCAGTACTTGCATCAGAAAGCAAACAAAAGGTCAACCATGCATGTTCTGCATATTTTAGTTAAAAGAAAAATGTCTATAAAAGGTCTTTTGCTCTGAAGCACGTGAGGAACACCAACTCAGTGCAAATTCTAAAGAACCTCGTTTCAGACCTTTTGTCCTCATCTCAGCTTCAAGGACCAATGCACAATGACTATATCTCTTCAATAAATTCACAACGGTTATGACGTCCTGTGTCAATTTATATTTAATTCTAACCGTTTTAATAATTTTCACAATAAAGTTTTCACATTTGAATAATTAGATTACATCATAATTAGAAAAATTTACATTTTCAATAAAAGTACCAAAATATAAATTAAATGATCAATTTATAGACCATAGAATCATTTAAGTTGAAAATAAATCAAAAACCTGAAACAGGGGCTTGACGTGCTGCGCACCTCACACTACGTGTCAGCCTTACGCGTAGCGTGGGCATGACAGTAGCAGCAACAAGTGTTGTTGCACATTTTAGGCCAACCTGCCAACTTCTAACCTACCCAATTGGCCCGTTTTAGGTCCGATTGCCATGAAGCTTCACGGGCCACATGTTTTCCCCATTCCAGAACTATTGACGTCGTCCGTTCACCAAAATTCCAACATATGTGCAAGTTATGCATGAAATGTTGTTTAAACCAATTAGGTGCAAAACCCTTGCACCAAACACCCTAAATGGGTTCCAATTGGCCCAAGGCCAATGCACACAACTTCTAAATATCCTAAGGTACCTATTGATGCATTTTGAGGGTCCCAAAACTCATCGGATCTCAATATCACCTAATCAGTTCCTTAATTCTATCATTGTTCACTATATGCAAAACTTCATAATTCAATCAAATCATCAAGTTACTATCCACCACATCAATCAATTACATCACAAACACACAACATCTCACTCATGCAATTTACAAAACCTACCAATAGCATTCCACATTCACACAATTGGCTCCGTGCCATAATCTATAATCAATTAATCACATTGTCATCAATCATCATCATCAATCTTAAACTACCAAATCATTTCAACAATTACACACAAGCACATTCATAATTTAACAAAACAAATCCATCAAGTTACAAACTATTACATAACTATCTACTACATGAATTCATTCTTCCTTGGCATCAATCTTCCGCTTGGCGCACCTCCGCGTTATTAGCATCCTCCCTGTCACTGGTTACTAAAATTAAATAGACCACAGCAAGAGTGAGTGTTTGGTATATCATAATTAATATAGGACAATTAATGAATATGTAATGGAAAAGCATAATTACAAGTCACCTTCTAACGTCCTTCTCGTTATATCACTTTAAGAATTCATCAATTCAAATCAATAACACTAGTTCATTATAATACAACATTACACATTAAAATTCACTTATCATTATGAATCATAGATTTATCATTCCTTTCATTACAATTTCACAAATCTTCAGATAGTCATATATTCATGATACCATATCATCAACTCATATCTCATTAGTATTCACATATTAATCATCAGTTCACATAATCCACAACTGACTCGCATGTATCAGACTCTCTAGTATCTGGATACCTAAAGATCGACCTTCAGCTGGGGGTCTTACTTGACTCTCCACCTCAACCACTGGGTCCTACTTGACCACTGGGTACAAAGACCACGGGAGCCAGAAATGAGGGGCTACGCATACCGTCGACCGTCCCATAACACATAATCACATTACAAATCATATCATCATGGCATATTATAACACCCCTGATTTTTTGTACTCGAATCCCGATATGATCGTCATAATTAATAGAAATACGAATAAATTTTTCACGTTTGAAAAACATTTCCAAGACATCACCATGATCACATCAAGACCCAAATCACAGGAAACCAAAGAGTGAGATTAAAAACCTATAACTGGATTGAGAAACAGTTTGCACATTCGGTATACAAAAATAACAGAGTTTACAGCGGAAGAAGAATGTGTATATCGGGCACACGCCTAGTCCCATATATGAAGATATAAGAAAAGGCTCGGCAATAATGCAATGGCATATCATAAGCCTAATATACAACCATCATCATTTTACATAATCACATAAATCATGCAAATGGTCATGTGTCATACATCACCAATATTCATATTCATAATAGACCATAACCAGTCCAACCTCAAATTCATATATTTCCACCATTGGTACATCATCCAAGTGTATCTTTACATCCACAGTTTGTCCATCAACAACACTAATTAGCAACATCATAATATTCATTTTGTACATAACACATTAGATTACAATACTGTCGGCCAAGGCATTCCATTACCACTATTATACCTTCACAATCGCTTTACTTTAAAAACATCCTCTTCCCATGGCATTCCTGCATCAATACTAAAAAGTAGACCACATGGGAGAGTGAGTTATACATTTCAAATGACGATATAAATACAATTGAAATTATGTGTATATGCATATCAACATCATGTATGCTTTGCTAAACACATCAACATTCATCATAGATTATTAATTCAACAATATATATTTATTTCATGCTTATTCATCAAATCATAGCAAAGCAAGCATATACACATTTATAACACCGCCATAATGGGCCAACACGTATCTATCACATCACCACAATGGGCCAACATCATCAACATAGACCATTCTGGTCTTTCATCAAGCCACCATGGGCTAACATCATCATTTCCAATCATAAACAATTACGCCCTTCGTTACATTGGGCCATATCATATATATCGTCATATTCAACATCATTTCATATATTCATATTATTTATTACTTTTATGTGGTCTTTCATTATATTAACTTCTCATCTCATCAACACCAATACCATCATCTCAATCATCATCAATCATCATCATATTCTGGCATATCTCTATGCTATATACAAATGCTCTTATGGCTAATGCATATGCACAATGGAATAGACAACAAATGCGGATCCGACTGTGGGAAAATAACACCAATTGTGGGTTCAAGCATGATCACATACCATGCCCCTACTGCAGTAGTAAAATATATACACATATATCATAATGCATGCATATTCACCATATTTTTACTAGTACCAAACCGCATCGCCCATTTTGCAACACCTGGTCATTTTCACCATGACCGCGGTATACAACATATTCAACATATGGTGTTGCGGGCCGACCAGATATCAAATCATGGCGGCTGTGATCCCAAGGACCACCGAGGTCACCTGCTCATAAAGAGCCACCCCCCACAAGGGTCGGCCACATGTAGCTCCCCGTAGCAATACATGGGCGGCTTCGTGACTTACACATCGAGTCATAGGGGATACAACAAATTGCTCGTGCACTGAGCCACCCTCCCACTGGGTCAGCCGAGGGAACTCCCCTAATGTTCCAACATCGGCGGCTATGATATGCCATGGATATAATGCAATGCAAATCAAATGCATTCTCACTCTGTGCATCCTAAATGCCACTCATCAAACATCATCATCATCATCATAATCACTAACACCACCACACACCTTAGTGGATTTCAAAATTGTTTGTTTCTTAGTCATAGCTTTCAAGTTTTATTGTGGCATTTTCATCTCAACATATTTTCACATATATTTCACCTCATACACGCAAGTAGATACTTGTAATCAATCACAATGGCATTTCAATATTATATAATATTCATCAATAATACCACACTTTCATTTAGTGGGTTTTCATCCCAATATTCATTACCATTGTCTCAAGTATACTTTATATGTATATAAAATTGTGTGGCATTCACAACATTTTCAATTTCATAATTCATACCACACATACAAGACTATGCTTGTATCACACACAATGGCACACAACAATTTATCACTATCAATATGCACCTCTTTGTGCAAGAGAGTGCTCAACCTCACCATTTAACACTATTTAATATTACATTTTCTCTAATGCATCTACTTATAATTCATACTATGTCATTTATTTATCCCTTCATACATTTCAAATTCATTCGATGGTATATCTCATAATCCTGCCCTCACAATCTCATTATCATCCTCTCATCATTCTGTTTCAGGTGGCAAATCCATCATAATTCATTATTTTAATTCAGGTGGTAAATACATAATTAATTAATTCCCATGTACCAATCAACCTTAATCACCACCATGATTTATCATCATCACATTACCTCTCATACAACCCCTTATTCGTCTTAAATTTTCCTCATCATGCCAAGAAGGAGGGTCAAACGTGAGTCTGCCACCAGTAATATCGAGTAAAACCCATTCTGGTGGAAACTCGCTCAAGCGAGATTCACATCCGCTTGAGCGAGACAGGCCAGGTTCGCTTGGGCGACAGCAGCACGGAGTGCTGGAGCGAGCCCACACATTCCTTAAGCGAGACAACATTAAACATCAGATCTGATTCTCGCTTAAGTGGACCACACTCTCGCTTGAGCGAGAATTGTCCAGTAACAAATCCACTGGCATTCGCTTGAGCAAGACACCTACTCGCTTAGGCGAACTCTGACCAAAGGTCGTTCTTACCAACACTCAGTTTTCACTCTGCAATTCATTCAAAACCGACTCATCTCACTTGGTTGTCCACTCTGTAAAATCATTCAAAACCGACTCCCAATATTCAGGTTTCCACTCGGCAGAATTTCCCTAAAACCGGCTCAAAGCACTCAGGTTTTCCACTCAGCAAAATAATCCTGACCGACCCATCATTCACTCAACCAAAACATTCCAGGGCCGACTCACACTCACATAGTCTATCACTCGGCTAATTACTCCAACACCGACTCATTACCTGATCGGTCCTCACTTGTTGAATTATTTCAAAACCCACTCTTCTCTCTTGTAGTCTTTCACTCGGTAAAATCAGTCCAGACCGAGTCCTCTCTCACTCAGACTTCCACTCGGTAAATTCATTCCAAATCCGAGTCTTTACTCACACGGTGTTCCACTCGGTAAAACATTCCAGAAATCGACTCACCACTTAATAAGTCACTCACTCGGCATCTCATTCCCAAGACTGACCTCCTTTCTTTTTCACTCACACGGAGTTATTCCAGTGCATCTCTAGACAAACTCATACTGAACATCCCCAATCGGTTTCTTCCCACTCGGAATTACACCTTCGGGGCACTCCACTCGGGACAGGTTCCACTAGACTCGGAAATTCCCCGTTCGGGATTCCACTACCCAGATCATCACACTCAAGAGCCTTTTTACTCTGATTATGTATAGTTCCTCACTCGGAAGATCCTGACTCGGATATAGCTCACTCGGATTTCACTCAGAAATTCACCACATCTTAGTTTATTTTCACAACACCCACTCGGACGAGACTCGTCCATGGTTTTCCCCATACTCCATTCAATCGCCTCGCTTGGGCGAATACCATTCTCCAACATCCTTTGCTCGGGCGGATTTTATCCAGTGGCAAATCCTTCCACCCTCGCTCGGGCAAAGCCCTATTCGCCTGGGCGAATTTACTCCAGAAGCTAATTCACGGAAACAGGGGACTCTCGCTTGGGCGGAATCCCATCTCGCTTGAGTGAGACTATCAGATCTTACACAGAATTAACAATTCTCACAACTTAACTCATGAATTCTCACTCTAGGCCAACTGATTCACCCCCATTACATCATACATAACACATAAGGCATATAACTCTCTCTGCCCATTCACACTCAAAAATTCCTCATTCCAACTTCTTAATTATTCCTTTAACTTCCAATTCATCAGCTATAATTACTCATCTCAAAACAATTCTTTGCAATTCGTGTGGTTCATTCATTCATAATTTATCACCCTCATTTAGTTCATGTCCAACTAAGGGACCATTAGGCACTTATTGTCAATATTCTATAAATACATACATTTTCATAACAATCAACATAAGCCAAGCCATCATTCATCACTTCATCACATTAAATACATTTTCATAGCTCACTCAGATTTCACTCAAAAATTCACCACATCTTAGTTTATTTTCACAACACCCACTCGGACGGGACTCGTCCATGGTTTCCCTCATACTCCATTCAATCGCCTCGCTTGGGCGAATACCATTCTCCAACATCCTTCACTCGGGCGAATTTTATCCAGTGGCAAATCCTTCCACCCTCGCTCGAGCAAAGCCCCATTCGCCTGGGCGAATTTACTCCAAAAGCTAATTCACGGAAACAGGGGACTGTCGCTTGGGTGGAATCCCATCTCGCTTGAGCGAGACTATCAGATCTTACACAGAATTAACCATTCTCACAACTTAACTCATGAATTCTCACTCTAGGCCAACTGATTCACCCCCATTACATCATACACAACACATAAGGCATATAACTCTCTCTGCCCATTCACACTAAAAAATTCCTCATTCCAACTTCTCAATTATTCCTTTAACTTCCAATTCATCAGCTATAATCACTCATCTCAAAACAATTCTTTGCAATTTGTGTGGTTCATTCATTCATAATTTATCACCCTCATTTAGTTCATGTCCAACTAAGGGACCATTAGGCACTTATTGTCAATATTCTATAAATACATACATTTTCATAACAATCAACATAAGCCAAGCCATCATTCATCACTTCATCACATTAAATACATTTTCATAGCTCACTCAAATTTCACTCAGAAATTCACCACATCTTAGTTTATTTTCACAACACCCACTCGGACGGGACTCGTCCATGGTTTCCCCCATACTCCATTCAATCGCCTCGCTTGGGCGAATACCATTCTCCAACATCCTTCGCTCGGGCAGATTTTATCCAGTGGCAAATCCTTCCACCCTCGCTCGAGCAAAGCCCCATTCGCCTGGGCGAATTTACTCCAGAAGCTAATTCACGGAAACAGGGGACTCTCGCTTGGGTGGAATCCCATCTCGCTTGAGCGAGACTATCAGATCTTACACAGAATTAACAATTCTCACAACTTAACTCATGAATTCTCACTCTAGGCCAACTGATTCACCCCCATTACATCATACACAACACATAAGGCATATAACTCTCTCTGCCCATTCACACTAAAAAATTCCTCATTCCAACTTCTCAATTATTCCTTTAACTTCCAATTCATCAGCTATAATCACTCATCTCAAAATAATTCTTTGCAATTCGTATGGTTCATTCATTCATAATTTATCACCTTCATTTAGTTCATGTCCAACTAAGGGACCATTAGGCACTTATTGTCAATATTCTATAAATACATACATTTTCATAACAATCAACATAAGCCAAGCCATCATTCATCACTTCATCACATTAATCATATAAGAAATTCATGGCAAGGCATTGCATGAGTTCAACATATACATAATTAACAATGAATTCACTCATGCAATTTGAAATGCAAACTCCTCTCCTACCTCGAGAGAAGAACCGCAATTCCAACACTCCGATTGCTTTGATTATTATGCATCATCGTCCGGAATACAATCCTATCCACAATTACACATACACATATAATTAATAAATCATCACAAGACATCACATCTCTTAACTTATGATCAAGTCCTAGACTTGTCTAAGCTCCAATTCCATATACCCATGTTAGGCTCCGGGAATTCCTTTCCCCAAAGCTAAGATTCTCCAAGTCTTAAGGGTTAAACAAATCCAACAACATCAACACTTAAGATTAATCCCTCAAATCAACATACCCATATACATGCATATATCTTCATTTGCAACTCATGACTTAGTTCACCATTTTATCACATCAATATTCAACTCCTATCCTTCAAATATTCATTTCTATGCATAATATCATTCCAAGGTACCAAAATCATCAAAATCATCAAGTGGGTCAAAATCCTCAAATTATTAATACTTAGGATTCCCTTTCCAAACATTCAAGCCTAGGGTTCCATTTCCACCCACATGCAAGGTTTCTAACATCACCTTGTTCAACTCAACAACTCAAAACCATAAATAAAATAAGGTGGAGGTAAGAAATCTTTACCTCAAGCTTAAGCTCCACCAAAACGAAAATGAGAGTGAAGAAGAGAAAGGAGATGATCCCACAAGCTCCCAAGCTCCACAAATGCTTCACAAATCCAAGCTTAGCTTTCATTTTTGGGCAAGAGAAAGAAGAAGAATGGAGGTGGGCGGTTTTCACCATGGAAGGAGGAAGAAAGGAAGTAAAAGTGAAGAAAAGGTGAGGAGGAGGTGTCACCGAAAAATGAGAGAAGGGAGAAGGAATTTGAGTAAAAATTGGACATTGTCCAATGGTTAAAACCTTGCTTTGTGCCATTTGTCCATTGGGTCATAAAACCCCATTAACCATTGTATAATAGCATGAAAAGTAGAAATGGGAAAAAGAGAAGAAGTGGACGGCTGAAATGAAGAGAAGAAAGGAAATTTTCATTTTCTTTTTAATCCCATTTGGTTCATATTTTCCCCGGTTATTATCATTCGTCGAGTCCAATTAATTATTTCCTTGACACCAAAAATCATTTTAAGTATACCATCTTAACCACAATAATTTTCCGAACATTCTAGACCCATCAAACATCTAATTAAATCAAGTGGGTCCCACATCACCAGTTAATTTATCTGGTTTCGGTAAATCTAAATTTACCGATAATTCACCTCTAATGTCTAACAACATCTCCCATAATTATTTAGCCATAAACAATCAATTATCATCATCCAATAAATTTATTTTATTTAAAAGTCTGGGATGTTACACATATCATCAATATACAACACATACCATGTCAGAATCTGACATGTATCCCTCTCTCGGGCGACCTACTTGTCAAGCCCATCATCATAAGCCATGTTATAAAATCACATAACCATCTCATATATTCTCAACATTTTTCATCAAGCCATATGCAGTAACATCATCAAATATCATTCCACACATCACTGACATCATCAGAATTTATAATTTATTAGATGTTACACATTTACATAACTTTACATATTTACCTCTTTACTTTCTCGCTCGTACTCATTTAATTTAACTTACTTTCTTATCAAACAACAACTAAATCACGCTCAGCATACTCATAAAAATTATAGTAATTATATTTGGTCATCTTACGTCAACTGCAATATTTTTATAAATATTTCTAAGCCTCCCAAGGCTACCATATATTAGAATCCTAATTAATTACGACCGGAACACCCCCTTACCTCGATTCCAAGCTTCTAAAATTTGCTCATGGTGTCGATTGCATCCTACGGTCGCTTGATTCGTCGTTCCTCTTCCAAACTCGATGCCCGCTTCATCGATCGCTCATCCAACGCTCGTTTCGGCACCCACGGTCACCGAAACACCAAACCGATTAGTACATTTCCTTCCTCACACTTCCAAACTCATCATTCAAGCTCCTAAACTCATTAAAATTCAGAATCAAGGTTCCCATTATCACATGCAAATTCGGTTCCATGAGGGAAAAGAAGGAGAAGAAGGAAAGAATCAAAATGGAGGTTCCCATAGGCATTACCTCACCTCCCAAGGTCCCAAAACGTAAGAATCCACAAGCCCTAACAGAATCACCTCAAAAGAAGAGAGAAAAGGGAAGAGAAGTGTCTTTGCCTAGACTGTTTGCATGTGTTGTTTAAAACTGAATCATAATGCTGACGCTACGTGTCCCACTAGTGCTACACATCAGCTCATTAATTCATACCTGACACTACGCGTCAGGGTCCTGATGCCATTTTCCTTAAGGTTTCATTTTCCACTTAATTTTCCATATACTATTATAATTTTAATCCAAGTAATACTTTTATTTATTTCTAATTTATTTTCTAATATTAAAACATCAGGGATGTTACATCCACTCCCCCTAAAAATAGATTTCATCCCCCAAATCAACGTACCTTATCAAAAGAGATTTGGATACAACCGCCGCATGTCAGATTCCTGTGTTTGAATATATATTTCAGGTTGAATTATTTTGATAATGACAAAGGACATTGAAGGATAAAAGCAAAAAGTTCAAGTTACCATAAAAATAGAGAAAACAAAATTAGACAAGCAAAAACGCACAAGATAATCGATTACAGGATTACACAAGTTCTATTTGTTAACCAATCGATTACACCTATAGATCTAATCGATTACCTTAGCTCTATTTTTAACCTAATCGATTGCACCCTTGGAGATAATCGATTACCAAATTGAAAGTTTGAATTAAGAGCATCAGGTACACTCTCTAATCGGTTGCAAGCGTGTAACAATCGATTACCAAGACTCTGGAAGGTCACAAATCGATTACCAAGCCAGGAATAATCGATTACACAAGTTCTGTTTTGCTCTCTAATCGATTGCATGAAAGCATAATCTATTACAATGCTATGAGACATAAGTAAATGCATCAGGTGCCACTTGTAATCGATTACAAGGTATAAAATAATTGATTAGCAAATCTCTGTTTCCAATCTAATCGATTACACAACAATACCTAATCAATTACCAACTGAACTACACTAAAGATTTCAAAATATAATCGATTATAGCTCGAGGCGTAATCGATTACCATCATGCCAGAACTTGGGGAAAGTGTTTTTAAGTGGAAAACCAGCTCATTTCTCCATCCCAACTCAGTGCCTATAACTTGCAACGGCTAGGAAGACTTTGGCACTCCCTCAAGACTCTATAAATGGCTCTCCAACTCAAGCATAACATACAACACAAGAGGCAATCAATCCTTATCTACATTGGTGCTTAGTGAGTTCATTTTTCTTGTAAATTCTGAATATTTGAGCTTAGAATTTATATATCATCTCTTCTTGAGAGTTAGAATTAGTATGAGTTATTCACTTGCTTATCCACTCTATTGAGAGTAAATATCTTGTAAACACACACCAAAACATCAAGTTTCACTCTAGGTTGAGTGGTTACAAAGGTTGGGGTTCAACCTTTGGGATATTGAGAGATTGTGAGATTGGGTGGGTTACCCTTTACTTGTGAAAATTGGGTTCTTGAGTGTGGGACACTAGGAGATAATTGCTCAAAGTTTGTATCTCAAATCTTCAATAGTAGAATCCTTCAAGTGGGTTGCTTGAAGGCGAGACGTACACCGGGTTGGTAGAACTCGTTAAATTTGGTTTGCATTCTCTCTAACCTTGAACTCCTCTCTTAATTGTGCATCAAACTGTTTATTATATTGCCTTGGTTAATTACTTGTGTTGATTGTGCTTTCTAGTAGTTTCTTGATCCTTGCACGCCAACTGTTTGATAAAACTACTGAGTCATTGCTCTTTATTAATTCTTATTTCTTAGTTAAGTAATCTCTTGTTCTAAAAGTTCATCTTTTCTAATCAAAGCAATTTTTGTGTGATATTATATTGTTGCTTGTTCATTTCCATTTACCCAACAAAGTTGCATAAAGAACCAAGTTCAAAGGCATTCCAAGTCAAACTTTTAAAACACTCAATTCACCCCCTATTGAGTATTGAGGCCACTTGAATAACAATTCCAATTCCCATGTATAGGTTACTCCATTCAAATTTTGCCACTTCATTTTCACTAAAGACACTTCCTTGCTTCTCAACTGTTTGGTTTGATATTCCTCAATGCAAATAGGCGTCACCTCCATAGTTAAATATTCTTTCAGCTTAATGGAATCTTCAGGCACAATCATTGAATCATAAGGAATATATGCCCTCAATTGGGAAACATGAAACACATTGTGGATATTAGTTAATGATTGGGGAAGATCCAATCGGTAAGCAACATCACCAATCCGCTCCAAATTTTGATATGGTCCAATGTATCTCAGATTAAGCTTATGACTCTTCAGTATCCGACCTACACCTTTGGTAGGTGAAACCCTAAAAAATACCTAATCTCCCACCTGAAACTCAAGTGGCCTATGACAATTGTCATAGTAACTCTTCTGACGATCCTGAGCAGTCTTTATCTTTTCGTGAATCAAGGCAATCTGATCATTCATTTCTTGAATCAGTTTGGGTCCTAAATGAACCGCATCTCCATTTTCATTCCAACATAAGGGTGTACGACACCGCCTACCATACAAAGCTTCATAAGGAGCCATCCCAATGCTACTATAATAACTATTGTTGTAGGAAAATTCCACCAATGGTAAGTATCTCTCCCATGAACCACCTTGCTCCAATACACAAACTCTAAGCATGTCCTCCAATGTCTGTATAGTCCGCTCAGACTGGCCATCAGTCTGAGGATGATAAGCTGAACTCAACCTCAATTCGGTACCCAGCTCTTGCTGTAGACTTCCCCAAAACTTAGAAGTGAATCGGGGATCACGGTCTGAAATAATACTCGAAGGTACACCATGTAATCTCACAATCTCAATTATATACAATCTGGCTAGCTTGTCCAAGGACCATTTCATATTTATGGCCAGAAAATGAGCACTTTTAGTCAACCTATTCACAATCTGAGAATAAAAAACACGAAAGCTTCTCTCTGCTCTTTCAAGCTCTCTGTTTAAGCTTTGTTCTCTAAAGCAAAGGCTTTCTTTGTTGTTCTACTTCTAGTAGACCTTAGTCTTTGTTTTATATACTTAGTGTATCTGCTCTTTATTTTGTATTTCTTTATACACTATATTCTTAGAAACATAAACGCAAACACTCTTTCAAATCCTTACTTATATAAAAGTCTAGTGTGTTGCCAGCCTTAGTTTCTGTGGGAAGTAGTTGTTGGCCTGAAGAGGCTTTAGATATAATACTTGGGTATTGAGCCAGGAGTGGCTTGTTTAAAGAATACTTGTGATTAAGCCAAGTGTGGCTGAAGTTAAGAATACTTATGGCATGGTGGTGCTGTGATTGTAAAAAGACGTTTTTATAATAATGAAAATCCTTCAGGTCTTAAGGTACTGGACATAGCTTCTGTGTTGGAAGTGAACCAGTATAAATTTGTTGTGTTATCTATCTTGCCCTTATCTTTTAAAGTCTGGTTCATAAGTCCGCTGGAACGGTTTACGATTGGAAATCTTAAGTTTCACGTGAAAAGAGTTTTAGACTTATCCAACCCCCTTCTAACTCTGACTCTGAACCATCAATTGGTATCAAAGCTTGTCTTTTTGGGTTGATCACTCCCACGAGTAAAAAGGATAAATATCCATAGTAGCTTCTCAGAATGACCAGCTTATAACAGAAGGATCCTCTGTAAATAGACCTCTAACCTTCCTAGGGGAGGACTATCTGTATTAGAAAGATAGGATGGAAATGTTCATAAAGTCTACCCAATACAGTCTGTGGGGGGTCATTGTATATAGTGATAATCTGTTCTCGGTTGATACTGATGGCAAGCCCAAACCAGAAGATGTTTGGACCCACAAGGAGATAAAAAAGATTGAAGCCAACTTAAAGGACAAATATCTTCTCATTTGCATTTTAAGCAAATATGAATACAACAAGGTATTCAGATATAAGACTGCAAAAGAATTTGGGAAGCTTTGCAGTGAAACTATGAAGGGACCTCTAATGTCATGAGATAGAAGAAAGCATTATTGACAAAATAGTATGACAACTTCAAGATGGAGGAGCACAAGTTTATGGATTAAATGTTTTGAAGATTCCAAACTCTTGAACAAACTTAGTCCCTAAGGATAAATATGTCAGTTGAGGACATAAATGACAAGCTCCTTAGGAGTTTACTAGAAAAGTTTAACATAAAATGCTCAACCCTTGAGGAAGCTAAAGATCTCAACACCCTTAGTCTTGATTAACTCCTTGGAGTACTCAAAGTTCATGAGATGAAGTTGAAGTAGAAGGAGGTTTCCAAACCCTCCACCTCCAAGAGCATTTCCTTGAAGTCAGCTAATTCAAGCAAATCAAAAGCTCTTAAAGCTACAATATCTACCAGCTCAGACATAGACTCTAATGAAAACAGTGAAGACACAGACGAGGAGCTGGCTCTTATGACAAAGAGATTCTATAGGCTGCTATAAAAGAAGAAAGACAGACCTAAGAGATTCCACAAGAAAGACCAAAAAGGTAAATATCAATTTATGTTTAAAACTGACAAATATGCTCTTGAGTATTTTAACTATAGGAAGCCCAGACATATAAATGTCGAATGCCCTCTCTTAAATAAAGACAAGAAGGACAAAAAAGAGAAGAAGAAATTCTTTAAAAAGTAGAAATGACTCATCACATGGGATGATGATGACTCATTAAACTTGAGTGACTCTGAGGAAGAAAATTAGTATGCTCAGATCTGTTTGATGGCTAACTCAAAATTAGACTCAAAGGCTAGCTCCAGCCGCTCAGACTCTGAGGAAGTAAGTTATCCTAATCTTAAGGAAAACTCTAAAATTTTGCTTAATGATTTCTCAAAATTACTGAAAAACTTTAATTTAAAAAGAAAGCAAGTTGATATGGCTACTTAGTATGGAAACCAGATTTCAAAATTAAAAGAAGAAAGTTTTGATAAACATACTCAGAATAAGATAGAAGAAAGAGAAAAAATATATCTTGAGGAATTACATAAACTTAAGAAAGAAAATAATTGTTTGAAAAATTAGTTAAATAATGGTAAAGTCTGTTGCAACTCTCAAACTCAAGAGATCAACCATCTTCAGAAACAAGTAAGTTTACTAACTTCAGACCTAGGCAGGTTTGTTGATGGCACTGAATCTGAACAAGCATTTGGTAGAACATCGTAAAGGCCATGACAGACCTGGTTTAGGCTATGTTGTCAAAGTTGATCTCAAGCAATCTTCTCCTCCATCTATGCCAAAGAAACAAAAGCATGTAAAATATAATTGCTGTAAGAGGCATGATCATGTAAGTAATGAATGTTAGAAAGGAAAGAAAAGAAATGCAAAAGTTGTTAACCATGTAGGACCCAAAAATATCTAAGTACCAAAATCATTGATCATTCCTATTATAGATGTGCTTAAAGACAAGGAACA
Source organism: Clitoria ternatea (assembly GCA_037962975.1). Taxonomy (NCBI): domain Eukaryota; kingdom Viridiplantae; phylum Streptophyta; class Magnoliopsida; order Fabales; family Fabaceae; genus Clitoria; species Clitoria ternatea. The sequence continues at coordinate 212,547,360 of CM075670.1, forward strand.
CTGGTATTTGGATAGTGGATGCTTGCATCATATAACAAAAAGAAGGTCTATGTTCCTAGACCTGGAGTCGTTTAAAGGATGACAGTTATGCTTGGTTGAAGGTATGAAACATAACCTGCTTAACATAAGTCAATTTTGTGACAATGGGTACAAGGTCTCATTTGATAAAGAAAAGTATACTATCATCAACCATGATAGAACCATACTCTTATCTATAAATAGACACAACAACCTGTACAAGGTTGATCTGAGTGAATTGAATGATCAAAATGTAACATGTCTACTTTTAAACTCTAAAGAGAGATGGATCTGGCACAAAAAGCTTAGGCATGTAAGCCTAAAACATATTTTAAAACTTCATAGAAAAGACCTTTTTCAAGGACTGCCAAAAATCTCTTTTAACAGTTTCTTGCCTTGTGAAGCATGCGAAAAAGGGGAAACAACATAAAACCTTTTTTAAAAACAAAAATGTTATTTCCACTGCCAGACCATTAGAACTGTTACATTTAGATTTATTTGGTCAATCTTAGATACACAGTCTTGCAAGAAAGAAATATGGCTTGGTCATTGTTGATGATTATACTAGAATGACATGGGTATACTTCCTAGTCCACAAGGATGAGTCTATGAAAGTATTCAAGATTTTCTATAAGAAAATCCAAAATGACAAAGGGTTGTGTATTGCTACAATAAGAAGCGATCATGGTTAAGGATGGAAATGGGCCAGGCCAGGCCGGGTTTTGAAAGGCCTGAGCCTGGCCTACATCAAATTTTCAAGGCCTGAGCCTAGCCTATTAGCCTGTCATAGGCCTTTTTTTAAGGCATGTTCTGGCCTGTTTGAAGGCCTAGCCTGTTTATAGTGAAACTTTTAAAATGCCAAAACCAATCTAAAAAAAATTTGTATTCCATTCCCTCCTATTTTTTTAATTATAAATTTGTAATATTAATTTATATTATATAAATATAGATATCTAATATATATATATAATTTTATGTTATAAATATTATATATATAACTAATTAACAATTAATCTAATTAAATAGGCCGGGCTATTGGGCTTTAAAGGCTTTTTAGAAAGCCTGTGGCCTGACCTGTTTAGTTAAAAAGGCCTTTTTAAAAGCCTAAACCTGACCTTCTAGCCCGATAAGCCTGGCCTATGTAGGCTTTAAACGAGCTGGGCCATAGGCCCCCGATGGACGGCCTAGCCCATTTCCATCCCTAATCATGGTAGAGAATTTGAAAGTGAAGTTTTTGAAAAATTCTACGATGAATTTGGCATAACTTACAGTTTTTCTTCTCCTAGAACACCTCAACAACAGATCTTTGTAAGAAATGGCCAGAACAATGCTTTACGAAAATAATCTTCCAAAATATTTCTGGGCAGAGGCTGTGAGCACTTCTTGTTATATCCAAAACATGATACTTATCACACCAATACTGAACAAGACTCCCTATGAATTGTGGAAGGGAAGGAGACCCAACATTTCATATTTCCATCCTTTTGGGTGCACATATTATATCCTTAACACAAGGGATCAACTTGGAAAATTTGATTTTGTGTGTGATCTAGGGATATTCATAGGGGTACTCAACCACCTTAAAATCTTATAATCTTTAACACAAAGACTCAAATCATTAAGGAATCAATGCATGTAAGATTTGATGATATTCAAAAGACTGACAGGAAACTAGTAGATCTAGATATTCATGATGTAGGTATTCAACAACAAGAATCTGACCTCGCTTAACCAAAGTTAGCAGAAGATGGAAATGATGAATCTGAACAACACTATCCACGTCTGAACCTAAGAAGCCTAAAGAATGGAAGTTCAAGGCCTATCATTTGTCAGAACTCAGCATTGGAGATCAAGCTGATGGAATAAGGACCATATCAAAACTCCTAAAATAGTCTTCCATTGCCCTAGTCTCAGAATTAGAACCTAAGTTTGTGGTAGAAGTGTGGGAAGATACAGACTGAATCATTACTATGCAAGAAGAGCTGAACCAATTTGAGAGGAATAAAGTTTGGACCCTTGTCCCTAAACCCAAGAATAAAGGCATAATTAGAACTAAATAGAACAAACTTGATAAAAATGAGAAAGTTGTTAGAAACAAAGTCATACTTGTAGCACAAGGCTACAACTAGCAAGAAGGTATTGATTTCACTGAAACCTTTACACCTGTAGCCAGACGAGAGACTATAAGGATTCTTCTTGCTTTAGTTTCTTTTAAAGGAATAAGATTATATTAGATGGATGTTAAAAATGCCTTTCTAAATGGTTTAATTAAAGAGGAAGTATTCATGAAACAACCTCTAAGGCTTGAAGACAAATCTTTTCCAAAACATGTCTTAAAACTCAATAAAGCACTACATGGTCTGAAACAAGCCCCTAAAGCTTGGTATGATAGACTCAATAGCTTTTTAATATCAAAAGGCTTTACTAGAAGCAAGGTTGACACCACCTTATTTAGAAAAAAACTCTAACAGACACTTTATAATTATGCAAATCTATATGGATGATATCACTTTTGATGCTGATGAGAGTTTGTGTAAAGAGTTTTCCGAAATAATATAGACTAAATTTGATATGAGTATGATGGGAGAACTCAAATTCTTCCTGGGTCTATAAATCAAACAAACAAATAATATCAAAAGAAGTACACCAGGGAGTTGCTTAAAAAGTTTAAAATGGCTGATGCTAAGTCAATGAGCACTCCTATGCACTTGAGTAACATAATTAGTAAAAATGAGTAAGGTACATTAGTGGATTAGAATCTATATAAAGGAATGCTATGTTCTTTTTTGTACTTAACATCCAGTAGACCAAATATAATGTTTAATATGTGTAAGATATCAGTCAAACCCCAAGGAATCACATTTGTTCGTAGTGAAGAGGATTCTGAGGTATCTTGTAGGCACCATTGATCTTAGGTTGTTTTATAAAAGAATTGACTTGGTTTCTTTGTTTGTTTATTATGATGGAGATTTTACAGGAGATAGTGTGGACAAAAAAAACACAAGTGGTGGATGCCACTTTCTAGGAAAAAGTCTGATCTCCCGAGGAAGCAAAAAGTAGAACTCAATTGCATTCTCAACAATAGAGGCTGAGTACATATCTATGGCAAGTTTTTGTTCTCAATTTCTTTGGATGAAGTATCAACTTGAGGACTACTCCATCAAATAAAAAGAGATCCCACTGTTATATGATAACACAAGCATGGTTAACTTGTCCAAGAATCTCATTCAGCATTCCAGAGCTACGCACATTGAGGTGAAATATCATTTCATCAGAGACTACATGTGAAAGGAAATTCTTGACATAAAGTTTATGAACACAGACCACCAATGGGCAGATATCTTCACAAAGCCTTTCGTTGAGGCCAGGTTTGCATTTATCAAGCACAATTTAAATTTGACAAATATTGCTTGAATGAGTCCGCTTTATGCATAAGTCTATTAAATGTTTTCAAAAGTCTATGAGTATGCATGACAAGTCTGGTTCTGGGTACATATATGTATGTATATTTGTTTGCATGACTTAACCCATAAAATTCTACTCTTATTAAAGTTGAGAGGTTAAACCAATCGGAACTATTTTTTAATTGAATCATTTCAAGTTTTATTTCCATTAACTTTAAAATGTTCCACATGGCAGAGTTAGTGCTTTCATAAAAACTATATCTAAACCATTTTCTCTCTCTCATCTCTCTAGTACAATTATTACTTTTAAGTATGCGTCATTTCCCCCTATACAACCTTTTGTGTTTTCCCCCTCTCTTTTTTTCTCCTAAAACCCTTTCATCTTCTTCAACCTCCTAACCTCATCATGGTCCTCGATTTCAAAGTTTCCAACATTATGGAGTCTGCCTACTTCTATCTTGTGTAATATAAGATGGATAGAAGAGATGTAACAGTAGAACTTGAAGGAATTGGATGGACGAAGTTCTATGTGGACAGGGAACCTTCCTCTCTCTCTAGTTCTGGAATTTTAGAGGACGGTTGTAGTGGATAAATCTAGATTTATCATCAACAGAAGCCTTTAGAGAAAGGTTATTAAAATCTTTAAAAATGTTATTGCTACCATTTGTGAATGTGCATCAGCGGGAGCGGTGTACATGAAGGATTTTAAAGTTACTGTAGTCTCCGCCTTGGAGATTAATGAGGTTTTATATGGCAAAAACTATCTTCCTAAGATGACTTCTGGGTGTCTGTTGCCCAAGGTGAAGATGCTTCACCTTCTGATGAAACAAGTCTTTTGCCCAAGGAAGAGTGCAAAAGACATAGTATCAAAGTTGGACTATTTCTGTATGTACCACATGATGGTCAAGGAAAAAGTCAGTCTGGTAAAAATTATCATGGCTTACTTGATTTCTTATATTGGGAAGAAGTAAAAGAAGATTCCATACCCTGCAGTGTTGATAAAGATCTTTGCTTCGAAAAACGTCCCAACCCAGACTGTTGGGAATATGACTTAGAGTACATCCTTGGTGAGTAAGCTACCTACCTTGTCTCTCTTCCTAGATCAGATCGTGGAAAGGTCTGCCGAGATACTTGCTATAAAGAAGAAGTCTATTCCTGCAGAGGTAAAGTAGAAGAAGATTGCTCTAGTTCCTGAAATGGTCAAGCTTTCCTCTAAAAGGAAACTTATTCTAGAACCCAAATTGGTGAAGCTTGCAGTCAAGAAGGAAAGGACTGGCAGGAAAGACAAGGTTGAGCGTGAGAAGTCCGCGTCTTTGGTCAAGGAAAAGCCTAAGCTCGCTTCTCCTTGTCCAGCAAAGTACTCAATACCAGACCCATGGTTACGGATATTCCTAGCAAGTCATTAGACCCAGATGATCAAGTCCCTATTGGTCATTAGATGAAGAAGCAAGCTCCAGCACCTTATCCTCTAGCTTCATCTCCTCCTAAAGCTTACTAGACCAAGCCTCATCATAAGAGGCCTTCATTTGAAGATGTATCCATTAATCAAGGTCTCAGGTTAGACTGTTAAAGACTGGTTCAATGAGTACTGCCATCAGTATGACAAGTATTTGGAACAGAAGGCTGAGAAGAAGAAGAAGAAGAAGAAGAAGAAGAAGAAGAAGAAGAAGAAGAAAGAGAAAAAAAAGGAAGAACTGAAGGTAAAAAAGAAGTCTGATGGTATATCTAGCAGGTTTGAGTCCCTTTTTTCTTATAATCCATTCTCCTCTTATACTTCTACACCCCAGACCTTTATACCTCAATCCAGACCAGCCCCACTCAAACCTCTAAACTTTCTACCTCCATCCCTAGACATATTTTCTCCATTAGCCCTTGTCCCAAACCAACTAGCAACATTCATCTCTCCTTGATTACCACTAGTTTGAAACTTGTTACCATTACCAGACTTATGCTTGATAAAGATGATATAGGTTATCACCACCCCACCAACCAAGCCATCATAAACTTTCCTACTTTTGACCCAAATAAAATCTATGTGTTTCCCAATGTCCCTGGCTTTCCACCTCTCATGCCCTTAAAAGCCATTATGTAGAACACTTCCTTGACCTTTGCATTAGACTACTCTATGATCTATACCATCAGGGAAGAACAAAGGAAGATTCTTTTTGACATGCAACAGGGCCAATATCTTTACAACCTTCACCCTTGTGTATCCACACCAGGCAAGAAGATCCTTATTGCCCTAGACTATTAGTTCCTTAAGGTCCAGATTGAAAAAGGTAGATTAAAGAAGTTAGTCCCACCCAAGTCTATCTACTTTAAGGAACCTTGGTATGATACCAGACCTAAGAAGCTATCTAAGGCTTCTCTAAAGAGCACCTTGTCTACTCAAAAACCCAATAAAGATCATGCTCATGCTTTATGGAACCATTATTTATGGCAGCTTGCACAGACTAACAAGTACTCGTAAAAAGAAAACACTCCCAACACCTTTCATCTGAGCTTCTTCAAGAAATATCAAGGTTATGTATTCCAAACCAATGTCTTCGCTTGCCAAGACCTTCCCATTATTCCCAGCTCTCTATCTGTTATTTTCATTTCCTCTCCTAATATTTTGTGTGCATAGTGTGGTCATTTTCTCATTATTTCTAAGTCTACCTCTGCCCTCATTTTTAACAGTTTAGCTTGTGGTCTCCAATTGGTTCTATGATGTCCCATCTTTTATTGATATCAAAAGGGGGAGTAGAGTAAAGGTCTTTTATGGGTTGAGTATATATTCCTTCTATAGGAAGTAGAGTTAAATTTTTGTAATTTTATTTTGAAGTCCTGTATAAATTACTTATATTAAATGAAAAATCTGATGTTAACTTATATTTCTCTAAAAATTTTTTATATGCTTTGATCATTATAGGTGCCTATGCTTTGATATATTCATAGGATATGATCTTTATAAGTCTCCTTTGTATGCTCTAATACATGTTATATGCTTCATATGATCACAGCTTTGATATATTCTGATTTCATTTCTCTATACCATGCTCTGATCTTTCTTGTAAGCATGTATGCTAAGAATAAAAATATGCTCTGATATAAGTAAACATGTAAATTCTGAAAATCTTATGCTCTAATAATCTTTATATGCTTTTATGTTTTGATCATATAACTGCTTTGATTATCTGTTCCTTTAGGAAAAGTTTGCTTTAATTATTAAAAGTCTAGCTTGCATGACTGCTCTGATTCCTTTTTCTAAGTTAAAGTTAGCTCTGATTACATATTTGCTTTGGCTTTCTTGTTACAATCATCTGTTATATAAGCTTTGATCTTGTCTAGAGTGTATTTCAATATCAATGCATATAGTATCATGATAAAATACTCTGATGATATGTCTCTGTTATGAAATCTGAACATGTATTGGTCTCTCTCTGATATGCTTCATTTATCACAGACTCTATTTGAATAAAAGACTTGATGTTTGCTATCAACAAATAAGAGGAGATTGTTAGAACCAAGTTTAGTTTGTAAAATATTTTAAAATCATTGGTTAATTACCAGACCCTAAGATTTGTTAATAACACGCATCAAGGCATTTAATTAAATAAAGTCTGCCTACGTGTTATCTTACCTGTTCAATTAAGTGTTTTAGGTTATAAATATATGATACATAGGTTATGAATGAAAGTGAAAGTCCATCAATAAAAATTTTGCATTGAGCCATGCAAGTTATTTCAGAACAAGTCTTCCTGGGATAAAAAATAGTCTGTCTACAAGCTTGTCTCATGAAAAGTCTGACTGTAAAACAACGCTCAATAAGAATCTGATTCAAGTGTGCTCATCCAGACTTTTGGATTGCTAAGTCATACGTATTTTATTCTCTGAACTTAGCACACGTACTTGGTTTATCAACCAAACCCTAGACTTTTTAAGTAACAAGAACGTTACTCCAAAGCATGCATTAAACAAAATCAAGGACAATTTCAAAGATGCTTTGAACTAAGCTCTTATTAAGAGAAACTGCTTTTATCATCAAAAAAAGGAAGAAGATAAATCGGTGCAAAAACCAATGACCGTATGGATAGAAGATCAAGGCAGCCACTCTGTGCATTTCAGAGAAGTTGATAAAAATTAGTACTTGCGTCAGAAAGCAATCAAAAGGTCAACCCTGTATATTCTGCACTTTTTAGTTAAAAGAAGAATGCCTATAGAAGGTCTTTTTCTTTGAAGCACTCGAGGAACACCAATTCAGTGCGAATTCTAAAGAACCTCGTTTCAAACCTTTTGGCCTCATCTCAGCTTTAAGGACTAATGTGCAAGGACTATCTTTCTTTAACAGATTCACAATGGTCACCATGCTTGACTTATAAAACGAAGAGAATTCAGACCTTCTAGAAGTTCACGATTCTGAGAATCAAAAACATGAAAGCTTCTCTCTACTCTTTGTCTAAGTTTTCTTCTCTAAAGAAAAGGCTTTCTTTGTTGTTCTACTTCTAGCAGACCTTAGTCTTTGTTTTCTATATTAGTGTATCTATTCTTTATCTTGTATTTCTTTATACACTAAGTTCTTAGAAACACAAATATAAACACTCTTTCAAATCCTTACTTGTGTAAAATTTTGGTATATTGCTAGCCTTAGTTTTTGTAGGAAACAGTTATTGGCCTTAAAAGGCTTTAGAAATAATACTTGGGTATTGAGTCAGGAGTGGCTTGTTGAAAGAATACTTGGAATTAAGCCAAGAGTGGTTGGAGTCAAGAATACTTGTGATACGAGTGGTGCTGTGATTGTAAAAAGACATTTTTACAATAGTAGAAATCCTTCAGGTTTGAAGGTACTGGACGTAGCTTCTATGTTTGAAGTGAACCAGTATAAATCTACTATGTTATCTGTTAGCCAAGGCCTCAACACTCAAGAGGGGGAGGGGATGAATTGAGTGTTTCAAACTTTCGCGTGGAATCCCCTTGAAAACAATTAGTAATATACAAGTGATGCAATGATGAAGAGACAATAACATTTATGCACATATCACACTATGAAACACTTGATGTACAGTGACAATATTCAGCCTTATGTGTGATAAGCAAGACAAGTTATTGGTTTATGCAATTTATCAAACAGTTGGTGTGCTTAGATAAGCGATAACAATCAAGTAAGTATCACATAAGAGTTGATAGGAAACAATGTTCTAGATACTTGGCAAGTTATAACAAATTCTAGTTTTTAAGAACTTCACCAAATATTGATTCAAGAAAATTATCAAACACTTGGCATGCAGAGTTAAGTTTCTACTTGAACAACAACTTTAATTCAATCATTCAGCTTAAGCATTTTAGCAAACAATTTATATGCGAAGTTGTATAAAGAGTTCAAGGTAGAGAGAAATGCAAACCAATTTAACGAGTTCCAGTAACCCAGTGTACATCTCGCCTTCAAGCAACCTATTAGGGAATCCCTAGTGTATAAGCAACGGAAATACAAGGATTCCTATAGGATTTGCAAAGCGCCGTGTTTCAAAGCATAAGACAAACACAAAAAAAATTGCATTTTAGGATTACCTCTTGAAGAATATCGAAGCTACACAAGTACTCCAACCAGAAATGCTACACCTTCCAAATGCTAGTTTGACGACGTGTAGCGTTTGCAACTTTTATGTATTTTTGTGTCTCTTTTTGGGTAGCCGCCTATGAGCATCTTATGCTCTATTTATAGGCTTAAGTTTGACCTAATTTGCTCTCTAAAGAGCGGGCTCCTTACTCATTCTAAATGAGTTAGGCCTAATAGTCTTATTTTAGTCCAACTAAAATAAAAAGCTATTTTCTGATGGGCTTACTCTATGTGTATGACCCTATAGGTAAAATACTCGGTTATATTAATAATAAACTATTTTATTATTAATATAAAATAAGAGTGGCATCTAGCAATGCATCATTATGTCCGAATATTATTTATTAACAACATAACCTATAAGTGATAATTATTTTATATGTTTGTTCCTTTTGTCACGATATCCTAATTGGGCCCAAGGCATGGTCGTGTCATCCTTGTACGGTCCAATTTATTTTACTTGATACCGGAGTAGACTTTATCCGAATAAATATCCAATATTTATTCTTTCTAGCATGGCCATGTATTTCTTAGTCTCACTCCATCAAGTGGCCTATAGATATCACTCCTGTCACATAGGAGAGATAAATCCCATCTACATCACTCACATCCCTCTGCATAATTTGTACATTTCCTAACCATAACCTTTATAGCCCTCTTATTACAGAAGATGTTTGATTGTATTAAAACAATAAACTCCTTATGTAGCAATCGTAGTGACTTCAGGTCAAAGGACTACATATACCATTATCACATTGAGAATCGTTTATGATATTCATGTAACGATCCATGCAACGTTCTCATGGTGGGTCTGTCCAGTACATCATTACTCTTAATGTGTACCCGTGTAAAGACTTGATATCATTTATAGCCATGATCTGTGAGATCAGATCATCAGTACACTCACACACTAGTCTTAATGTATTTACATGTCCCCACGTAAATACTTGACTAGGGACATTTTAGGAATAACTCTCATATGACCTATTACTCCAAGGATAAATAAAGGTTGTTAAACTATTTAACAAAAAATGACTTATTCAAAATGATGCGACCTATAAAGGCTTTTAGTGTATATTTCCAACACAACCCACTTGAAGGATTCCACTATTGAAGATTTGAGATACAAGCTTTGAGCAATTATCTCCTAGTGTCCCACACTCAAAAACCCAATCCTCACAAGCAAAAGGGCACCCCACCCAATCTCACAATCTCACAATCTCTCAATACCCAATGGTTGTAGCCCAACCTTTGTGACCACTCAAAACTAGAGTGAAACTTTGTGTTTGGTGTTTGGTTTACAAGCAAATAACTCTCTCAATAGAGTAGATAAACAAATGAAAGCTCACTCAATCTAATGACTCTCAACTAGAGAGGATATACAATTTAAAGATCACACTCTAACAACTCTTAAGTGTATGCAAGTTTAGAAACTAAAGTTGCAGGGAATATACAAGAGAGATTTAACAAAAAGACCTCTAGAAGAAGGATGTTGATTGCCTTGTGTTGTGCCTTGGTCTCTCTCCCCTCTTGCTTGAATTCATGCTCCATTTATAGCCATTTGAGAGCTCCTAGCCGTTGCACAATGTCTCTAACGGGTACCTTAGAGTATGGGCACAAAAGTGGGAATGGAGAAATGAGTTGGATCTGTACTTTAAAAACATTTCCCCGTATTTTGGCACTAGTGTAATCGATTACTCCTCGAGCTGTAATCGATTATGCTTCGTTGTATTCCATTAATTTGAGTGTCCAGTAGCTGTGTAATCGATTATGTCTTTTCCTATAATCGATTATGTCAATGTAATAAATTATGCCATACCCTTGTAATCGATTATCCATTATACCCGATGCATTTAATTCCTGTACGTAGTATTGTAATTGATTATGTCACTAATATAATCGATTGTACATCAAACAGAACCTCTGTAATTGATTAGTCATGCCTTGTAATCGATTGGGCAAAATACCTGATACATTATCCCTTTTATTGTAAGAGTGTAATCGATTATCTTCTTTGCTGTAATCAATTATGTACATTCCAGAATCAATGTAATTGATTATCCCAGTGTTGTAATTGATTAACATCTGTATAAAATTCATCTTTGGTCTTTGATTGATTGTAAGCTCTTTAACTTTTTGTGAAGCATCTTGATCTCTTGTTCTTTGCCATTGTTCTTTTATTCTTAAGCCATCCCTTTGTGTTGTTTTATCAAGTGCTTATTCTTCATCAAGTATATTCATTCTTGGTTCATGTTTGTACAATGTTCTTGGCCCTTGTTCATAATGTTTGTGCTTGAGTCATTCCATCTTCATCATGAATGCTTTGTCATTATCAAAACTTCTTTGTATATTTGCGTATGCAATTTCATTCTCTCCCTTTTTGATGATGACAATGGATGTTGTATATCGTATGCATTCATGTGTTGCAGGTTCATCATGTTGACTTTATTTTGATGTCCATTCTTCTTGTAGAAGTCTTTGTCTTAGTCTTCATGTTTGTCATTATCAAAATCTATTTCAACATTCAAACATATTCTCTCCCTTTTTGATGATGACAACCAATGTTCATCTCTTGGGGTGTTAGTTTCATAGAATAATGACAATCAATGTTTACATGTATTCTCCCCCTTTTTAATGTAATAGATACTAGTTAAGTTCATCATGTCAACATTGTTTAGGTGTTATTCTCCCCCTTAACCTTGTAACTTATGTTGACTATTTTAATCATGTAATTGATATTACTTTCAAGTATAGTAAGCACCACTTGATTTTCTCAAATAAACACACATATATGATCCTTTTCTACATATATGATCCTTTTCTTCTCCCCCTTTGGCATCATAAAAAACATAAAGATATTCTTCTAAGTAAGCATATAGGAGAGTAAGTGCTATAATCATAACATATAAAAGTTAATCAAAGATAAAGACTTATGTGTATGCTCCCCTTTAATACTTGTAATTGATACCACTTGTAAAAAATATACCACTTGTTAACGTGTGAAACCAATTATACCAATTTGATCAAGTCTGATACCAATTATAGATTTGATTGATGTTATACTCACATGTTAATATTTAGAGAGAATAATCAAGCACAACATTCATCAAGTAAGCTCATGAATCATTCAATCATACATGATACTAATTATATATGAATAAGCATTGATATAATGTAATTTAGATATTCTTAAGACTTCTAATTCCTTCTTTGATGTTTAGAATGTCTTTTCCAATTAGTGATCACATCTACTAATTTGCCAAAAGGTTTCAACATGATTAATCACATGATCACACACAACAAACATGATATTCAGTCTACCAAGAGTTATGTAGAGTAAAGATCCGATCATACCTTGGCATTTTACAATCTTTATATCCTTTTCTCATCCTTGTCCAAATACATGGTGTGGAATTTTACTTTGTCCATGTTGCACTTCTTGAGCAATTCTTTGTAATATTTACTAATGAAGGTTCTATCATTTGTTTGCTTAGTTTGGTAGTTTGAGGAGAGAGTTCTCCCAACATTGGTAATTTAGAATCATCCTACATAACCTTAGCAAACTCTTTGCAAAGAATTTCATTATTAGCATTAAATCCACATGAATTTGTACCAATTGTAGGTTTTTAATGCAGTATGATTTCCAATTTTTTTTTCTAAAAGTGATTTACTCAAACTTTCACACCAAGCTCTTGAAGCTTGTTTTAAACCATAAAATACTCTTCTAAGTTTAAGATCATGTCTTGAAAATTTGTTTCATAAATTTGGATATTGATCCATAAAGCATTTTGAATATGGAAAATATTTTTTTATGTTTATTTGATAAGGATTAAGATTCAACATTCAAATTCCAATATTAATTCTAATCTAGCTTCTAGTAATCATTTCATTTATGAGCCTAAATTCAATACAAAAGCTAAATGATTGTAAGTATTATGGCTTGTATAATTTGTTATTCATACCACGTGTTAACATAATTCATATAATTCACAGAGTATAGTGGTAGAGTAAACACTAATTTCATCATAGGCAATGGTAATAATCAAGCATAATAATCTTTCTCTTTCAATGGATACCACTTATTATAAAGAATTATTTTAATGAAGCATCCTAAGTATCAAAACAATAATAGAGAGGATACATGGTCTACTTATTTCTAGTTCATTATCTATACCACTTGTTAATGCAAGGTATCAGAGCAAAGGTGGAATGATTAATACAGCTTGTTGACTTACTCATGCATTTGTATTAGAACATATGTCATTTATCAAAAGCATGTGATTATACAAGAGAATACATTTGGCATAGATCATTTACAACACTTAGAGATAAGTCACAGAAGCATATCATGGTTATAGTGCAGCTGTAATGCAAGTCACATACTCATGTAATCATATATTTGACATGATGCTACTTGTTTTGATGAGTAATACTTGATTCATGCTTAGAAGGACACCATTCATTATCACTTGTTATCATACCATTTGCTATGCTATGACATATACTACATGATATCATTTATGTATTTGCCAATTGCAGCTCTTTAATATCAATTATAAGCACACACCATTCTTGATATTATTGTTCAATACATGTTTTCAACCTCAATGTTGCATAGTTTTAAATTTCTTTTCATAATCAAGATCATGCATGTCGCGACTGGGATCGCGACGGCATGGTCGACCCTAAAAAATGAAACGTGTTTCAAAATCCTTACAAAAAGAAAACAGGGAATCGCCACCAATATTTTTAAGGATAAAATACCAGGAAAACCTTTCATTAAAGCACTAGTTATAAAGTAAAATTCTAAGTTCGGGAGTCGAATTACAGGTGAGGAAGGTATTAGCACCTCACAACTGCCCGTTATAAAACGGTTACCCCAAATTGATAGCGCGCATTATAAGTAGTCTAGAAATTATTTTTTGAACTTTGGAAAAGGAACGGGAAAAACAGACAAAGAAGTATTGAAATAAGACTAAAAGGACGTCTCGTCCAAATTAATCTTAAATCGAACAACTTGACCAAACAGTGACAGTAAGGATTAACAGGTGACAGTAAGGGGCTAAACCTGACAGTAAGAAACCAAACGGTAACAGTAAGAATCCCAAACAGTAATAGTAAAAGACTAAACAGTGACAGTAAAGACTAAACAATGACAGTAGAAAATTAAACAACGAGAAACTAAACAGTGACAATGGGAACCAAACAATGACAGGAAGAAATCAAGCAGTGACAGTAAGGATTAACAGGACGTCTTGTCCAAATTAACCTTAAATTGTATCACAAATTAGATATTAACATAGAATTAAATAAGACGAGATAAAATAAGTTGATTAATTAAAACAAGAGATTAATAGGACGTCTTGTCCAAATTGACCTCATTTTGTAAGAAATATTGTTTTAAATAAAAATACTGAAAAACATGAGATTAACAAGACGTCTCGTCTAAATTAACCTCATTTTGAAACAAATTACTATTTTATATAAAATATTAAAACGTGAGATTAACAAGACGCCGCGTCTAAATTAAACCTCATTTTAGACAAATTACTATGTTAAATAAAACACTAAAAACATGAGATTAACAAGACGTCGAGTCTAAATTAACCTCATTTTAAACAAATTACTATTTTTAGATAAAGTACTAAAAACATGAGATTAACAAGATGTCGCGTCTAAATTAACCTTATTTTAAACAAATTAATATTTTAAATAAAATATTAAATAGACAAAATTGATTGAAATAATAACAGAGACATAGAAATTAAACAAAAGAAAGTGGGCCCAACAGGAATTGATTCCCGCTCCTACGTATTCTCAAGTGTGTTGAGAAATCAGGGTTACGTAGTTCTTTGGGAATTAATTTTAAAATGACACTAAAATATATTTAAAACTATTTTTAATTAATTTAATTTTTTATAATGAAAGAGATTTCATGAGGAAGGAGAAATACAAGGCGAAGTACTTCGCACGTGTATAAACCTTTGAAATCTTATAACAGCGATGTAGACAAAAGTAATTTTGCACGACATTGCTCATAAGATTTTGAAATAATTATTTTAATATTTTTTAGATTTAACATAAAGTTGTTTGTTTTTATTCTTAAAGGATATTTAGATTTTTAATATTTTCATTTTTTTAGATTTATCACAAGGAGACATCTAACTTTTGATATTTTTATTTTTTTCTAACATAAGTAGAAACTACTTGTTATTTACTTCAAGTTTTTTTTAGGAATAACATAAAAGGAGAACTAATAACAAGTCTGGAATATATAAGTGGGGAGAAAAAGAGATAAAACAAAATATTCATTTTTGGATTTTTTGAATATAAAGTATTTATTATTTTTTATTCTAAAAGAGGGATATTCAAATTTTAAAACCATTTGTTACTACTTTTTATTAAAGTTTTAGAAACATAACAAACAAAACTTAAGAGCAACTCTAAAATAATTAATTAGACGATAATAATAGAGACTTATTTATTCTTCTGCTTAACAATTTTAGAGACACAAAACCAAATAGCATCTATAGCATCAAGTTATAACAAATATTACTCATGTTTGTTTTTTTAGAAAAGGCAAAAGAAACTTTTGGGCTGGTAGAAAATGGGCCTCACTATCTAAGGCCCAAACTAAATAAAACCTAAATCTAACAAAGAAGAAAGGAAGAGAGGGAATAAGAATCAGGAGAGGGGTGAAATTTGGAAGGGAAAGTGAGAGAGGGAGAAAGAGATTGGGAGAGAGAAAGAGAGTGGACCAACGAGAGAGGAGTGCCAGTGGCGGGCGGAGGCCAGGGCTCGTCGTTGAGCGATGGTCTGGTCGGCACAGGGAAGCTCGAGGCCAGTGCTAGTGAGGGTCACGGAGCTTGGGGTACGTGATGGTGCTCGGTTTCATGAGCAGGGAGGCCAGAACTCGAGGAGCCCGGCCGATCTGGGCGGTGGGTCGCCGGAGAGGGAGGTGACCAGCGTGGGGTGGTTCGCGGTGGTTTAGAAGCCCTCTTTCTTCCTTTTCTCTTTTTCTTCTATTGTGTCGATTGCTTTTGGGTTATTGTTTTTGGATTGTTGTGGTTGGTATATGGTTGTTGGGTTCTATTGAGATAGAATGATGAAGTTGGGGTCTTTAATTTTGTGAGTTTGGTAGAGGTGAGGAAGATGGATGATGTTTTTGGTTTTTGATTTGGTAAGATGGAGGAATGAAATGTTGTTATCTGTTTTTCGTTTTTGATTTGATGAAGCAGACGAAGAGAATCAGTGTGTTGGCGATGGGTTCTTTTATTTTGAATTCGTGAAGACCCTTTTGAATTGTTCCTGCCCCCTTTTATCCTGTGTTGTTGATGGGTCCTGTTATTATTTTTTATGAATGGTTTTCTTGAATCCTGAAATATTCTCATGCTTGTATCAGAAATAGAGCTTGTGGTTGTGGAAAAATAAAGCTCCAGGCCGTGGGAGACCAAGGAAGATGGGAGGGAAATGGGTCCCTTAATTTTTTATTTCATCTTTCTAAAAAAGCATGAATAATAAAGAAAAGGACAGGGAATGGTGTCTACAATGCATCATCAAGACATTGAATTTAAGCATTAAGATTTCACTTATCAGCATTTTGACGTATCAAATCTTCCTAACATACATGTTTATGTACAAATAACCTTAATCTCAAGTTTTTCATGGAATCAAACATGCTATTCAAGCAATCATTCATCAAACTCATCATCAATCATTATTAATCATCAATCATTATATACATACATCATTGATCCTAAGATTTCCATGAAATTAAAGGGTTCTAAAGTTATTCACTCATCCATCTCAAAACTTCATATCATTCAAGCTTATATATCAAGTTAGATCTTCACACATCAAAATTCATCTTAAGTAAGCATTGACATTAATTATAAGACAAGTACTTACACTCTTTTATTGTTATCACTTTTAGTGTTGTCCGTTGGATTTTGTCTTGGTGCAATCCAATTTGTGTGAGTCATATTAAAGCTTCTTGTTCATCTCCTTGTTTTGAGTGGTACCTTCAAAACATCAATTTCCTTTCTCAAGGATTTTTGTTAGCCTTAAATCATGGGATGCTTTCACCTTTTAGATGTATGATGAGTCATCATAATCTTGGCTTGCTTTATTATTCTCCTTTGTCTTTTGGAGTGGAGATTAAGATACTTGATATCTCCTTAGGCCATGAGCTTTGGTCATCTGTTAATGAGAAGTTGTTGCTTTGAAGTTTGCCTACAAGATTTCAAAATTTTAAGGTACCCTTTGAGAGTTGGGTCCTTCCTTGTTAGTTTAGGATTTCAAGTTTATTTTTGGAATCCATACCTTTCTTGTACGCTTTTGACGGTATTTCTTTATAAAGCAATTAGATGATATATAACCATATATTCCATAATAAAAACATGTTGCATCCAAAGAGTAAGGCACTTTAGACTTGTAATGACTCTTATTACGTTCTATGTGCCTCCTTTTAAAACAATTAGACATTGAATCTCCCTTTCTTTCATGGTTTGTACATTTTAGAATGGGTTTAGGTTTTTCCTTGAAGAGTGCAAAGGGGTTCTTGCAATGATCTATTACCCTTCTATCAAGTGTATGCTTTTGATCTTCAAGAGGTGTACTTAGATATGTTTGACTATTTGTGAGCTTCCTAAGTGTTTCTTTTAGTTCTTCATTTTCCTTTTCAAGAAGCATATATTTATCAACAAGCACACAATCCTTATTATCATTACAACTCCTAAGAGTGAAATTTGAGGCTATCAATTCATTATTTTGAGCGTCAAGCAAATCATTTTTGAGTTTCAAAATGGTTTGTTTTGAATATGCATACTTCTTTGAAATTGACACAAATTTGTCATACAATTGTCCAAATACTTCTAAAAATTCATCTTTGTCAATTTCATCATCATCATTATCACTAAATGCATTTAAAGAACATACCTCATCATCTTTGGAGTGCTTTGTCATGAGGCATACAATTTCTTCTTTCAATTCCATGGTCTCTTCTTCCGGATTTATTTTGAAGCTTTCATATTTACTAGAAAGAGTACTACTTCTTACATCTTTATCATCATTAGCATTTTCATAAATTGTTTCAAGAGGTTCCCATATTTCTTTAGCATTATCACAAGTAATAACTCTAGAAACTTCATTAGGTCCTAATGCTAATGTTATAAGGATTTTCGCTCTAAGATTGAATTGTACCTTTCTTTCCTCAACACTAGTCCATGAGTTC
This sequence comes from Clitoria ternatea, assembly GCA_037962975.1. NCBI lineage: Eukaryota > Viridiplantae > Streptophyta > Magnoliopsida > Fabales > Fabaceae > Clitoria > Clitoria ternatea. The sequence goes on from CM075670.1 coordinate 212,565,610, forward strand.
ATGGGCTTTACACACTCTACATTATTCACAATATGTTTAGGAATAAAAGGACCAAATTGAATAGCATTCCATACCTTTAGGTCATAGGATTGGACAAAGATTTCCATCCTTTCTTTCCAAATAGCATAGTCTTTGCCATTGAAGATTGGAGGTCTATTTAGTGCACCATTTTTCGAAAATGCATCATATGAAGTGGAGGCCATCTTGATCTCCTACAGCTATTAAGCCTTATGGCAAGAGTCAAGCTCTGATACCACTTGTTAGCCAAGGCCTCAACACTCAAGAGAGGGGTGAATTGAGTGTTTCAAACTTTCGTGTGGAATCCCCTTGAAAACGGTTAGTAATATACAAGTGATTCAATGATGAAGAGACAATAACGTTTATGCACATATCACACTATGAAACACTTGATGTGTAGTGACAATATTTAGCCTTATGTGTGATAAGCAAGACAAGTTATTGGTTTAGGCAATTTATCAAACAGTTGGTGTGCTTAGATAAGCGATAACAATCAAGTAAGTATCACACAAGAGTTGATAGGAAACAATGTTCTAGATACTTGGCAAGTTATAGCAAATTCTAGTTTTTAAGAACTTCACCAAATATTGATTCAAGCAAATTATCAAACACTTGGCATGCAAAGTTAAGTTTCTACTTGAACAACAACTTCAATTCAATCATTCAGCTTAAGCATTTTAGCAAACAGTTTATATGCACAGTTGTATAAAGAGTTCAAGGTAGAGAGAAATGCAAACCAATTTAACAAGTTCCACCAACCCGGTGTACGTATCGCCTTCAAGCAACCCACTTGAAGGATTCCACTATTGAAGATTTGAGATACAAGCTTTGAGCAATTATCTCCTAGTGTCCCACACTCAAAAACCCAATCCTCACAAGCAAAAGGGCACCCCACCCAATCTCACAATCTCACAATCTCTCAATACCCAATGGTTGTAGCCCAACCTTTGTGACCACTCAAAACTAGAGTGAAACTTTGTGTTTGGTGTTTGGTTTACAAGCAAATAACTCTCTCAATAGAGTAGATAAACAAATGAAAGCTCACTCAATCTAATGACTCTCAACTAGAGAGGATATGCAATTTAAAGATCACACTCTAACAACTCTTAAGTGTATGCAAGTTTAGAAACTAAAGTTGCAGGGAATATACAAGAGAGATTTAACAAAAAGACCTCTAGAAGAAGGATGTTGATTGCCTTGTGTTGTGCCTTGGTCTCTCTCCCCTCTTGCTTGAATTCATACTCCATTTATAGCCATTTGAGAGCTCCTAGCCATTGCACAATGTCTCTAATGGGTACCTTAGAGTATGGGCACAAAAGTGGGAATGGAGAAATGAGTTGGATCTGTACTTTAAAAACATTTCCCTGTATTCTGGCACTAGTGTAATCGATTACTCCTTGAGCTGTAATCGATTATGCTTCGTTGTATTCCATTAATTTAAGAGTCCAGTAGCTGTGTAATCAATTATGTCTTTTCCTCTAATTGATTATGTCAATGTAATAGATTATGTCATACCCTTGTAATCGATTATCCATTATACCCGATGCATTTAATTCCTGTACGCAGTACTGTAATTGATTATGTCATTAATATAATCGATTATACATCAAACAGAACCTCTATAATCGATTAGTCATGCTTTGTAATCGATTGGACAAAATACCTGATACATTATCCCTTTTATTGCAATAGTGTAATTGATTATCTTCTTTGTTGTAATCGATTATGTGCATTCTGTAACACCCCGGGTTTTCTGGACTCGGATCCCGATGTAATCAAGATAATAATTAATAAAAATGCGAGAAAAGTTTTCACATTTGAAATAGTTTCTAAACACAATCTCGACTACATCAAGATCCGAACCACAGAAAACCAAAGAGTGAGATTTATCAACCTATGACTGGATCGATAGCTAATTCGCCATACGTTATACAAAATAGTAGAGTTTACAGCGGGAGAAGAATGTGTATACCGGGCAAACGCCTTGTCCCATATATGGCGATATGAGAAAAGGCTCGGCAAGCATACAATCACCTAATATCAACCTATTAGGTCATAACCCATTTATCGACTTACAACAGACACATGCATTGCCTAAGATGTAAATATAAATATGCATATACGTCCGGGGTCATGTCCCAACTATCAACACTACCCATATCTCATAATTGGCCTACTTATTCACCTATTGATATTAATCCAGACACCACTATCATCAATGTATATTGTTCAAGTTCAATTCCTCATGTACTCATCAAATCATCACTTTTGTACTATTATATAAGTTCACCATTTATGCATCCACGATTATCTTATACATGACCAAAATCACTAAATCATCAATATCATCATATACAATTTATTCATTACATTACAATTCACAAATGATGCCGGCCAAGGCATTTCCACTACCACTATTTACCTTCCTAAGACTTCAATTTAAAATCCAAACTCGTCCCATGGCAACCTACATCGCAATGCTAAAAAGGAGACCACATGGGAGAGTGAGTTATACATTCAAAATACCGAATATACATATATTGTGATTAAGTGTACATGCATTCTTTCATCATGTGTGCTTTGCTACAAAACCATAAATTCATCATTCAATCATCATTACATTGATATAATAGGTATACAAGCCTCATGAAACACAATTCACAATATAAGCAAGCACAAGCACATACACAATCACATTGCCACTTATCAACAAGGGCATTCACAAATTATCATCACGAATTCATTAAATCTTTACTCAATTCCTCCTCGCAATGGGTTTCTCATTTTTCATGGTCATCCCATCTCAAATGCCATGCATCTATGGCTAATGCATATGTCAACTGTTTAATGCATATGCAATGGATCCATTTCATTTCATCTGGTGATCGCAACCACCATATCATTCATTCACCTGGGTTTCCCGCCTCGCAAGGGGTACTCCCACCTCGTGATCGCAACCACGGGCATCATAGGAACTCGCAAGCCCTTTTTAATTTCAATAACCAGGTGATCATAGCCACCGGCCCAATATCATATCATCATCAAGTTGGTTTCCCACCCCGCAAGGGGTACTCCCTTCATAGAAATCCACAGGATCTTTTATCATTGTGATCGCAACCACATTTCAATGTTATGCCATGCCATGAATGCAACATACAATAATGCATATGCCAAACAACCTCACAAGGATATCTCACCCTCTCACATAGGGATATATTTTAAATTGACATTCTCGATCAATAACATACAATTATGTACAAGCCCCTCAAGGCATTCTATTCACATACTTAGCATCTCAATAGCTACAATCTCATTACATAACAATCCACGCATGGAAGTAAACATAATGTCAATCATCGTAATACCCAAGGCATATCATTTGTTCCATAAATAAATGTATGTTTTCAACTCAATATATTTCACATGTATGTTATATCATATATGTAAATCGATACTTGCGATTAACCTCAATGGTGTTACAACATCTCATAATGTTCATCAACACTGACACACTTTCATTTAATGGTTTTCATATCATTGTTCATCAATGTTATCTCATATCTAGAATGGCAATACAACAATCCATCATCATAATCTTAGACCATATATACAGAATCACACTTGTATACATTACAATGACATTTCACAGTTCCTCGATAATAATGTTTGTCCTCATATACAAGGAATAATCACATCATCATTTATCGTCGCATGATACCGATATTATCTTCGATGCACCGGTTTATAACAAATACCTCACCATTTAATCATTCTCACAATGGGTTCGTAATCACCCAAGGGTACATTTTATAACTCATTATCAAACCCTTATCATTGCTCTCATATATCTCATTCTTGGTGGTTAACATTTATGTTTTCCATTACTTATTACGGGTATAGATAGGTTATCTCGATGTTCTAATCATTATCAACGCCACCATATTATATCTTCACATTATACCCTTTATACAATCCTTCAGGTATCTCAAATTACAAAGGAAAGGGATTAACACCAGAAAAATAAGGGAAAACCACTTAAATTTTCGTACAGGGCAACTCTCTTGAGCGAGCCCCTCACTCGCTTGAGCGAGATTAACATAGCTCACTTGGGCAAGCTTCCTCGTGCGTAAGTGAAGACCTCCCATCAGCATACACACGCTCCCTCGCTTGAGCGAGGCTCCCCCATACTTGGCCACTCGCTCGGGAGAAATTATTCCAGTAACCATTTCTACATGCATTCGCTCGAGCGAGGCTCCCTTTAACTAGCCACTCGCTCGAGTGAGAATTATCCAGTACCTCACTAAGGTTGGCTCGCTTGAGCGAGGTCTAGTTTGCCTCGTCATTCGCTTAAGCGAAAAACCTCCAGAACCAATTCCTCTCTCGCTCGCTCAAGCGTGGCCACGCCCTCTCAAGCGAGATTCATCTAGTGTCTCTTCTCCTCGTCCCATACACGTCTCGCTTGAGCAGGACGCTCACTCGCCTGGGTGAGATTGGGCCAGAGGCCATAATACTGGTACAGGGGATTCTCGCTTGAGCGAGATTATCAGGACTTATGCAGCAAGCGTAAATTCTCCCAACCTAATATATGAAATCCCATTCTGGGCCAACTTGATCACATCCAACATATCATATACATTATATGAGACATATAAAACTTACTCACACATCCATACTCATAATTTCTCATTCCAAACTCATTTACTATATTAAAATTATACTTATCATCATCCAACATATATATGTATATAGTTCTATAACAATCATCACATACTCTCACACACCATTCATAATAATCCTCAAATTGCCATTCATATTATCTCACTAAATACATGGCAAGGCAAGCATGAGTACTAAACACATACAATAATCACTATCAATCTACTCATGCAATTTGAATATAAACTCCTCTCCTACCTCGAGGGAAGAGCCGCAACCAAATACACACTCCGAATATTCCGCCATATAATCCAGAACACAATCTACATATCACATACACATATGCATTCATATAATCAATAACCATCTCAAAGCATTTCTCATAAATTCTAAATATTGACTTACATATTGTAAGGCTTATGAACAAGTTCTAAACTTATCAAAACACTGATTTATGCAATTTTGTTAGGCTTCGAGAATTCTTTTCCCAAAACCAAGATTCTCTAGATCTTAAAGGGCCAACTACACTCATTAACAACAACATCATGTCCTTCGTAATGCACTCAATCGTCGTATGAATCATCCATTTGCCATCCTTATCACTCAAGATTTAACATGGCTCTCTTATCCTCCAATAACCACAATTAATGAATCAAATTCAAATGGCACACCAAAATGGCCTAGAACTTCATCAAGCCACAATTTTATCACACCAATCCCTCACATTCCATATTCATACTAACACCTATCTATATGCTTCACCGTCAATGGTCCTCTATCATTTTAAGCAACATTCAACCTTAAATATCATCTATGCATTCAATTAACCTCTCAAGCTACAATATATCCACTTTCCCTAAATTCTTAGGGCTAGGGTTTCATGAGAACCTAACAACCATTATCAATATTCATCAACCATCATCAATGGCTATCTTTCATCATTAACATTATTCCCTAACATCATTAAATATACATCCTACTCACATTTTACACTTCCCCCAATTTATTAAAATTAGGGTTTCACTAAAAACCATCACCATTATAAATGCCCATCAATTTTCCATCACCTTTCAACATTAATTTTGGGTACCACATTAAATGCTCATAAAAGCTTGCATTTAAGCCATCCCACCTTAGGGTTTGCATATTCATGAATTTATCCCATACCCCATTTGCATTAAACATTCACCCAACAACCAAAACCCAAAACCTATGGCATAAGCTCATAAAAAATGATGAGGAACTTACCTCAACCAAGAAACAGCCATGAGCTTCCAAGAGAGGAAGAGGGTCACATGAAAATAGAGTAGGAGAAGGAGAGCTCCAAGACACCATTATCATTTCCTCCAAGCTTGAAGCAAAATAAAGATGGAAGGAGAAAGGATGCACACTATTTTTATTTCTTAGGTTTTGAAAGGAAGAGGAAGAAGATGAATAAAGAAGATAGAAGAAGAAAAAGCAAGTGTGTATTGCCAAAGGGGCCAGAAAACTCATGTGAATTGGAGAGGGGAAATTGGGTTTGTTTTAAGTTTTATTCCCTTCATTAGTAATTTCACCGTTTTATGACAAACAGGATCTCCGTTCGGGCTCAATACTAACTCCAAAAATTATTCCAAAGATATATTTGGATTCTCAATAATATTCTTAATAGCCCTGACCAACGGCATCTCAATCAGAGATACTTGGTCCGACACCCATATTTTAACTAGGTAAAATTTTAACTCCTTAAATCTCAATAAATTATAAATATCCATAATAAATCCCAACTTAATTATTTCAATGTTTTTGGGACATAACTCAACTCATATACAATTATTTATTATTTATTCTCCTCAATTAATCATTTTTATAAAATTTGGGATGGTTATTGGGTTTTTTGATAAAACCCTAACCCTTAAAATTAAGGTAAATGTAAAATGTAAGTGGAATATGTGTTTAATGATGTTAGGGAATATTATTAATGAAGAGGAATGACTATTTATGATGGTTGGTGGTTATTAATGATGAATGATGACCATTAATAATGTTAAATGATCAATAGTGGTGGTTGGAAGCCATTAATATGGAAACCCATAGATGGGTATGGTCCTTAAATGGATAATAATGATTTTGAGCACCCAACTCATGGTGGTTGTGGTGGATTAAGTTAAATAAAAGATGTTTGAGGCTTAAAATGGTATAAACACCAAGTAGTTAACTAAGAGCATTTAAACCTTGGTGGTTTGGATAGAAAATAAATGTATGGTACATTGTGTGATGTAGGAAACGACCCCATCGATGAAGTGGGACCTTTGGATCATGGTGATTTCTAGTTCTCTTGAGGTAAGAGGAGTAACATTCCTAAATGCATGATTTCATCCATTATTGATGTGTATATATGAATGTGTTATCCTAATTTGGCTTAGATGAATATCTTGATGTTTATGTGATTGGAATACATTTAGAATAAATTGTATATGTGGTAAATGTTGTTAGGATGATGATTATGATGTTGAATTTGATTCACGGTAATATGACTTATTTGTGAATGGTATTGAGACCATGATTGAATTAATTGCAATTATATTGGATATCCCATGACATGTAATTTGATGAATAATGATTGCCACTAACTATTGATATGAATGAAATCCAATGATAATTGGTAATGGTTGAGAATGATGAGGATATTGAATTCCACTAAGTGTTGGTGGTGAGTTGTTGATTATAGAGTGACATTTTAGGATGCGCAGTGTGAGAAATGCATTGATTGGCATTTACATCCATGGCATATTATACGTTGTCTATGTGGAATGTTAGGGGTTCTAATATGCGGGTCCAGTGAGAGGGCGACCTAATACACGAGTGAAATTATTGTTGTTCCCTAGTGATTCTTGGAATCACGAAGCTGGCCATAGTTCGGTGGCGAGGCACCCTATGTGGCAGGCCCAGTGGGTGGCTTTGTAATGAGCAAGTGACCCCGGTGTCCCTATGGGGCACGATTCTCTTAACGTGTGTTCGAGAAGGGCCCATAGCACTTTTGGCAAGTGAGGCCATGTTGTTGATCCGCAAGTCACAGGGTGACTAGTGCTACATATGGGCGATAACGGTTTGGTACCAGTAAAAAGGGTAATGTTATGCATACAATTAATGAGATAAGTGTACACATTTATTACTGTAGTAGGGGCATAGTAGCACATATATACTTGACCCATATTTTATATGATGTTGTTTCCCACAGTTGAATCTACGATTTCATAATGATTCCTTGTGCATATACATTAGCCATAAGAGTATTTACATATAGCCAGAGATATGTCAAGTTTGGTAGCCCGTGATGGCAATGAATGACTGATGAATAAAGAGAAAGAGAAGGTGGAACTAACCTTAAATGTGTAGTTGTATTTGATGAGATTGCCAATGATTTGATACATATTTTGTGAATGTGTTGATTGGAACATGTGCTATGTTAAAATGAAATAATATAATATGTGAAAGGATCATACGATTCTCTTTAAGGAATATATGTTGTGCACATGTATATATGTATCATCATAATGTATGATTTTAATTCATTTGGTATATATTACTCACCTCCTAGTTGTTATTTTTAAAGGTTGATGTAGGTATGTTGGACATCCTACCCCTTTTTTGGAGTTTAAGCAATGATGGAGGTAAATATGGAAAATGAAGCCCTTGTGCCTTGGCCGACAATCGTGTCTGTAAAAATCACAATGTTTATGTTTTGTATATGATATTTAGATAGTTATAGATATTGATTTTGAGAGTCATGTGTGAAAATTAGACCTTAGTCTTTAGAAGGCTAATTTTTGGTTGTGACCTTAACAATAGTTGATGTTAATTGTGTTACAATGATTTTCATGTTGCATTGATGAATGAAAATTGATAATGAAATTTTTATATCCAATTAATGGCATTGATACTTATGTTGATGGGAAACCATAGATGGATGAATTATTTGAAGTGTGAGGTTATGTTCATAATGTTTATGCATAATTAAGGAACTGATAGGGCCATATAGAGTTTTAGGAGGTTTGGATGCTACGGAATAGTTTCCATGGTGCTTATGCATGATTTAGAACTTGTAGAAACTGGAATGGGCCAATTCCATTAAGAATTGACCCTTGAGTTGTACAAAAATGCTTTAAAACGGGCTAAATGTAATAGCCCTGATTTTGTAGAATAGGAAACCAGACTTTCACGACTCTAAGGATACTCCATTGAGCTTTTGGTAAGAAGCTTGAGGCTTCGGCCTATTCCTCGAACAATTTAGAATGAGAACAATAGGGATAAGTGGAGCTTAACATGAAGTATAAGATTCTGAGAAAGAACATAATGAATAAGAGAAGAAGAGATAAGAAAATAGTAAGAACCTTAATAACAATCGACCATACTGTCTAATTAAAAATAATATGTTAATATCAATTATTTTGTGCTGATTGATTTATAATTATATTTATTCGATAATTATTTCCTGTCAACAATTAAATGAGATTCATGAATTGCACATCATAGATGGAGAATAAGGGTGGGTACAGAATGACTCCCTAGAGCATAACAACGATGAGGTACACTGGGGAACCCTGAGGGTACTGACCGCTGCGGTGGTCTTGGGAGTATACTGTAGCAGGTGTCTAATGGTTGACCAGATAGTCCGTGGCAAATCTAGTATACTCTGACTCAAAGCGGGGGTTACCATGATCGTGTAGTGCCTGTCTGACCTGTGTGGATCCATGATATATGACAGGGCCGAGGGTCCTTACCTATTTGATTTGAGAAACAGACATGGAGAGCTCTGGTCCCTCTAGTGGACAAGGGGTATAAGGCGGGATTATGATACGTGTTAGGATTGATGAGTATAAGAAAGATTGCATGCATCATGTTGGCTAAGAATTATAAGATTAACGAATGAACCCATGCATCTCATTGTTGTGTTATGATTTTTATTGTTACCTGATTCTGGTCTTGTGAATGTTAAAACTCTTAGCAGTGGGGTGAGGAAATAGGGATGGATAGTTATGACTAGCAAGAGTGAGATAACTTACAATATATATATAATAGGAAACCCCATGAGAGTGGGCAGCTTAATCTTGGATTGATTGTGTTATATGGGGGAAGATGTTGATAAGACACCTTCCTGATTATTGTGGAGGTGGAAACTCACCCTTACGCTAAATTTTTCTAAAGATCGTGGAGATAGACGCAAACTTCACATTGAGGACCAGCCATACTCTTCTTGGACTAAGGATGAATAGAATAAGTTAATTTGACTTTCTTTTATAGGAGCCTGTGTGCCCTTTGACTTTTAGTTTGTACAGTTATTGTTATGACCATGTGTTGTAAATATGATGTATCTATTCCACCAAGTTTTCTTGTACAAAAAAAACCTTCCATATTTTTCAAAAACTCTTAACCTCTCAGTTGACCAAGATAATCTAGTGGAAGGGGTTGTCCTAGTTGACCGAGGGTGTTACATTGGTGGTATCGGAGCATGGTCGATTCAACAGGCTTAGGGTATGGTTCACTATACCCCGCAGTACTCTAAAAGTCGTCTGTTTGACAGTCATTAGGACTTGTGTGGTAGGAACTACTTGACTGAACTCAAGTAGTTAAAGCATCAAACAGGGATACCAAGGGTAATTGACCAAGGTTACCTCGATGGCAGTAGAACATATAGAGAATTTTAGGGGCAAAATTCCTAAAAGGTGGGGAGAATGTAACAGCCCTGATTTTTTAGAATAGGAAACCAGACCCTCAGGACTCTGAGGATACTCCGTTGAGCTTTTGGTAAGAAGCTCGAGGCTTTGGCCTGTTCCCTGAACAATTTAGAATGAGAATAATAGGGATAAGAGGAGCTTAACTTGAAGTATAAGATTCCGAGAAAGAACATAACGAATAAGAGAAGCAGATATAAAAAAAACAGTAAGAACCTTAATAACAATCGACCATACTGTCTAATTAAAAATAATATGTTAATATCAATTATTTTGTGCTGATTAATTTATAATTATATTTATTTGATAATTATTTCCTGTCAATAGATAAATAATTATAATAATTTATTTTGAAATTATATTTTTTAAATTGTTTATTTATTTGATAATTATATTTCATAACAAAATATTGTCAGGTTCCTCAGATTTGAACTGTGGGACCTAGCCTAAGGTCAGACTCTGGCCGTTCGACTTGATACTAGTGATCTAGTAAGGAAACTAATCCTGTTAGGATCGTTTCATAAAGGATCAAAGGTGTCTGACTTAGCCTGACCGGCCCAATCAAAAACCTGAACGTCTCCTACATTTGACCGTTCATATATCTTAAGATATCTGGTGGTGGCACGGTCAGTCTCTGATGACTTGCTTCGATGTTTTAGGAAGTTTTCCTGAAGAGGCCAAAGCCCGGTTCGGACTTTATCACCCTCATTTTTCCATAAATTAGTTTCTTCATAAATCGTTTTAAAACTCGACCCGAGCACCTTCAGTGTTTTGGACCCAAATTTTGCATATGATCTTGGAATTGAATATTTTGGTCCCAATCTCTTTGTTTTGAAAAGATCTTCAATCCTCGTTTCTAGCCTCAAACTCCGATTCTCACTCTGTCAACCCCAAAATCAAAGATCAAGTATGTTGCCTTAAAATTCCAATGTTTGGACTTTTTCCCTGTGCGTGATTCAGAAAAAATTCATAACTCTCTCATACGACCTTTGATTCATGTAAACTTGGTGTCAAAATCTCTGTAACAAAATTATCTACATTTTTTTAAAGACATCAAAGGCCAAATATTTCTAGATTGGTGCGGTTTAATAGATCTTTGCAACTTCTTGGCTGTTTTATTTCAAAGCTAGCAGTCTTTGGTAAAATTTGTATATCTCCTTTGTCCGGTGCTTGAATCACTCTATTCTTTTTTATTATGGATCCGTATCATAGAATCATACAATGTTAATGAAGGGAACAAAACCAAATTCTCAAAGTAGAATTAATGGTGAATTTATTTCTTAAGCCGTAGCTGATCCGGGAAGCTTCTAGAGCACCCTGTCATAAATTGGGTATATCCCGGGCTACCAATCTTGGATCTTCACAAATGATATATCAAATAAAAGAGAAAAGTAAGATCTATAAACTTCATGATAGACATGAAAACCAATTCTTACTCCATAAATCCCAAAATTTAAAATACCACACTGATTCATGTTTTCCTAGTGGCAGCTTACACTATGTCTAGTATTTTTCGCGTTTCTCCCTTGTATGACTATGAAATCAAACGATTCTTTTGCCAAAATTTTCTTAACTCAATTCCATACAACTTTGATGAAGGGCATGAAGTCAATATCTTCACAAATGTTTCCCAGAAAATTAATCTTTGCATGAAATAATAATCCCATCATAGACTTACACTACTTTCATATTTAGGCCATAACTCTCTCATTTCTTAATTAAAATTTTTGTTCCATATATCAATTTAAATATAAGAGAAAGGCCTACAATTCTTACGTTGGTCCCTTTTCCAAATTCAGCCCGCATCACCCCTTAAAAGCCTAAACAAAGTGACGCCTCAACACCTTAACACATCAGCTTCCATGCAACATGAGCCAATTAGCTTGCAACACTCAATGGCCACTTGTCTCCTTCAAAATAACTCCTTCCTTAGCAAGTTCAAATTACTTGCTACATTTCCTTTCCTCTTTAACTCCTTCCTTAGCAAGTTTGGACTGCTTGCTCTCCAAGGAGTCATCATTAGATGCCAAGTATCGTGATATACCATGTATCATGTACCATGCCACACCATTCATTAAAATTATCATACTTCCCTTGCTCATTCACATTCAGAATTGCAAGTTAAAAACCAAGACTTCAACATACTTCATTCTCTTATTACACTTTGCCTTATGTCATACACATGATACCTTCACTTCATCCAACACACTTCCTACTAACTCTCCTCCCTTCTCACAACAACCATCACTTACTTTCTTCTTTAAAATTCCAGCAGCTTCTTCCTCTCTATTCCAGCCACCACATCTCCTTCTTGACCACCCAAATTAGCCACCACACTTCTCCTCCCTCACGGCTACAGCACCACCATCACCATTTCTCTAAACCAACACATATCGCCTTGCTCTCTTTTTCTTTTCCTTGGCCAGCGTAAAAACTTCTTCCAAGCAGCAATAATTTCTTTATTTTCTTATCATCTAAGAGACAAGGATTCAACATTTACACTCCCCTGTTCATCTCCTTTTTACCTTAACTCCCTTAGCCCAAAAGGTAAGGTCTTTGCACTTGAAACTCTTGGTTATGATCATCCATCTCCTTCTAATTATTCCTACAGCCATGCATGTCTATTGATCGCCATTCTTTTTCTGTTTTGGGGGTCCTAAAACCGTGTATCCATGGCTATTCTTGGGGGTTGCATGCTTGATTTTAGATCCTGCAAAGCCATCGGTAGAAATTGACATTGAAACGGCAAGGAATCCGGAAGCCAACGGTAAGTCAAATGGTGAGATTTTCCTTTTTTTTGGCAAATGACATGGCTGTTTGGTGGCTGTCCACAACCCTCTAGGTGCCTAAAATTTTTGCATGTCACGTTTTTAGCGATGTAAGGATGATCGACGACGATCGGCGGACGTTTCGGAGTGCCCGACACATTTTTGATGAGCGGATCATTTTTCTTCCTTCGGGAAGCGGCTGTCCGGCAAGGTAATAAGGGTGTCCATCTTATTTTAAATTGATTTCTATCCCACTATAATATTCTTCACGTAATTAGAAACTGTTATCTTGACTTTTGTTACGATCCGACGGTGGAATTGGAAGATCTAAGCTTTTTCTTGTCGTTGCATTTTGGACGTTTAAATATATATATATATATATATATATATATATTCTATTTTAATAACCTACGAAGAAGAGAAAATGCACTGGTTCGCTAAAAAGAAAAAGATTACAAAATATTAATTTTACACGATTTGGTTAGGCGGTAGAAAATGATATGGACACGGTTAGATGGTTCGATATGGTTGTATAGTATTTTTAATTTTTGAGACTTAATGTAATTTGTACATTTTGGTCCGGTAAGTCCCACTAGATTTAATTAAGTTGATCAACTAGTATATCGCAATTAAAGTAGTTATTTAGGCTTAAGAAGAGATTCTGACTTAATATCGCTAAAAATGGTACTTATGGATTTAACGTTATTATTAACTTAATAAGAAATTTTCTTAAAGATGATAGGATGTTATTAGGAAGATTTCATCAATTTGGAAAAGTTGTTTTGAACTAAAAGAACTTTTTATAAAGGAAAATAACTTTAAGAAGGAAGTGATTTGATCTAAATTGATGTTTCTAGTATATTGAGGAAATGATATTTCCTTAGAGTAAAAAGAGCCATTTTACGATTCTAATGAAAGAAATGTCTTCCTAAAGAAAGTAGATAGCTTGTAACTCTATTAAAAGAATTTCTTTTAGAAGAATGAATAACTTATCACTTTTAGTAACAAAGAGGATTAGGCCCATGGAAAAGGACTAAGGAATTAAAAATACATGTAAGTGACATTAAATTTGGTAACGTATAAAAAAATAGTACTAAGTGAGTCACAATAGTAAAAGGAACTAAAATGAACCAAGTTACGATTTAGAAAATTATAGACTTATATGCGATAGTAATATTAGGTGAAAAGTAAATAAGGAATTAATGTTGGTTAGTATCAATATAGATCATAATAAGAAAAGAGATAATATTTGCTAGAAATAATGTAGGTCAGAATAGACAACGAATTAAAACAACTGCTATTGACGAGGATATGGACTATTAGTAAATAGGGAAATAAAAGGATATCACTTAGAATTATAATTATACACGGAAGCAAAAATGAGTAAGGAAATAAAAATATGGGTTAGTAATGATATAGACTAGGATAAGTACATAAGTAATAATAAAGGTATAGAATGAAATAAATACTATTGAGAAATAGTAATGTAGATCATAGAAGACGAAAGACGATGTGGGTTAGTGGTGGCATAGACCATAATAAAGAAGTATGCTAGGAATCAGTTAACTAATACAGGGAATAAAAGAAAAAGGTACACTACTTCAACAGGTAAGGTTACTTTAATTAATAGAAGGAAATAAATGGCAAGTCATCTAGTATGAATCTAAGTTTCACAAATAGGTAGAACTTGGACACTTGGAAATTAGAATGAAGTATAAATAATAGAAAGGTAGAAAATTAAAGGATACACAAAGATTTAAATTATTTCATAAGCTACTCTTAAATTGGTAGACTAAATTAGGATGTATATATGTAATAGTGATTAAATTAGTGGTACTAGGACGTGTTAACTAATATACCCGATTTAAATGTGAATGTTTGTACTTAAATTCTTCGTGGAGTGTTGGTTGAACGCATGACAATTCCTTAGTAGATAGGTGTTAAACGCAATATGGTACCTGCTACATGACTAATTATGTATCGTGATTAAATCTATGATTATAGGTGTCTATGCGTTATGATTAATTCTGTAGTCATGCATGCTTGTGTGATATGATAAAATCTATGATCATAGATGTGTATTAATTGAATGAATTGCCTTGTGAACATGATATGTAAATCGTATTGTGTGATGCACTGATGATTAAACAAAGTGAAAAGTATTGAATAGAAATGAGAAAGACAATATAAAGGTGGTATTAGTGAGGCTTCCAAAAATGACTAGATTGTGAAAATATGGAAATTGGATCTGGAATGATTTGTGGGCGTTATAGCGCCAATATATCCTATGATTTTCTAGAAAGTATGAGATTTTGTTTTGTTTCTATGTGTCGGACGAGATTATTATTTGAAAAACCTTGAGAAAGAAAAGAAAGGAAGAAATTACGATTTAATGAATTAAAACAATCCTCTAATAGAAACAAACTTGAGTCATTGGAGGACCCTATTGAGGACCAATAAGACAATTGAACGAGATTCGTGAATTACGCATCATACATGGAGAATAAGGGTGGGTCCGGAATGACTCCCTAGAGCGTAACAGCGATGAGGTACGCTGGGGAACCCTGAGGGTACCGACCGCTGCGGTGGTCTTGGGAGTATACTAGAGCGGGCGTCTAATGGTTCGGATTCGTGCCCGAGACCGGATAGTCCGTGGCAAATCTAGTATACTCTGACTCAAAGCAGGGGTTACCATGACCGTGTGGTGCTTGTCTGACCTGTGTAGATCCATGATTTATGATAAGGCTGAGGGTCCTTACCTCTTTGATTTGAGAAATAAACATGGAGAGCTTTGGTCCCTCTAGTGGACAAGGGGTATAAGGCGGGATTATGATACGTGTTGGGATTGAAAAGTATGAGAAGGGTTGTGTAACACCCCCAGTTTTCCAGACTTAGATTTTGATGTAATCAAGATAATAATTAATAAAAGTGTGAGTAAATTTTTCACGTTCGAAATAGTTTCTAAACACCACCTCGACTACATCAAGACCCGAACCACAGGAAACTGAAGAGTGAGATTTATCAGCATATAACTAGATCGGTAACTAATTCGCCCATAACGGTATACAAAAATAGTAGAGTTTACAACGGAAAAAGAATGTGTATACCGGGCATACGCCTAGTCCCATATATGACAATATGAGAAAAGGCTCGGCAAAGCATGCAAACACCTAACATAAACCTATTAGATCATAACCCATTCATGCACTTACAACAGACACATGCATTGCCTAAGATATAGTATAAATATGCATATACATTTGGGGTTATGCCCCAACTATCACTACTGCCCATATCTTATAATTGGCTTACTTATTCACCTATTGGCATTAATCCAACACCACCATCATCAATGTATATTGTTCAAGTTCAATTCCTCAAGTACTCATCAAATCATCACTTATGTACTAATACATATGTTCACCATCCATGCATTCACGATTATCTTTTACATGACCAAAAACACTAAATCATCAATATCATCATATGTAATTTATTCTTTATATTAAAATTCACAAATGATGCCGGCCAAGGCACTTCCACTACCACTATTTACCTTCCCGAAACTTCAATTTAAAATCCGAACTCATCCCATGGCAACCTGCATCACAATGCTAAAATTGAGACCACATGGGAGAGTGAATTATACATTCAAAATGACGAATATACATATATTGTGATTAAGTGTACATGCATTCATTCATCATGTGTGCTTTGCTATAAAATCATCAATTCATCATTCAATCATCATCACATTGATATAATAGGCATACAAGCCTCATGAAATGCAATTCACAACATGAGCAAGCACAAGCACATACACAATCACATTGCCACTTATCAACAAGGGCATTCACAAGTTATCATCATCAATTCATTAAATCTTTACTCAATTCCTCCTCGCAAGGGGTTTCTCATCTCGTGGTTATCCCATCTTAAATGCCATGCACCTATGGCTAATGCATATGTCAACTGTTTAATAATGCATATGTACGGATCCGATTTCATTTCATCAGGTGATCGCAACCACCACATCATTCATTCACATGGGTTTCCCGCTTCGCAAGGGGTACTCCCGCCTCGCAAGGGGTACTCTCTCTAGCAGCCTCGCAAGGTGCTTTCTCGTGATCGCAACCATGTTCAATAATTCATATTGGTTTCCCGCCTCGCAAGGGGTAGTCCCGCCTTGTGATCGCAACCACGGGCATCATAGGAACTCGCAAGCCCTTTTTCATTTCAACAACTAGGTGATCGCAACCACCGGCTCAAGATCATATCATCATCAAGTTGGTTTCCCACCACGCAAGGGGTACTCTCTTCATAGGATCCCGCAGGATCTCTCATTATTGTGATCGCAACCACATATTCAATGTTATGCCATGCCATGTATGCAAAATGCAATAATGCATATACCAATCAACCTCGCAAGGATATCTCACCCTCTCACATAGGGATATATTTTAATTTAACATTTTTAATCAATAACATAGAATCATTTACAAAGCCCCTCAAGGCATATTATTCATATACTTGACATCTCAATAGCCACAATATCATTCTCACATTGATCCACGTATAGAATTCAACAAGGCATGATAACAAACACATTTCAAGATTGTAGCATCACATGCTAGCCAATATAATCCAAGTTACATACACAAGATTTATCTTGTTCCAAACACAATGGCATAGCAATAATAATAATCACCTTTGGCATTTTTTTTAAAATTCATTGAGTTATAATAACTCATTGCTATTCAATTGTCCCCTTATTAGTTCCATCATCAATCAAAGTGTATCTCACAATCACATCAGTTACTTTTCATCAAGATTCATAATATATCAATAGTAGGGAAACATACATGTTTTCATAACATAGCATAGGAAAACACATACCTTGCCAAGGCCTTAAGCCATTCCCTAATCACCACCAAGACAAACCACACATATACCCCTAGTGGATTCACTCGTAATTATTCCAAAAGTATGCATGGGATTGGAAGAAGGTTTCAAAATACCCCATTTAATTGTCAAGTAGGCCTAAAGGTCCAAGGGGTACAAGATAAGTACTCAAAAGAAGTAAAAATGCAAATCCTAAGCTAGTTTAATCAATTTAGTTAGTGATAATCGATTACGGGGTAGGAGCTAATCAATTACACTACTTCTGTAGGTGGTATAATATATCAGGTGTTATACATAATTGATTACGAGACTAGAGTAATCGATTACCTTGTTCTATTTTAGTTCATAATCGATTTCACCCTTGAATACAATCGATTACATTAATTCTATTTGGTCTCTAATCGATTACACCCTCGAACACAATCGATTACTAGGCTGCGTACAGGTTTGTAATCGATTAAGCCAATCGATTACTATAGGAACAGAATCCTCATAATCAATTAGACTGATAATCTAATCGATTACGGCCTACCAGAATGTAGAAATTATGCAGAAAATACAAAATTTTGGACTTCCAACCCCTCTAACTTTTTCATATCAACTCCAAATGCTACCAAATTTTGACACCAACTAAATTACACCATTTATGACGTGTGACCACTGGTCTCACTCAAAAATCCTTTAAAATGAGTGACTTATGCGTATAAATGCATTTTACCTATTTGGAGGCACTTTTGTCCAACTCAAGGGCCTATTCTCAATGGAATTGACCCATTCTAATTTCTACAAGTCATAATCTATGCATAGAAGCTATCGGGACTATCACAAGCCATTCAATTCTCATAAAACTCTATTTGGCTCTATTAGTTCCTCAATTATACATTAATGTTAACACCTAGTTTTACATTTTGAACAATTTCCCTATCAATATAAACATTAATGTCATCTATTGGCCTTAGCCTCTCATTTCCAATATTCATTCATCGAAATTACATGGAATTCTAAAATTCACTTGGTGTATGCATATTTCAACCCCTTATGGGTTACTCATCAACATTGCATTACTCCTATTAAAGGGCACTAAACATTCATCATCAATTCATATATATATATATATATATATATATATATATATATATCACCAATAGCCAATAATTTGCCATTCATATCATTTCACTATAAACATGGTAAGGCAAGCATGAATATCATGACATACAATAATCATCAATTATATAACTCATACAATTTAAATGTAAACTCCTCCCCTACCTCGAGAGAAGAACCGTAATAATTTACGCATTCCAAGTGTTCCACCACATTGCTCCGAACATAACCTACATCAGTACATATATATACATATATCCAATCAATGAGCCAACATAAGGCATCATTTTAATTCTAAGCAATTGTAAACATATCTCAAGGCTTAATATCTAGTCCTAGACTTAACAAAACACCAATCCATATACTTGTGTTAGGTTTTAGGAACTCCTTTCCCAAAACCAAGATTCTCTAGATCTAAAAGGGCTAACCATACCCAACAACAACAACATCTCTTTCACCATCACCTAAACTATCCATTTGTCATTCAAATTCATCATGAGCCTCTTAGGTCCTTTTAAACCATTATCCATCAACAATTTTATATGGCATACAAGATGGTCTAAGACCTTATCAAGACACATACTTATTTCACCAATCCCTCACATTCACCATGGTTTTTGTGCTCATATTCATCATTTTATATTCATAACAACACCTATCTATAGGTTTTATCATCAATGGTTTTCTATCATTTTCACCATCACTTATCATCATACAAATCAACACTTAATATTAGGTACCTAATATCCATTTCTCAAAACTAAATTCTTTTAGTCACCATATGCACATTCCTAAATCTTAGGATTTGGGTTCTTTAAAACTCATTAATCATTATCCTCATTGTTCAAGTCTCTCCTAAAAATATCTCAACATCAATAATCAATATTACTCATTTAAAAACTCATTCTCATGTATATATAATCATTCCAATGCCAATAACGCATAATTTTCTCATCAATTTCCCAAAGCCCCAAAATCCTAATTTCTAGGGTTTTCATCAATAACCCAAAATCATCAATTTTAGCCATTTACATGCATCCATATACTAGCATCAATGTATCCCATTCATTATCAACCACAACAATGAATCCCCAAGAATTATCCAACCTAGGGTTTTGGTTCTACATATCGCTGGATCACAGCTACTTATTTATGTGTGTGCTATAAATGTTTTAATCATATTTGCTGTGATGTTCATGAATGGTTTAGAATATTACCAAGATTTTCGTCTTTGGATGGTTGGGGATGGAATTACTTTGATAATTTGTACAAGTATTTTTGTTTCACTAATAAATACTATTCTAAATACATCATGGTATGGGATTATTTGGACTACAAGGCCCAATCAGATTATAGAGCAAGATTTGATAAGTACTAGTCAACAAATTGGAATTCATTTATCAACAGATTTTTTCTTCCCTTTGAACTCATTTCAATAATTCTTTTGGCTGCTTTGATAGGTGCAATTGTCGTGGCTCGCCAATAAGAATTGAATCAAAATAAGAGAAAAAAAGAATAATATAAATTCAAATGAAACTTTTTTATTCACTTTTCTGACATTTATTTCCGGTGAATTCTATGTGAATGTGCAATAGTATTTATTTATCAAAACAACCTCCAATTCCCTATTACAATACCTCAATAACATAAAAACCATAAACAAAAACTATGGGTGTTCAAGAATCATACCTCTTTCTCCTAGCTCTATGCCAAACACAAAATAAGGAAAAGAGAGGAAAAGGAGAACCAAGCTTTGCTCCAATGTTCCATTCATGCTTCATGAATCCAAGCTTTAGTTTTAATTTTAGAAATGGATGGAAGGAGAAGGTGGAAGGGAGGGGGACGGTCATGGAGAAGAAGAAAAAGCAAAGTAAAAGGGAGAAAGAGAGAGAAGTAACGTGAGATATAAGAGAGAAATGAGAGTTTTATTTTAAATTTTAACCCATCATTAAAAACTTCTCCATTTTATAATAAACAGGATCTCTATTCGGGCTCAATACTAAATCCAAAAAATATTCCGAAGACATATTCGGATTCTCAATAATGTTCTTAACAACCCTGACCAACGCCATCTCAATCGGAGATACTTAGTCCGACACCCATATTTTAATCGGGTATAATTTTAGTTCCTTAAATCTCAATAAATTATAAATATCCATAATAAACGCCAATTTAATTATTTCCAAATTTTTGGGACATAAATCAACTCATATATAATTATTTATTATTTATTCTCTTCAATTAATCATTTTTATAAATTTTAGGATGTTACAGGTTGTATGCATCATATTGGTTAAGAATTATAAGATTAACGAATGAATCCATGCATCTCATTGTTGTGTTATGATTTTCATTATTACCTGATTCTGGTCTTGTGAATGTTAGAACTCTTAGCAGTGGGGTGAGAAAATGAAGATGGATAGTTATGACTAGCAAGAGTGAGATAACTTACAATATATATAATAGGAAACCCCATGAGAGTGGGCGACTCAATCCTGGATTGATTGTGTTATGTGGGGAAGGGTGTTCATAAGACACCTTCCCAATTATAGTGGAGGTGGAAACTCACCCTTACGCTAAATTTTTCTAGACATCGTAGAGATGGACACAAACTTCACATCGAGGACCAGCCATACTCTTCTTGGACCAAGGATGAATAGAATAGGTTAATTTTATTTTCTCTTATAAGAGCCCACGTGCCCCTTGACTTTTAGTTTGTACAGTTGTTGTTATGACCATGTGTTGTAAGTATGATGTATTTATTCCACCAAGTTTTCTCATGCAAAAAAAACTTCCACATTTTTCAAAAACTCATAAACTCTCAGTTGACCAGGATAATCTAGTGGAAGGGGTTGTTCTAGTTGACCGAGAGTGTTACACTAAACACATTTCTGTGCATAAGTCTCTCGTGTTTGGGAATTTTTGAGTGCGGCCAATGGCTACATGTCATAAATGGTGTATATTAGGTGGTGTCAAAATTTAGTGGTGATTAGATTTCATATAAAAGATTTAGGGTAGTTAGAAGTTGGAATTTGTAGTTTTTTAGTGCATTTTCTGCAATCTGCTGCAGTTTACTGTCATGAATCGATGCATGATCTAACTTGAATCGATTCATGAGCTACTGGATTTGTAGGAATCAATTCATGAATTACCTTGAATTGATTCATGGCCTATTGACTTCCATGGTGGTATTTTCCAGAATTCCTTGAATCGATTCATGTAGTTCATTGAATCGATTCACAGCTTACTGCCTGGTTGAGCTTACTTTTCAATTCGCATGAATTGATTCACGCAGGCCATGAATCGATTCACAGACTTCTGTTTTGCTATCCCAGACTTTATTCTCGTATGAATCGATTCATTTCTTGCTCGAATCAATTCATGGCTTGCTATTGTCAAATTTCCATACGTTTTGATGCTTGCTTGATGAGTGTTGAGTCATGGCTTGTTTCCTTGCTTTCCATGCATGTTTTCTTCGATTATTCCTCATGCCCACTCTTGCTTCAAAATCAATATACATTTTTTCTAAATACGTGCATGGTGACTATGTAATTGATTACTTTAAGTTAACAATTGTATAAAATATCTACCTTCTCATATCTTCATGTATGAGATAGTTTTTAAGAAGGTCCAGGGTTAATTATTGAAGCTTTTAATTATGGTGTTCTTCTTTCAATAATTATTTAAATTGCGAAAAAATTTATCCTCACGGTTAATATGTAATTAATATTATCTTTAATATTATTTACCGGATTAAGGGCGCCATATTGGGTGGTATCAGAGCAGTAGTTGCTCAATGTTGAGACATTGTTACTATAGTTAAACATTGTTGGACCATGAATTGTTCATTATTTTACATTGTGATGATTTTTAAAACGTGAGTTGAAAACTCTATGGATGAATTTTGGATTGTCTGATTATTTATGAAATATGGTGATGATTATATGATTGTTATTAGGCCTTGCCAGACATTTCCTTTCCAGTATTTACCTTCAAATTATGAATACATTATGATGATATATGTGTTTATGATAATTATTTTTGGTTGGTAAATCTTGGGGGAAAGAAACACAAGATTTCTAAGTATCGTTGTGTTATGTGTCTAAAGTGATTGATGGCGAATAGACGCAATGTTAATGCAGCCACTATGGATGAAGCTTTTAACTAGTTTGTCGATATTCTTGAATAGCAACAAAGACCTATTGGTCAACCGAATCATGGTCTTGATCGATTCCTCAAGCAAAAACCTTCTGAATTTTAAGGGGGTTACAAACCAGAAGATGCATATGTATGGATTCACGATCTGGAGTGAATATTTGCTAGCATGGAGTGTTTTGAAACTCAAAAGGTCGAGTATGCGGTGTTTATGATCTATGAGGAAGCTAAATCTTGGTGGATTTTAATTCGTGGGTGTATGATTACGGCTCACACTCCTTTGACTTGGGAAAACTTCAAGGTGGAATTCCTAAGGAAATACTTTCTTGATAGCTACAAGAGCAAGAAAGAGCTTGAGTTCATGGAGCTCAAACAAGGAAGCTTATCGGTGAAGGATTATGCCTCAAATGGTCTCCCTAGGATCAATGGTACTTCAGAATCCTCTTCTATATCCATCACCATAAAATCCACTGGAAACATAAATTTATTAACTCGAACCAACACATCCTCAGCTACCCCATAAGGAAATTTCCTTGATCTATCTGTTAGCTGCAAGGTCATCCTCGTAGGCCTAACCTTCAAGTCTCCAATTCTCTTTAACATAGACAACTATATCAAATTAATGCTATTTTCACTTACAATTGATCCCTACCCTGATTATCACTTACAAAACTCTCATAATTAGAAACTTACTGAGTTTAAAACTGCTTACCGAAAATAGGGATGTTACACTCTCTTTCCCTTTTGGGAATTTTGTCTCGAAATTCAAGGCTTAAAATAGTTGAGGGTATAACTTTTTAATTTCTTCCTCAACTTCCCAAGTGGCATCCTATCATCATATGGACTCCAAACTACCTTCATAAGAGGAATTTCTTTACCTCGCAACTATTTTAGACGTTGGTCAACAATCTTAATTTGTAAGGCTTCAAAGGTAAGGTTGTCCTTGAGAATAAATTGATAAGCACTCAGAATATGATTGGAGCTTGGTACATATTTGTAGAGTTGGGAAATATGAAAGACACTATGGAGGTTTGTTAACTCAGGTGGCAAGGTGATTCGGTACACGCTGGTTCCTACCTTCGCAGGATCTAATAGGGTCCTACATATCTAGGACTGAACTTCTTGGCTTTCAGAGCTCTCCTTACTCTAATGTTAGGGGTGGCCTTGAGGAATACATAGTCTCTTTCTTTAAATTCAAGTGGCTTTCAATGTCTATCGTAGTAACTCTTTTACCTGTCTTATGACGTCTTTATTGCTGCTTGGATGTTTCAGACTTGCTCTATGGTCTTTTCAATGATTTCAGGTCCAATCATTACCTTTTTACCTACTTTGTACCAGCATAAAGCTATGTAACATTTCCTTCCATACAGAGCCTCATATGGTGCCATCCCGATGCTAGCATTATAACTATTATTATAGGTGAACTCGATTAGTGGAAGGTATTCTTGCCAATTTCCCTCATGTTCTAGAACACATAGTCATAACAAATCCTTGAGAGTGTTGATCGTTCACTCAAACTGTCTGTCTGTTTATGGATGATAAGTTGTACTTAACTTCAAACGAGTTTCTAAGGCTTGTTATAGGCTTCCCCAAAAACGTGAGGTAAAGCGAGGATCTCAGTCAAACATAATTACAGTAGGTACCCCATGTAACTGTACGATTTCTCTTATGTAGATCTGAGTGAGTTTCTCTAGGGAAAATTTCATGTTGACTAGGATAAAGTGAGCGATCTTTGTCAATCGATCCATGATCACCCAAATAGTATCGTGTCCAGCTGATGTTCTGGGAAGTCCGGTTATGAAGTCCATAGCAATTTCATCTTATTTCTATTCTTGTGTTTCCAAAGGTCGAAGGGTTCCACTTGGTCATTGTTATTCCGCCTTTACTTTCTGACATGTCAGACAAGCTGTTACATACTCAAAGATATCTCTTTTCATTCCTTGCCACCAAAATATCTTCTTCAAATCCTGGTACATTTTGGTTGATCCCGGGTAGATGTTGTACTTGCTTTTGTCTGCCTCATCTAGGATGGATCTTTTCAGATTTGCATGGGCTGGTATACAGAGTCTTTATTGATATCTAACTATCCCATGCTCAACTTTGCTAACTTAAGAGCCTTCTTCTACTTCCTTTCCTAGTAGACTTTACAATTTTTCACCATTAGCTTGAGCTTCCTTGATTTGTTCTAAGAAGTCGTTGGAGATTTTTAGCATCCCGACCATTAGGCTACCTTTTTTGGGTGTTACTGCCAGACTTAGATCATGAAATTGTTCAATCAGCTCCACCTTCTTTCTCATTATGTACGATAGGTGTAGTGCCTTCCTACTGAGCGCATCAGCTACAACATTTGCCTTTCCAGGGTGATAGCGAAGCTCAAAGTCATAATCCTTGATGAATTTCATTGCGTTGTCGCATATTTAGTTCTTTCTGGTCAAACAGATACTTTAAGCTCGTATGATCACTGAAGACTTCAAAGTGAATGTCATACAGATAATGCCTCTAGATTTTTAAAGCAAACACAACTATAACAAGTTCCAAGTGGTGTGTGGGATAATTGACTTCATGAGGTCTTAGTTGATGTGAGGCATAAGCAACAACTTTTTTTTCTTGCATTAGGATACGTCCTATTCCTTGACTCAATACATCACCATATACTTCATGTGGCTTGGCAGGATCTGGCAAAATCAAAATAGGTACACTGGTGAGTCATTGGAGAAACTTTGAGAAACTATTTTCGTACTTGTTGATCCATTTGAAAGGCTAATTTTTACGAGTTAACTTGGTCAGAGGTGTGGCAATTCAGGAGAAATTCTCAATGAATCGGTAATAGTATCCAGCAAGACCTAAGAAACTACAAATTTGTCATATTCATGGGTCATTCCCATCTTAGTACGGCTTCTACTTTTGTAGGGTCCACAACGATTCCTTCTTTGGAGATGATGTGCCCTAAGAATCACACTTTGGTTAGACAGAATTTGCATTTTGATAGCTTGGTGTACAACTATCTTGCATGCAACATATTCAAAATAATTCGAAGATGCTTATGGAAGATCATCGATGAATACAACTATGAATTTATCCAAGTACTTATGGAAGATCTGATTTATGTAGTCCATAAAGACTACAGGTGTGTTGGTAACCCCGAAGGACATGACCAGATACTTGTAGTGCTCGTAACGCGTCCTGAAGGCTATCTTAGGTATATCTTCTTTCTTCATTCTTATTACCTGACCGTAAGTCAATCTTTAAGAAGACCATAGCTCCTTGTACTTGGTCTATCAGATCATCAATCCTTAGAAGAGAGTATCAATTTTTGATGGTGACTAGTGACGATAATCAATGCATAGACACATATTGCCGTCCTTCTTCTTGAGTAGTAGGACTAGTGCTCCCCAAGGTGAGACACTGGGTCTAATCATTCCTTTCTCTGAAAGTTCTTCTATTTGCTTCTTGAGCTCACTGAGTTCCTTATGTGACATTCGATAAAGGGCAATAGAGATTGGTCTTGTACTTGGTATAATGTCAATGTTGAATTTGATTTCTCACTCTGGAGGTAGCTCTCGTATATCATCATGGAAGATTTCTGGGAATTTCTAAACAACGGGAATTTGATCAATCTGTAGGGTGTCCTTGCCCTTAGTATTGGTAAGGATCATTTACACTCATGCTTTTTTGTTGGGTTTGCCTCCCCTAAGCTAACAAGACAAAGTTCAGTGGCTTGATCACATTTAAATGTAGCAGACCCGGGACAAATAGATCTGTTATGATAGTCAATAAGGATGCAGTTGGCAGCGAGCTAATCCATCCCTAGGACAATGTCTAGATCAATCAAAGGTAGACAAATCAGATCTACTTGGTAAGCTTTCCCCTTGATGATGAGAGGGTACTTCAAACATATGTAGGGAGTGCTAATAAGTTCATTAGCAGCAATTGTGACAATCATTTTATTAGGAAGAAAGGTTGTGGATAGCTTTAAATGTTTTACACAACTCTCAGATATGAAGGAGTGAGTAGCTCCTGAATCATATAATACGTTTAACAGAGTACTTCCTATAAAGCATGTACCTTTCACAAGGTTATTCCCTTGTGAAATCTCTATATCATTCATGGTAAAAACTCTGGAATTTCCTCCCTGACTCCTAGTTGAGCCATTTCCATGTCTCCTAGGAACATTGTTGTTGTTGGGCTTGTTGTGGCTATAAACGTTCTCAACTTTCGGAGCATTGTCCACAAAGGTGCTTGCAATTGATCCCTTATTTCCTTAACCCATTGGTCATCCCGTCCAGCTCCAAAATCTCGGCTGAGGGCGGTACATATTGTTTAGCTGTAGTCAATACTATGATGCCCAGCCTGTCCGCATCGGAAGCATGTCATAATTATCTTACCGTATTCAGGGGCGGTCTTCCGCAGTGGTAGCATCTCAAACTTCCGTCATTACTCTGACTTCTTGGAGAAATTTGAGTGGCCGAGTAGGTTGGTCGTGGACATGGTCTATCAGTCCTAAAATATCTTTTTTGTTATCTATCGAGTACTCTCCACTTTGGGCCGTAAGTAGGCACTCCTGGTCATCTAAGGTTGGAGGTGTTCTCGAAAATGCGACATCTATCGATGAGATTGGAGAACTGAGTAATATGATAACAACATATAACTTGACAAATTTCTTATTGTAGCCCACCTTCAAACTTGGCACATCTAAATGTTTCTCCCATTTGTGTGTAGTAAGGGCAACACTTGGCTAACTCATCAAATTTGGTGGCATACTCTCTAACTATCATACTTCCTTATTTCAGGTTGAAAAATTCCTATTTCTTCTGTCTCCCGATGTCCTTAGGGAAGTACTTGGTAAGAAATTCAGTCTTGAATCGATCCCAAGTGATGCATACCCATCAATTGTCAACCTGACCTTAGCATGGGTCCACCAATGTTCTGCATCTCCAACCAACATAAAGATAACATAGATTCTCTTGTCCTCGTCAGTGCATCACATAACAGTAAAGATCTTTTTGAGATGTTTAATCCATAACTGTGCTCCTTCCAAATTGAAGCCTCATTTGAATTATATAGGGTTGTTCTTTGAAAGTCAACTAATCCCTGGTTCTACCTGGCAGAGGCATGTGGTGCTTCTTGTCGTTCAATCACCTCTACGATTCGGGTAAGGAGTTCATTCATGACATCGTTGTCTTGGTGAGCCACTGGTATGTGGCTGAAAGAATAGCAAGAAAAGAGCTTAGGGTTTGTGTTCACGGAGAATTCCACATAGGGAATTTTATCTTAGGTGTTTTATAGATTGTTTAACATTTCTGTCAGAGTATGTGGAAACCTAGCGGTCCACACCCCAAGCTTAATGAACCAGACATTCTCTGATACACCAATGTAACACCCTTAGTTAACTAAGACAAACCTTTTTACTAGTTCATCCTACTTAACTAAGAGGTCACAAGTTTCTAGAATAAGTGGGGAAGTTTTTTTTTATAAGAAAAATGATGGTGGATCAGTGAAAGCAAGTATTAGATAATCACATAGCCATTCATAAACTTTAGTAATTGTACTCTTAACAAGACGGGGCACACAGGCTCCCTTATAGTATAGTTATCCGTTGTCTATTATTTATTTAACTACATAGACCTACACTATTTTTGGTCTCTGGTGTTGAGGATTCATGTTGTTTTGTTAACTGAATCTACCTTATTGCTGGCCTACTGGGTCCGGCTCACAATATTAGAAATAATTAAATTAAGAGTATAATTACTAAAGTTTATTAGAAATAATTAAATTAAGATTTTTAGGGACTGTTGACGATTTAATAAGACCGGATAAGCCAAAAATAAGCCCGGTTGAGATATGGGTGTCGGACCAAGTGTCTCTGATTAGGATGATATTGGTCAGGGCTGTAGAGAATATTATTGGGAGTCCAAATATGTATTCGGAATAATATTTAGATTATGTATTGAGTCTGAACAAAGCTTCTATTTGTGGCAAAACGATGAAGCATTAATGAAATGGGTAAAATTAACAGCTAGAAACTTATTTTCTCCTCTTATTTTTGTTGGCTGAAGAACTCCTTGGCAAATACACTTTCTTCTTCTCCTCTTTATTTCTTCTTTTCTTCTCCTTCTTCTTCCAAAACCCTAAGCCAAAATTTGACACATTCCCCTTCTATTTCATTTTTGTTGGAGCTTAGAGGAAGGCCATTGAAGCTGAATTCTTCTTCCTCTTCTTCTTCATTTTTGTGTGCCTCTTTCCCCCTTCTTGAACCCATTTCATTT
This sequence comes from Clitoria ternatea, assembly GCA_037962975.1. Lineage (NCBI taxonomy): Eukaryota > Viridiplantae > Streptophyta > Magnoliopsida > Fabales > Fabaceae > Clitoria > Clitoria ternatea. Next base: position 212,595,193 of record CM075670.1, read on the forward strand.
TTGGATGTGAGGTAAGATATACTCACCATTTTGTTGAGGTTTTTGCCATGTATATGTGTTATTATGCTTTGGGGAGTAATGCATGTGAATGGGTGTTAAAGGAGAGCATCTAATATATAAACCCTAAGGTGGGTGTCATAAATGTAATCTTTAAATGATATTAATGGGGTAGATGCATTTATGATGGGAAGGAGATGGAAGGTGGATGATCATTTATAAATGGTGGTGGGTTTGGTGAAAACCCTAACTATGAGAAATTGGGGAAAGTGATTAATGTTGACTCAATAGTATGTTTTAGGAAGGAATGCATGACAATGATGAATATGAATGTAGATAAATTGAGTTGTATGAAGGTTTGGGCTATTATTATTGGTAGCCTTTGAATCTAATGAATGTGGCTTAATGGGGAGGAATTCCTGAAGCTTAACAAATAATGAAAACAATGTCTATAGCATGTTTTATATATGTTATGAGGTTATGGATATGAATATGAGTAAGTAGAATCGGATTTGTGCTTTGAATGGTTGATTAATTAGGATTTTACATGTATGTTAATGTAGGATCCATTCCGAATAACGAGGCGGGTACGTCGTATCAATCGGAATTCTTCTCTTGAGGTAGGAGAGGAGTCTTATATTCTAATTGCATGAATTGGATAGTGTTTGATTGTCATATGTGACAATATGCATGTTTGCCTTGTTTTAATGTTATGGAAATATGAATTGTGTATGTAATGTTGAGAATAATGTTTGGCATCATGCTTGTGCAATTAGAATAAACATGGTGTTCTATATGGTGGTATGGTTTGTTTGACAATTTGATGTTATTTTTATGTCCACCATCGATGTGAAATGAATGTTGTTGATATTTGTTTGAGAATAAGTGTGAGTGAATAGCATACCATGATTTGATAATGGAAAGTTGATGATTGAAATTGATGTTGAGTGCCATTGTAAATGGTGTATGAATATTAAAGTGCCACACTTAAAATTTGAGAACAAAACTAAATCCAACAATGATAAATCCACTAAGAAATATGAAGTGGTGTTGGTGATGATGATGGTAATGATGTTTGATGAGTGGGATGTATAGGATGCATAGAGTGAGAAATGCATATGATTTGCATTTGCATCCATGGTATACTACATAGCCGCCGTTGTTGGAACATTAGGGGAGTTCCCTCGGCCGACCCAGTGGGAGGGTGGCTCGGTGCACAAGCAATTTTATTTTCCCCTATGACTCGGTGTAAGTCACGAAGCCGCCCATGTATTGCTACAGGGAGCTACATATGGCAGACCCTTGTGGGGTGGCTCTTGATGAGCAGGTAACCCCGGTGGTCCTTGGGATCATAGCCGCCATGATTTGAGATCTGGCTTGCACGTAACACCATATATCGAATATGTTGTTTACCGCAGTAATGGTGAAAATAACTAGGTGTTACAAAGTAGGTGATGCGGTTTTGTACCAGTAAAATACTTGGTGAAATGCATGCAAATTTAAGAATAAGTGTACATATTTTACTACTGCAATAGGGGTATGGTTAGATGATCATGCTTGAATCCCACAAATTGGTGTTTATATTCCCACAGTCAGATCTGCAATTATTGAAATATTCCGTATTGCATATGCATTAGCTTAAGAGCATTTTCATATAGCAAGGAAGTATGCCAACGGTGATGATATATGGTGATGGTTGTGTTGAGAACGACGAAATGTAATTAAGACAACATAAAACATGGGAATACCAAATAATGACATGAGAAAGATGATGAAATGTATGATAGTCCGATTGTTGAAGGACTAGATCATGTGTATGGTTTATACTTGCTTAATGTACTTAGATGATTGTAATTATGATAATAGTTGATGATGAGTTATGTATGAATGCAAGTATACATGTTGTGATACATATGTACATGATCATATGGTATTCATATTCATTCTTTGGAATGTATGACTCACTCTCCCATGTTGTCCACTTTTTAGACTTTTGATGCAGGGCACTTGTGGGAAGAGTGGATATTTTGGAGTACATTTTGTTGAAGAGGTAAATGAATGTATAGGAAATGCCTTGGCCGGCAAAATCTAGATTTTTGTATAGCATATAGAGTGTATGTATGCTTATTTTGTTATCTAGTTGTAATTGATGATTTTGAGGGTCATATAGGAAAATTGGACCTTGGTGTGCATGGCCAATTTTCATTAATGACCCAAAGGATGTAAGATGATGAATTATTGTGTTTGATATTGCTAAATCTTGGTGAATTTTCATGAATGAATGAAAGCATGTGAAAATTTATGTTTTGGTGATTACATGAGATGATATGCTTGATTTAATATGATACTTAAGTGTGAATGGAATTCAAAGGGGATTAATAGTTGAGACACGTTATAAATGTGTAGTATGATAAATATGTCATGTTAAATTTGATTGATTTAGGATGGAATGAGTTTTGGTATGCTAAGTTACATGAAAATTCATGCTTCCACATTTTCTGCAGAACTCGCTCAAGCGAGTGAGAATCTCGCTCAACCGAGATCCTCTTGCATCAGTGGTTTGGCCACTGGCCAAAATTTGCTTAAGCGAATAGCCTTCTCGCCCAGGCGAGATTTGTCTGGAATCAGTGGTTAGTTACTGGACCATTTTTGCTCAAGCGAAATGGTCTTGGCCTGGGACTCGCTCAGGTGAAAAGGAAGGGAAATGGGCACTGGACGGTTTTCGCCCAGGCGAGCCTTGCCTCGCTCAAGCGAAAATCGGGCAGTGAGTCCCTAATGCTGCTGGAGCGATCTTGCTCAAGCGAGATAGAACTCACTCAAGCGAGATTGGCTCCTGAGGAAAATCTTCTCTCTTGCTCAAGCGTCTCGCTGGCTCGCTCATGTGTAGTCTTCGAATCTCACTCAAGTGAGATGGGGTTCGCTCAAGCGAAGGAACCCCTGATGCTTATTCTTCTTCATTGCTTAGCCCTCTTTTGGTTTCACTCAAGCGTCGACTCGTGAGCTCGCTCAAGTGAGTGTGGCTCTCGCTTGAGCGAGTAGCCCTCTGATGCTCCCATTTGCTTTGCTTCAAATAAATTTCATTTCTATTGCATTAAATCTTTTCTTGCATCATCTCAAAATTTCTTTGGGGCGTATTATAAATTATGGAACCTTATGAAATCTTTTCTCTTAAAACCCAATCATGCGACAACCAATCTAATTAATTCTTCCGCTGTTTTTAAATGGAAATTTCTTATAAAATCACTTTTAATTTACCCTCTCATATCTTTATATATGAGAGTGGCGTTTCATAGATCTGGCATGTTGAATTTAAAGCTTCACCACTTTAATTATTTACTTTATTAACGATTTATAAAACGTGAAAAATTTACCTATGTTTTTCTGGGCGTCTCAACCTGGTATCAGAGCAATGGTTGCTCTTGATACGATCATGATTGATGTTGTTTATGTAGTTGTCATTTATGATTGAGTCATATGAGCTATGATTGATTCATTCATGGATTATTTGATTGGATTATGGTTGTTTGTAATTGAATTATGATTGATGTTTAGAATTGTTGAGTCCGGCCAAGAGTCCTTACACTAATTACCTCAAATGATGAATATGTTGTGATCATGTGTTGAAAATGCTATGATTATGTGATGTGGTACATGATAGGTTTATGAGTGCTAAGACCTTTGAAATTATACGTTGAAAGGTTATTGTTGGGTCTAGTTTGCTCATGTGTGAGCCATGTTTTGATGTATAGGCTTAAGATATGGCTGGTAGACCAAATCGTGAGGTTGCTGCTATGGCAAATGCCTTGAATTGTTTCATTGATCTCTTGGAAAGACAAGGCCAACTGAACGTGGGACAAGGCTCCCAAGGTCTTGATTTATTTCTCAAGAGGAAACCTTTAGAATTCCATGGAGGTTATAAGCCAGAGGATGCTTATGCTTGGATCAATGACTTGGAAAGAATTTATGCAAGCTTCAAGTGTTCTGAAGCACAAAAGGTGGAGTATGCGGTCTTTATGATCCATGATGAAGCCGAAGCTTGGTGGCGTCTTACTAGGGGATGCATGATATCTGCTGATATTCCCTTGGTTTGGGAAAACTTCAAGGTGGAGTTCTTGAAGAAGTATTTCTCGAACAGCTATAGAAGTAAGAAAGAGCTTGAGTTTATGGAACTTAAGCAAGGTGGTATGACGGTGGAGGAGTATGCCTCTAAGTTTGAAGAACTTTGTGCGTTTTATCCGCCCTATCAACAAGAGGGTACTGAGGCATCGAAATGTGTAAAGTTTGAAAATGGGTTGAGGCCCGAGATCAAGCGGGCTATCCGACATCAAGAAATTAGAAGCTTTCCAACGCTTGTGAATAAGTATCGAATTTATAAAGAGGATGGTATGGCTCCTTCAAGTCATGGTAAGCATGAGCCTAAGTTGAAAGGCCAATTTTCTAGCTTCAAGAAGCAAGGTTATTTTAAGAAGAAGTTCTTTCGTGGTGGATCTTCCAATGCAAGAGGACGTGGTGCTCCTAGAGGTGGTTACGGTAGTGGTAACCAAGGTCGTGGAAATGTCCAAGGCCTAACTTGCTTCAAATATGGTGCTAACCATTTGGCACGTGATTACCCACGAGATGATGTGGTGTGCTACCAATGCAACCAACCCGGGTATATTCGTCCTAATTGCCCATTGAATGCTAATGTTAACACTCCTGTTCGCTTGAATTATGATGCTAACCGTGGAGGCCATGGTGGTTTTGGAGGCCGTGGCCGTGGAAACGGTAATGGTCAAAATGATGGCCGTAATGGTGGCCGTGGTGGAAACAATAACTATGGGAAAAATGGTAATAGTCAAGGTAATGGCCATGGTGGAAGGAACGAAAACCGCAATGGTGGTGATCAACTATAAGCTACTAGTAGAGTATTCGCAGTTACTAGTGAAGAAGCCACGCAAGCTGAAGATCTTGTCTGTGGTGAGTGTGAAATCTTTGGTAATTCGTTAAATGTTATCTTTGATCCTGGTGCTACGCACTCATTTATTTTTTTAAGATTGTGTGAGGCGCTTGAGGGTGCCTTTGTGTATGATGAAGGGTTCTATAATGGTGACTACACTGACCGATACTTGTTTGAGATCAGTGACTCGATGTGAGGACGTCGAGATGACTCTTGAGGGTCAAAAATTTGTTGTATCTCTCGTATGTCTGCCTATGAAAGACCTGGACATTATTCTAGGCATGGACTAGTTGTCTGCTAATAAAGTCTTGGTGGATTGTCACAACAAGACGGTGATCTTTCTGACTTCGAATGCTGAAGGCTTTGATGTATAAGGTATCTCTCAGCTTCTTATGATGTTCTGCATGATTGATGGGGGCAGTACTTCCCAATCTTGTGAGATTCCTATTGTTTCAGAATTTCCCGATGTGTTTTCGGATGAGATTCCTGGATTGCCTCCTCCACGTGAAGTGGAATTTTATATTGACCTGATTCCTGGCGCTGAGCCTGTTTCTAGAGCTCCTTATAGGATGTCTCCTATGAAGTTGACCGAATTGAAGAAGCAAGTCGAGGAATTACTCGAGCGGGAGTTTATTCACCCAAGTATGTCTCCTTGGGGTGCTCCTGTATTGTTGGTGAAAAAGAAGGACGAAAGCATGAGATTGTGCATTGACTACCGCCAACTCAATAAGTTAACTATCAAGAACAAATATCAAGATTGACTTGCGTTCCGGATATCACCAAATTCGGGTGAAGACCGAGGATATCCTAAAAACTGCCTTCCGAATACGATATGGACACTATGAGTATGTAGTGATGCCATTTGGGGTGACGAATGCTCCTGTGATTTTCATGGATTACATGAATCGCATCTTCTATGAATATCTTGACCAATTCGTCGTGGTGTTTATTGATGATATTTGGTATACTGTAAGAGCCATAAAGAGCATGAAAGACATCTTTATCATGTAATTCTTCAAGAGAAAGAATTGTATGCTAAGCTCTCTAAATGCGAATTCTGGATGAGTGAGATCTTTTTTCTTAGTCATGTGATTTCCGGCGATGGAGTTACCGTGGATAGATCGAAGGTTGAAGCTGTTATAGCTTCGAAAATACCGACATCTGTGACGGAGATAAGAAGTTTCCTTGGTCTTGCCGGTTATTATTGGACGTTTATTGAAGGATTTTCCTGCTTAGCCTTACCTTTGACGAAGTTGACTCGTAAGAATCAATAGTTTGTGTGGAACCATGAATGTGAAGAAAGTTTTCAAGAGTTGAAATTGAGACTTACTACCGCACCAGTGTTAGCATTGCCCAATTTGACGGATGATTTTGTGGTGTATTATGATACGTCTAAGCTTGGTCTTGGATGCGTGTTGATGCAAAAGGAGCGTGTGATAGCCTATGTGTCGAGACAATTGCGACCGCATGAGGTTAATTATCCTACTCATGACCTTGAATTGGTGGCGGTGGTGTTTGCTTTGAAGTTGTGGTGACATTACTTGTATGGTTCTAAGTTTGTGGTCTTTAGTGATCCCAAGAGCCTTAAGTATTTGTTTGACCAAAAAGAACTTAATATGCACCAAAGATGATAGGTGGAGTTTCTGAAGGATTATGAGTTTGAGTTGAGGTATCATCTCAGAAAGGCCAATATGGTTGCCGATGCTTTGAGCCGAAAGTCGTTGCATATCTCTATGATGATGGCGAAAGAGATGGAGTTGATTGAACAATTTAGAGATTTGAATGTGGACGTAGAGACATATACTTCCAAGAAAATGTCGCTCGAGATGTTGAAAGTCACAAATGAATTTCTTGATATGTGAAGGTTCAACAACCAAATGATGAGAATTTGATGGAGATGAAGAAAACCCAAGAGAAAGGAAAGAATTTGTTCCTAATGGAAGGTCAAGATGGCATTTGGCGTGTGAAGGGCCGAATTTATGTTCCCTCAAATGGTGATATGAGGAAATGTGTACTTGAGGAAGCTCACAAGAGCGTATTAAGCATTCATCCTAGTTCTACCAAGATGTACCAAGACTTGAAGAAGAATTTCTGGTGGCCCGGTATGAAGCGTGATGTGGCGAACTTTGTAGCATCTTGCCTTGTTTGTCAGAAGGCGAAGGTAGAGCATCAAAGACCATCTGGTTATTTGAGACCTTTGGAGATCCCTATTTGGAAATGGGATGCTATTGCTATGGACTTTGTGTTTAGTCTACCTAGGATGAGGTCCAATTGTGATGTAATTTGGGTGATTGTAGATCGTTTGACAAAGAGTACGCATTTTCTGCCGATTAGCATGAAGAGTTCCTTAGTGGATCTGGCGTAGTTGTACATTAAGGAGATAGTGAGGTTGCATGGGGTGCCGTCTAGTATTGTTTCTGATAGAGACCTGCGTTTTACTTCTTGATTTTAGGGAAGCCTACATGAGGCCATGGGCTCTAAATTGAAGTTGAGTTCAGCTTATCACCCCCAGACAGACGGACAATCTGAGAGGACTATTCAGAGTCTTGAGGACTTGCTACGTGCATGTGTTTTAGAACATGGTGGTTCATGGGTGAAGTACTTGCCTTTAATTGAGTTTACCTACAACAACAGCTTCTATTCTAGTATTAGCATGGCACCGTATGAGGCGTTGTATGGAACGAAGTGTAGAACCCCTTTGTGTTGGCTTGAGGTTGGTGAGAACTTGGCTTTAGGGCTGGAAATTGTTCAGGAGACTATTGAGCAGATTAAGAAGATACAAGAGAATATAAAGATTGCTCAGGACCGACAGAAAAGTTATTATGACAAGAGGCATAAACCACTTGAGTTTCAAGTCGGTGATCATGTATTCTTGAAGGTTTCGCGTGATAAAGGGATTGGAAGGGCGCTGAAGAGTGGAAAGTTGAGCCCTCGGTTTATTGGACCTTATGAGGTTTTGGAGCGGATTGGCAATGTTGCTTATTGGATAGCACTCCCTCCGCGTCTCGCTAATCTGCATAATGTGTTCCATGTGTCGCAATTGAGGAAATATGTTCATGATCCTCTACATGTGATTCCTATGGGCGCTGTCGATGTACATGATGATCTATCTATTTCTCGTGTTTCTGTTCGCATTGTCAAGCAATCCGTGAAGAGGCTACGGAACAAGTTGGTACCTTTAGTGAAGGTCGCTTGGAAACATGGAAATGTGGAGACATTCACATGGCAGCGTAAGGACGAAATCAGAGAATGATACCCCGACGTATTCGAATCCGGTATGTTAAATTTCGAGGATGAAATTTTCCTTTTGCTGGGGTGGATTGTAACATCCCAAAATTTTAAGATAGAGAGTTAATTAAGAAAATGAATATTGAATAATTACATGTGAATTATGTGATGTCCCAAAATATTGGAAATAATTAAATTAAGATTTTTGCGGACTGTTGACGATTTAATGAGATCAGATAAGCCGAAAATAAGCCCGGTTGAGATATGGGTGTCGGACAAAGTGTCTCTGATTGGGATGATATTGGTCAGGGCTGTAGAGCATATTATTGGGAGTCCGAATATGTATTCAGAATAATTTTTAGAATATGTATTGAGTGACACGCTGTCGTTGTTGGGTCAAATAAAAAGTTAAATTAATATAGTATAAGGTGAACAACCTTAGTCGTCTCTCGAGGACCTTAGTTCAATTAGTTACACTCAATTTAGTTATAATAAAGGGGGATTTGTGTTGAGATTGAAAGGAAAATTAAGTAATTATATAATAGTGTAAAAAGTAAATTTATGAGTGAAAATAATCAAATTTAGAAAGAACCAACCCAAGAAATTAATAAATCTTTACTTAATTAATCATTGATCACAAATATGATTAAATATAATTAATTTCTCAATCTTAAATCATTTGGAATCCCTAAATGATTATATTCTAGAAAATCTTCTAGAATTAAATTAATGAACTAATAAGAATAATCAATCGATATATTCTTATTAATTACTAAAATAACTTTAAAACCATAGTTTGATTGAGTTAAGAAACTAAATAGAAATCTCTTATTTAGTGACTTAATCTTTGTTCTCAAATTGATTATTGATTAACCAACCAACATCAGTTTAGATTATAGATTGTTTAATTATATACCAATCGGTTATATACTTAAATAATCTACCATCATAAATATTTGAAAAACAAAGAAAAGTAATTATCTTCAATCAAAATATTAAGAACAAGAACTCAAAGTTAATATAAAGAAAAATTAAATTCCTTGAGTTGATTTTAAAAGATTAAGCTTCCATGATAAGTTTTAACAATGAAAGCTAATATTAAATTAACTATAACTTTGATTATAAAAGTAAATAACAAATAATAAAATTAACTTACTTGATATTGAGGAAGGGAAATGAAAACCATAACTTGAGGGATTGAATATAGAACAAGGAAAAAAAGCAAGAGAAAGAACTAAAACTTAAGAAACTAAAGCAAAGATATAGAAATGTAATGAAAACTAAAGCATGTATTTCTTATGTATTTCTTGTGTATCTTCCTTAAAACTTCAAGCATCTATTTATAGGCAAGATATGATGATACTATACATTCATTTTCTGATTATTAATGCATTTTTTCAACATTGGTGGGCTTGAAATTACAATAATTCAAAAGAAGATAATGGTAGGTGTTGAAGTTCATTCTCCTCTTTATCTTCTCCACCTTGTGTGTCCAATATGTCCTTCTACATGGCTGAATTTTGCAAAACCTTAAATATAAAAGTTGTAGATCTCTGTCTTATTGAGAATTTGGCGCAAGAATGAGGTCATTTGGACATCTACAGCTCTAGATATGTGTATTTTAGTGAACTATGTCAATGTTGGTAGGACACATGAGGGCTGATTGATTCAAGCTCCATTTCTTTATTTTTTTCAGATGAAAAATAACCAAATCTAATCATCATAATGTAGCCCTCTGTCTTAGCTTTCCATGGGCTCCAAGATTAGCCCATTTGGATCACAAAAGCCCAAGTTATAGCCAAAATAAGGCAAGATACTCAAGATACATACAAAAAACGAAAATTGAAACATATATACATATAATACTTCAATTTAACTAAACAACATAAAACTTAATTAAAATACTATTATTAAACATATTAATTATATAATAAACTCCAAGTGTAAAACTATAAGAAGTGTATTAAAATTGATTTATCAAATTCCCCCACACTAAAGCTTTTGCACTCTAGGGCAAAACCAAACCAAAAACTAAAATGAGAAACACCAGAAAAAGTTTTTTTTTTTCAAATTGATTTTTTTTTGAAGTCTAAAATAATAAGTAATACACATCATCCCTTATATCCAGAAGTCATGATAAGTGTGAATAAGAAGCATTACATACTAGTTTCACAAATTGAGTGATCAAATCAAAGAGTGGATGAAACTGTGATAGATGTTCTCTTCATGCTCTCTATATCTCAATTGTTTGGGTTTGTGTATACTCTTAGAAATCACCTAAATAAATTAGCACTACCATATGCTTGACAAATTTCTAATTTCCATATTTGAACACATATCATGCAGAGATCAAAAGGACTTTATTAAGGTTGTAATGGGGCCAAGGTGATATAGTGTGGATAAAATGAAATAGTATGGCTAAACTTAGGGTTGAAAAAGAGAAATGGAGTAAGTGATTCAGTGATTGTGGAAGTTCATTTTGAAACTCAAGACTTAGCAAAATGAAACATAATGGAGGATAAAACATGAGAATAAATCCTCCTGATTATTTTCATACATATATTCACCACTTCTTCTTTTTCTTCTTTTTCTTCTTTTTTTCTTTTTTTAATTATTTTTTTACTTTCTTTTTGAACAATGAAACAACAACATATATATCTTGGGTACATTTTCATAATCATCAAGAATCTTTATTCATAGTAATTCCAAAACTCCTAATCAATTCCTAAGCAAAGGTGGTCATTTTTTTTTTGGGTTATTGGCTAATTATGTGGCTAAATCAAGAAATAGATATAGGCTCAATGTGGGTAACAATGGAAAATGTGCAAGGTAAGGCATATGGCTAGTGGCTCGTTAAAACAAAAATGGCCTTAATCACATCAAAGCATGCACATGGAACATAATACATCAAAAAGAAACAAGTCAAGTTCTAGAGTACTAATAAATAAGGGTTAATCAAGAAAAAGGAAAGATGGCATAATATGATCCATCCAATTAAGCTCAAATCTCACCGAGGGTGGTCAATTTATCACAATTCATATACAATTTGATCTTCACAAACAACTTATTAAATTAATATGCAAGGAAATTATTCACAACATGTCATGAAATATTGGACAAGGGTGATGTAATTACTCATTACTTAGACAAATTTTTTTAAAAAAATCAGTGAAAAGCATGTAGAATTTAAAATGAAAAACTTGGAAATGATGATTTTTTTTATGAACAAGAAACAAAGAAGGAAAAATAAATCATAACCAAATATTGGTGTCAGGATCTTGTTCCTTATGCTTCTTGCTCTGTACTTTTTTTCAAGGGCGCTTAGTAACGAAGATACCTACAAAAAATTGGTCAGTTCAATTGCATGTGAAATGATTAGTATAACTGAACAATTTGATTGTGTCATATAACCTAGTTTCATGGGACTTGTGTTAGAACCCAAAAGAAAAATATCATCAACACAACCATGAGTAGCATCAAGACCAATAACATACATCTTAATTCATTCGTATGCCTATAGAAAGACTCCACTATATCATCCATTAAGAGAAAATAAAGAACCTGATGATTGATGAGTGGTGAGGTGTGGCTCCGATCTGAAAGAAAATGATGAAGGCAAAGTGTGGCGGCTGGAGGCTGATGAAGATAATGTTTATGGTTGCAGAATGGTTGATGTCGAATGGAAATGATCGTGGTAAAGGTAAAGGCAAATGATACCCGACACTAAAGCAAAGATAGTGGTTGTGTGTGTATGTGTTTTTATTTTTTTATTTTTTATTTATTTATTTTTCTAATGAAAAATGGTTTTGATAAGGAAGATGAAACGATTGTAGTTATCTGAGTAAGCTTTGTTGTGAGGATGCGTCTCAAGAGTTTGGACTCTTTACTCAACCCATCCTAACAAAAGTACTCATGACAAAAAAAAATTTATTTTAAAACAAAAAAATTAAACAAAAATGATACTGACACTATATAGTGAAGGATACGTCTCAAGACTTTGGTTCCCAAATTAATCTTTACTCTGTCTATCCCTCACAAAAAAACATAATAGAATATATATATATATATATATATATATATATATATATATATATAACTCAGACCCCCCACACTTATTCAAGACATTGTCCTCAGTGTCTTTTATGATTTCCACAGCCTATTTTTTCTTTTTTTCAATTTTTAATTTTTTTATTATTTTTTTAAAATATAGATAAAGGTGAGAAAAAAGTTATAACCGAAGGGTGGTGTCTGGTTCTGGATTCTTTTGCTTGTGTGTGTGATCCTTATCTTGCTTCAAGAGGGGTTGAGGTTGGGGTAAAAAGCTCTACAAAATATCAATCAATTCATCTACATTTGATGAAGCATGAATGAATGATCAATCATCTTGAGTTATAAGGCCCTGTTCCACAGCTTTATCTAAAAACATTAACAAACTGTCATAAAAACCATTAATATTTAATAATCCTAATGGCTTTTTATGAAGGTTCATGCTACACCATGATAAAATGCAAAATATTTCCTCAAAAGTACCAAAACCTCCAGGAAGTGTGATAAAGGCTTCAGCACCTATAACCATACGAGCCATTCGTTGATGGATGCTTGTAACTTTTACCTCAGTTCCTACAGCAATAGCTAGTGTAATACCAACATGATGTAGGATGATACTAGAGACGTTGCTTCCTTCAACTAGTGCAGATAGTGCCATGGAGCCTCTCAAACCCTGTACTCCTCCTCTATACAAGACCTTTATTTCTTTCATAGCCGATAGTTTTCCCAACTTAGTAGCTGCTATTAGGTACTCCTTACAATTACCATTGTTGGATCCACCAAACACACAAATGGATTTGATTTTTTCATCTCTTTTTTTTGTGTTTTCCATATAGAGTTATGCGCCCTTATATAGATAAAAACAAAGATGAAATAATTGATGAAAGATAAAAAGTTTACATAATTATTATTATATAAAAATAAATGACGGTAATGAAGAAATTTGAAAAGACATGATTGAAGAAAATAAAAATAGGTAATTTTAAAAGTCAAAGTGAATTCAGAAAAGTAAAACATTGAAAACAACAGTAAATATGTATAGTAGTTGTGATTATGGCTCACATCTTCCTCTGGTTTTACGTCCAGTAACGGCTTAAACGCCTTCTATGAGTCAAGGTTTTTGCTACCCATCCAGTTTTCTTATAAACTGGTAAACAGGGTCGTTTAACACCAGATTCCCAAGGCTATAGTTTTCTTTTTGTTGAATGAATAGATCATATAATTTCAGAAGGACTCCTTGAACCGTTCCACATGGATGCGTCTCAAGAGTTTGGATTAAGTTATCCAAGTTCTCTTTACTCAGTCCATCCTTTATAAATTTAATTTTTTCCTCCCGATTTATAGATACCATTCTAGGGTTCCTACAACGTGTATCACAATTCCATCTTGCACACTTATGGCAAACTCCCATCCTCTTAGCTCTTCATTTTTTAGAATAAGAACTACGTCCCATACCTGGCAAATGTTTTGTATAGAACTTATGTAATTCACCAGAGAGACGTACCTTTGCTTCAATAAGCCAACGAACATTCTCTGGAATGCCAAAATATGTGAGTAGTTTTAACCTTTGAACTCGAACTTTGTAAATTTTTACAATCACGTCGCGTGGAAGTGTAGGGAATCTTTCCTTAAGTTTTGCAAGGGTTTGTTCCATTGTCAGATTACTTTGAAGTTGTGGTTGTTTAGAAAAGAAAGAATAGAAAACGAGGTTATTGAGAATAGTAGAGATGAAGAAGGTGATAGGTTGCCTTCTATCAAGCGCTTGTTTAACGTCACGAGCCTGACGATGACCTTTTAACTACTGTAAGAAAAATGATAATAATACCAAAACAATAATAGTAATAATGATTAAGACAAGTGTTAGCACCGAAAAGAATGATGATGTAATTAATTGATATCTATTTTATTTTTTATTTTTTTATTTTTTATTTTTTATTTTTTTATAAATATTGTTATTAGGAAAACTTAGTCAAAATATTTGGCATCACACAAATACACCTCCGTATCTATGTGCTCTTGGAACCCTTGAAAGAAAGGTTTAAGTCGGTGCCCATTTACCTTGAAAACCTTTTTTGTCGCTTTATCTGAAATTTCAATCACACCATAAGGAAAGATATTAGTTATTTCAAATGGGCCTGCCCATTTAGAGCGAAGCTTACAAGATATGAGCTTTAGACGTGAATTGTATAATAAAACTTTTTGTCCAATAAAAAAGTTTTTTCTCAAGACCTGTTTGTCATGAAAGGATTTGGCTTTTTCTTTATAGGTTTTAGAACTTTCATAAGCTTCCAAACGAATTTCTTCTAGTTCCTGTAGTTGGAGTTTCCTTTCTTTACCGGCCTCATTTAAGTCCAAGTTATATTGTTTTACTGCCCAATAAGCTTTGTGCTCAATTTTTACAAGTAAGTGGCATGATTTTCCAAAAACAATCCTATAGGGTGACATTCCAATAGGTGTTTTATAAGCTGTTCTATAAGCCCAAAGAGCATCTTCTAACCTTTTGCTCTAATCTTTCCTATTTGGTTGCACTTTTTTTTGAAGGATCATTTTTAATTCCCGATTGGACACTTCAGCTTGTCCATTTGTTTGGGGGTGATAAGGTGTTGAAACCTTATGCATAACTCCATATTTTTTAAGAAGGGACTCTATTTTATGGTTGCAAAAATGTGATCCTTGATCACTAATGATGGCCTTAGGGACACCAAACCTGCAAAATATATGTGATCTAACAAAATCTGCAACAACTTTAGAATCATCAGTTCGAGTAGCTTTAGCTTCAACCTATTTAGACACATAATAGACCGCAAGTAGTATATAAACAAAACCAAAAGATACAGGAAAAGGTCCCATGAAATCTATGCCCCAAACATCAAAAATTTCATAAAACAACATGGGTTGTTGAGCCATCTCATTTCTACGAGATATGTTTCCCATTCTTTGACATCGTTCGCAAGATTTACAAAATGTATATGCGTCACAAAAAATTGTTGGCCAATACAAACCAGATTCTAATACTTTCCTTGTTGTACGTTGAGGTCCAAAATGTCCACCATATGCATATGTATGAAAAAATGTAAGAATGGAATGAAATTCATTTTCAGGTACACACCTTCTAATGACTTGATCACTACGAAGTTTCCATAAGTAAGGATCATCCCAAACATAGTATTTAGAATCACTTTTTAGTTTTATTATTTGTTGTTTAGATGCATGTATGGGAGTAACAGAAGCAACTAAGTAGTTTACCAAATCAGTAAACCATGGAGTAGAATCATGTATTCCCATAAGTTGTTCATCAGGGAAATCATCTCTAATGGACATTGGGTCAAGTTTTTTTCAATTCTGCTTAAGTGATCAGCTACCAAATTTTCTGCTCCAATTTTATCCCTAATTTCAATGTCAAATTCTTGAAGCAGCAACATCCACCTGATTAATCTTGGTTTTGCATTTGGTTTCTTTAAAAGGAACTTTAATGCTGCATGATCTGAAAATACAACTACTTTTGAACTGAGCAAATAAGATCTAAATTTATCAAGTGCAAACACAATAGTAAGTAGTTCTTTTTCTGTGGTAGTATAGTTTACTTGTGCAGTATCCAAAGTTCGTGAGTCATAGTAAATAACATGTTGTACTTTACCTACTCTTTGAGCAAGAACAGCTCCTAATGCATAATTTGATGCATCACACATAAGTTCAAATGGAAGTGACCAATCTGGTGCCTGAATGATAGGAGTGGTAGTTAAAGCTTTCTTTAAGCAATCAATAGCCTCTTTACATTTGTCATTAAAGTCAAATGTTGTATTTTTTTGTAGTAAGTTAGACAACGGAAGGGCTATCTTACTGAAGTTTTTTATAAACCTTCTATAAAAACCTGCATGACCAAGAAAAGAACGAATATCTCGTACATAAGAAGGATAAGGTAATTGAGAAATTACATCAATTTTTGTAGGATCTACTTCTATGCCTTTTTTAGATATTACATGGCCTAAAACTATTCCTTCTTCTACCATAAAGTGGCATTTCTCATAATTAAGAACAAGGTTAGTTTCAATGCATCTATGTAATACTTTATCTAGACTATTTAAGCAAGTATCAAATGATGAACCATATACTATAAAATCATCCATAAATACTTCCATGTAATTTTCAAGAAAATCAGCAAAGATACTAATCATGCATCGTTGAAAGGTACCAGGGGCATTGCATAAGCCAAAAGGCATCCTCCTATAAGCAAAAGTGCCAAAAGGACATGTAAATGTTGTTTTTTCTTGATCTTCTGGTGCAATATAAATTTGGAAGTAACCTAAAAATCCATCTAAAAAGCAGTAATGTGACTTACCTTCCAGTCGTTCCAATATTTGATCAATAAAAGGTAAAGGAAAGTGATCCTTTCAGGTTGCTTTGTTAAGTTTCCTGTAATCAATGCATACTCGCCAACTATTTTAGATTCTGGTAGGAATTAGTTCATCATTTTCATTTTTAACCACTATGATTCCAGACTTCTTGGGAACCACTTGTACAGGGCTAACCCAAGTGCTATCTGATATAGGGTAAATAATGCCAGCTTGTAATAATTTTGTTACCTCTTTTTTAACTACATCAAGGATCTGAGGATTAAGTCTTCTTTGTGGTTGCCTTACTGGTTTAACTTCTTCCTCTAATAGAATTCTATGCACACACATGGAAGGGCTAATACTTGGGATATCTGCCAAAGTCCAACCAATTGCTTTCTTATGCTTCCTAATAATCTACAACAACCTTGTTTCTTGATCAACATTTAATTTGTTAGAAATAATCACTGGAAGATTCTTATCTTCCTCTAAAGATGCATACTTTAAATGTTCAGGAAGAGGTTTTAACTCTAACATAGGAGGCTGCATTATTGAAGGAATCAACTTGGTTGAATTTGTCTCAGCAACTTGTACTTCAACATAATCAGATATATTTGTCACTACTTTAATCAAATTATCACACTCTGATTCTTTTGAAACAACATCTAGAACTATATTTTCTCTTTTAAGGGAGTTTGGACCATGATTATCATTAAGCAGATATTTCTCAATTTCAGCACACACATTGCATTGATGAGAATCCATGCATGAATCACAAATAAATGAATCATAAAAATTAGACAATACAGGAAAATCAATATTATCAAACAACTTAATAATATTATCATCAACTAAATCAGTTATTAAGTCAATTTAAAAAACACAATGATTCTCAATAGGATGCTTCATAGCATCTAAAATGTTGAATCTAACCATATTATCTCCAAATTCCATAGAAAGTGTTCCTACATGCACATCTATCTTTGTTCTAGCTGTTTTTAAGAATGGTCTACCTAAAATTATTGGAGCTTTATTGGTGGAATTCTCACTTTCCATATCTAGAACATAAAAATCTGCAGGAAAAATTAAATCGTTAACTTTAACAAGGACATCTTCAATAATTCCTGCAGGATGTGCAGAGCTTTGATTTGCTAATTGTATAACCACACCTGTAGTTTGCAAAGGTCCAAGGGAAAGTGAAGTAAATACAGTCATAGGCATAAGATTAATAAATGCACCTAAGTCTAGCATGGCATTTACAAATTTGTTATTGCCTATTATGCATGGAATGGTAAACGTCCCAGGGTCTTTACATTTTTCTGGTATATGTGACAAAGGTTTCTCAATTAATGCAAACACATTTCTACTTATGTTAATCCTTTCATTGTCTTTTAGTCTTCTTTTATTAGTGCATAGTTCTTTAAGGAATTTGGCATATCTTGGGATTTGTTTGATGGCTTCTAATAAAGGTATATTTACCTCTACTTTTCTAAATGTTTCCAAGATCTCCTCGTCCATTTTCTTATTTTGTATAGATTTTTGTCTTTGTGGAAATGGAAGAGGGATATGTTGTTTATCAGGACCAGCTGTAGAAGGAGGATTTGTAAGAGATATATCATTACTATTATTACTTGAACTATCTAAAACTTCTTCTGCATGTTTTTCTGTGACAATAGTATTTTCAGTTTGTTGTTGTTTTTCTGGTCTATGGATAGCTTTACCAAATCTTAAAGTAATTGCACTTACATTTTTAGGATTGACAATTATCTGAGCGGGTAACTTATCTGAACCTTGAGACTGCAAATGGTTTAAAGATGTAGCCAATAGACCAATCTGATTTTCAAGAGTCTGAATTGTAGCCTCAGTTCTTTTTTGGAAGTTCAGATTATCTACTAATATTTGCTTTATCAATTCCTCTAAATTTGATTTCTCAGTGGAAGGTGCAGCTATATGTGTAGCTTGTTGTTGTACATGAGGAGGTTGATATGGTCTGCTTGGTCCAGTATTTGCCTGAAAAGGTGCATGAGGTTGTTGTAAGGAATTACCCCATCTTAAATTAGGGTGATTCCTCCAACCAGGATTATATCTGTTAGAAGAAAGATCATAATTATTATTATGTTGTTGTGGTAGTCTGTTATTGTATAAGTTGGCAGCACATACTTGAGGATTTTCATCGGGAATTTTAGCTTCCTGCAATGTAGGACAATAATCGGTATAATGATCTAATGAAGTACAAATAGAACATACCTTAGCAGGGGTTGCAGGTTGTTGTTTTTGAGACACAATAATATTTTTCATAAGTGTTGCTAGTTCAGCAAATTTACTTTCCCATTTTTTATCTCCATCATTAGTAGTTTCAATTTCATGGACTCCTCTAATTACTACAGAATTATTTCTAGTGGCATGTTGTTGAGCATTAGCAGCCATGTTTTCAATTAAAGTTTTTGTTGCATTTGTAGTTTTATTTTGCAAAGCACCACCACTAGCTGCATCAACCAAAGTTCTATCCACTGGATTAAGACCTTCATAGAAATATTGTATGAGAAGTTGGTCCATAATTTGGTGATGGGGACAACTAGCACACAATCTGTTAAATCTTTCCCAGTATTCATAAAGATTTTCCCGGTCATGTTGCCGGATGCCACATATTTCTTTTCTAATTAAGGAAGTTCTTGAAGCGGGGAAAAATTTTTCAAGAAACATTTTCTTTAGGTCATCCCAACTTGTAATGGAGCCAGGAGGAAGGTAAAATAACCAATCCTCAGCGATATCTGCTAGGGAGAAAGGAAAAGCTTTAAGTTTTACATATTCTTCTGAAACCCCTTCAGGTTTCATGGTAGAGTAAAGGATATGAAATGCTTTTAAGTGTTTATGAGGATCTTCACCTGCACGACCATGAAACTTTGGTAACAAATGAACTAAACCAGTTTTAAGCACAAAAGGAACATCTTCCTCAGGATATAAGATGCATGATGTTTGATTAGAGACATCTGGTATAGCTAGTTCTTTTAATATCTTTTCAGCCATGTTATACAAATACTCAGAAGTTGAAGGTTTAGTTTCACTACTTATGCTATTAGCTAGAATATTATTATTATTATTATTATTATTATTATTATTATTATTATTATTATTATTATTATTATTATTTAATAGTTTCTTAGATGATCTAACTAATTGGTGAAATGTTCTATCTATTTCAGGATCAAAAGAATATAGTGGTTCAGGATTAGATCTAGTCATACATAATACATCTACATATATTATAACAAAATACTACAACTATGTAATAAAAGGAAAAGTTATCATTTTATTTATGAAATGCTTAGAACATATGTTTAAAAATTTAAAGATTTTTTTTATATTTATATTTTTTCAATGGTTGAAAATGAGATTACTAGAGAATAAATAAGAATATAATAAAGTGGAAATTTTTTTCCAATTTTTTTATATACTCACATTCAACCAAACTTATCTTCAACACACCAACAAAAAAAATGTAAAACACATTAGGTAATTGAATGCAAATAATTAGGACCAAAGGTCCCCGGCAACGGCGCCAAATTTGACACGTTGTCGTTGTCGGGTCAAATAAAAAGTTAAATTAATATAGTATAAGGTGAACAACCTTAGTCGTCTCTCGAGGACCTTAGTTCAATTAGTTACACTCAATTTAGTTATAATAAAGGGGGGATTTGTGTTGAGATTGAAAGGAAAATTAAGTAATTATATAATAGTGTAAAAAGTAAATTTATGAGTGAAAATAATCAAATTTAGAAAGAACCAACCCAAGGAATTAATAAATCTTTACTTAACTAATCATTGATCACAAATATGATTAAATATAATTAATTTCTCAATCTTGAATCATTTAGAATCCCTAAATGATTATATTCTAGAAAATCTTCTAGAATCAAATTAATGAACTAATAAGAATAATCAATCGATATATTCTTATTAATTACTAAAATAACTTTAAAACCATAGTTTGATTGAGTTAAGAAACTAAATAGAAATCTCTTATTTAGTGACTTAATCTTTGTTCTCAAATTGATTATTGATTAACCAACCAACATCAGTTTAGATTATAGATTGTTTAATTATATACCAATTGGTTATATACTTAAATAATCTACCATCATAAATATTTGAGAAACAAAGAAAAGTAATTATCTTCAATCAAAATATTAAGAGCAAGAACTCAAAGTTAATATAAAGAAAAATTAAATTCCTTGAGTTGATTTTAAAAGATTAAGCTTCCATGATAAGTTTTAACAATGAAAGCTAATATTAAATTAACTATAACTTTGATTATAAAAGTAAATAACAAATAATAAAATTAACTTACTTGATATTGAGAAAGGGAAATGAAAACCATAACTTGAGGGATTGAATATAGAACAAGGAAATAAAGCAAGAGAAAGAACTAAAACTTAAGAAACTAAAGCAAAGATATAGAAATGTAATGAAAACTAGAGCATGTATTTCTTATGTATTTCTTATGTATCTTCCTTACAACTTCAAGCATCTATTTATAGGCAAGATATGATGATACTATACATTCATTTTCTGATTATTAATGCATTTTTTCATCATTGGTGGGCTTGAAATTACAATAATTCAAAAGAAGATAATGGTAGGTGTTGAAATTCATTCTCCTCTTTATCTTCTCCACCTTGCGTGTCCAATATGGCCTTCTAGATGGCCGAATGTTGCAAAACCTTCAATATAAAAGTTGTAGATCTCTGTCTTATTGAGAATGTGGCGCAAGAATGAGGTTATTTGGACATCTATAGCTCCAGATATGTGTATTTTGGTGAACTATGTTAATGCTGGTGGGACACATGAGGGCTGATTGATTCAAGCTCCATTTCTTTATTTTTTTCAAATGCAAAATAACTAAATCTGATCATCATGATGTAGCCCTCTGTCTTAGCTTTCCATGGGCTCCAAGATTAGCCGATTTGGATCATAAAATCCCAAGTTATGGCCAAAATAAGGCATGATACTCAAGATACATACAAAAAACGAAAATTGAAACATATATACATAATACTTCAATTTAACTAAACAACATAAAACTTAATTAAAATACTATTATTAAACATATTAATTATATAATAAACCCCAAGTGTAAAACTATAAGAAGTGTATTAAAATTGATTTATCATTGAGCCCGAACAAAGATCCTGTTTATGGCAAAACGATGAAGCATTAATGAAATGGGCAAAATTAAAAGCTAGAGACTCATTGTCTCCTCTCATTTTCATTGGCTGAAGAACTCCTTGGCAAATACACTTTCTTCTTCTCCTCTTCATTTCTTCTTTTCTTCTTCTTCTCCTTCCAAAACCCTAAGCCAAAAGGTGACATATTCCCCTTCTATTTTGTTTTTGTTAGAGCTTGGAGGGAGGCCATTGAAGCTAAATTCTTCTTCCTCTTGTTCTTCTTCATTTTCATATGCCTCTTTCCCCCCTTCTTGAACCTATTTCATTTTTGGGTGTGAGGTAAGATATACTAACCATTTTGTTGAGGTTTTTGCCATATATATATGTTATTATGCTTTGGGGGAGCAATGCATGTGAATGGGTGTTAAAGGAGAGCATCTAATATGTAAACCCTAAGGTGGGTGTCATAAATGGAATCTTTAAATGATATTAATGGGGTAGATGCATTTATGATGGGAAAAAGATGGAAGATGGATGATCATTTATAAATGGTGGTGGGTTTGGTGAAAACCCTAACTATGAGAAATTGGAGAAAGTGATTAATGTTGACTCAAGAGTATGTTTTAGGAAGGAATGCATGACAATGATGAATATAAATGTAGATAAATAGAGTTGTATGAAGGTTTGGGCTATTATTATTGGTAGCCTTTGAATCTAATAAATGTGGCTTAATGGGGAGGAATTCCCGAAGCCTAACAAATAATGAAAACAATGTCTATAGCATGTTTTATACATGCTATGAGGTTGTGGATATGAATATGAGTAAGTAGAATTGGATTTGTGCCTTGAATGGTTGATTAATTAGGATTTTACATGTATGTTAATGTAGGATCCATTCCGAATGATGAGGCGAGCACGTCGTATCAATCAGAATTCTTCCCTTGAGGTAGGAGAGGAGTCTTATATTCTAATTGCATGAATTGGATAGTGTTTGATTGTCATATGTGACAATATGCATGTTTGCCTTGTTTTGATATTATGGAAATATAAATTGTGTATGTAATGTTGAGAATAATGTTTGGCATCATGCTTGTGCAATTACAATAAACATGGTGTGTTATATGGTGGTGTGGTTTGTTTGACAATTTGATGCTATTCTTATGTCCACCATAGATGTGAAATGAATGTTGTTGATGTTTGTTTGAGAATGGGTGTGAGTGAATAGCATACCATGATTTGATAATGGAAAGTTGATGATTGAAATTGATGTTGAGTGCCATTGTAAATGATGTATGAATGTTAAAGTGCCACACTTAAAATTTAAGAACAAAACTAAATCCAACAATGATAAATCCACTAAGAAATGTGAAATGGTGTTGGTGATGATGATGGTAATGATGTTTGATGAGTGGCATGTATAGGATGCATAGAGTGAGAAATGCATATGATTTGAATTTGCATCCATGGCATACTGCATAGCCGTCGTTGTTGGAACATTAGGGGAGTTCCCTTGGCCGACCCAGTGGGAGGGTGGTTCGGTGCACGAGCAATTTTATTTTTCCCTGTGACTCGGTGTAAGTCACGAAGCCACCCATGTATTGCTATGGGGAGCTACATGTGGCCGACCCTTGTGGAGGGTGACTCTTGATGAGCAAGTAACCCCGCTGGTCCTTGGGATCACAACCGCCATGATTTGTGATCTGGCCGGCCCGTAACACCATATGTCGAATATGTTGTTTACCGCGGTCATGGTGAAAATGACCAGGTATTGCAAGATAGGCGATATGGTTTGGTACCAGTAAAATAATTGGTGAAATGCATGCGAATTTAAGAATAAGTGTACACATTTTACTACTGCAGTAGGGGTATAGTTAGATGATCATACTTGAATCCCACAAATTGGTGTTTATATTCCCACAGTCAGATCTGCAATTGTTGAAATATTCCATTGTGCATATGCATTAGTTTAAGAGTATTTGCATATAGCAAGGAAGTATGCCGAAGGTAATGATATATGGTGATGGTTGTGTTGAGAACAATGAAATATAATTAAGACAACATAAAACATGGGAATACCAAATAATGGCATGAGAAAGATGATGAAATGTATGATAGTCCAATTGTTAAAGGACTAGATCATGTGTATGGTTTATACTTGCTTGATGTACTTAGATGATTGTAATTATGATGATAGTTGATGATGAGTTGTGTATGAATGCAAGTATACATGTTGTGATACATATGCACATGATCATATGGTATTCATATTCATTCTTTGGAATGTATGACTCACTCTCCCATGTTGTCCACTTTTTAGACTTTTAATGCAGGGAACTTGTGGGAAGAGTGGATATTTTGGAGTACATTTCGTTGAAGAGGTAAATAGATGTATAGGAAGTGCCTTGGCCAACAAAATCTAGATTTTTGTATAGCATATAGAGTGTATGTATGCTTATTTTGTTATCTAGATTGTAATTGATGATTTTGAGGGTCATGTAGGAAAATTGGACCTTGGTGTGCATGGCCAATTTTCATTAATGACCCAAAGGATGTAAGATGATGAACTATTGTGTTTGATGTTGCTAAATCTTGGTGAATTTTCATGAATGAATGAAAGCATGTGAAAATTTATGTTTTGGTGATTACATGATATGCTTGATTTAATATGATACTTAAGTGTGAATGGAATTCAAAGGGGATTAATAGTTGAGACACGTTATAAATGTGCAGTATGATAAATATGTCTTGTTGAATTTGATTGATTTAGGATGGAATGAGTTTTGGTATGCTAAGTTACATGAAAATTTCATGTTTCCACGTTTTCTACAGAACTCGCTCAAGCGAGTGAGAATCTCGCTCAAGCGAGATCCTCTTACATCAGTGGTTTGACCACTGGCCAAAATTCGCTCAAGTGAATGGCCTTCTCACCCAAGTGAGATTTGTCTGGAATTAGTGGTTGGTTATTGGACCATTTTCACTCAAGCGAAATGGTCTTGGCTTGGGACTCACTCAGGTGAAAGGGAAGGGAAATGGGCACTGGACGATTTTTGCCCAGGCGAGCCTTGCCTCTCTCAAGCGAAAATTGGGCAGTGAGTCCCTAATGCTGCTGGAGTAATCTCGCTCAAGCGAGATGGAACTCGCTCAAGCGAGATTGGCTCTTAAGGCAAATATTCTTTCTTGCTCAAGTGTCTCGCTTTGTCGCTCATGTGTAGTCTTCGAATCTCGCTCAAGCGAGACGGGGCTCGCTCAAGTGAAGGAACCCCTGGTGCTTATTCTTCTTCATCGCTTAGCCCTCTTCTGGTTTCGCTCAAGCGTCGACTCGTGAGCTCGCTCAAGCGAGTGTGGTTCTCGCTTGAGCGAGTAGCCCTCTGATGCTCCTATTTGCTTTGCTTCAAATAAATTTCATTTCTATTGCATTAAATCTTTTCTTACATCATCTCAAAATTTCTTTGGGGCGTATTATAAATCATGGAACCTTATGAAATCTTCTATCTTAAAACCCAATCATGCAACAACCAATCTAATTAATTCTTCCACTGTTTTTAAATGGAAATTTCTCATGAAATCACTTTTAATTTACCCTTTCATATCTTCATATATGAGAGTGGTGTTTCATAGATCCAGGGTGTTGAATTTAAAGCTTCACCACTTTAATTATTTACTTTATTAATGATTTATAAAACGTGAAAAATTTACCCGTGTTTTTAGGGGCGTCTCAGGCAACACCAAAATAGTAGTCACATGCAATCATATATACAAGAATAGCATACAATATTTAATGATGTCATTATGATATGAATGAGTTAGGTTCATTATGAATTATCTGGAGGTTAGTTTTCCATGATGCATGTGGGCATCCGTCCTGCTCAGGCTGCCCTTGGGAACAATATTTCTACACTAGAGCGATCAGAGCCCACCAAGTCCCTCAACCATCACATCATCATCGTAGGGTACGAATGGACTCATAAGTCTTAATCAATATGGATCCATCTTATTTCACCATCAAAATCATATTATCACAGGGCTTGGCTCTACAAGATCATAGTTACATTCTATCATTAAGTCAGAGTACATCAGGTTTGCATCGTCGCACCCAGCTTCAGACGCGACTTTGAGGCCATTTGGGTTTCCGACCCGATTGTACTCCCAAGATACTATGCAGGGATCAAACGTGAATGTCCTCCAGCGTACCCGTCTGTTGCGCTAGTTTCAAGCTTTCTAAAACCATGTTCCTAATGCAACAGGCACTATCTTAATTTTATCATTACTTCGACCTCTGGGTGTCTATTTGTCCTCAACTTGTTAGGTCTCACCTGTTTTTTTGGACTTTATAAGATATTTCTAGTTTATTTAAGAAATATACAGGTTATATCTTAGATAAATAACTTTCTTTTTGAAGCGTAAATAATGTATATTTACTTTATAACTAATGACTGAAATAGTAGTAATTTAAATGATGAAATTTAATTCAAGTGAAAGAATACTTGGTCATTGATCTTATCAGTATGCTTCCTTTGAATTAAACTCATGAAAGCATCTAGGGCTAAAATGGCATTTGGGGATAAAGTGGCATTTGGCACTTAAACAAAATACGGGTATTTCTTAACACAGTTTGTCGTTATTCCAAATAAAAATCATAATGATAATAGTAATAGTTATATTAACTTCAATAATGATAATAGTATACTAATAATAGTAATAATTTGTAATTAAATAAAAGAAAAGAATACTAAATAAGGTGCCAAAGCCAACCATTTTAATATAGATAAGCAAAAATGAAATAAAAGGAAAAATTAATGCAGAAAATAAGGTGGTAAAGCTGACCATTATATTCAATAATATAAATAAATAGAAATTAAATGAAAGAAAAAGGAATGTTGAGAATAAGGCGGCAGAGCTGATCATTATATTTAGTAATATAAATGAACAGAAATTTAAATAAAAGAGGAATGTTGAGAGTGGCGCATAGCCGACCATTATGCTCAATAGTATAATAATAATAATAACAACAACAACAACAACATTAATATTAACAATGATGATAGCAATAGTGATAATGGTAGTGGTAATAATATTTTATTGATTTTATTTTCTTAGGTGTTGGTGGTATAGTTGTCGTCTATCGAAAGAACTTTGGTGCTAACACGATTGAGGACGAATATAACAACATGAATAGTAACCCGCACTCCAAAATAATTATTACAAACTTTTAGGCATAAAATAAATTGCACAATAAAGGCCACATGTTTGTTCATCCTTATATCCCTTTTTATCACGTTTTTCAAGATTTATTATTCGGAGTCCATATCGACACCCAATGTCCTTTTTAGTGTTTTCACAGTCCATCACCTAAACATACTCACTTAGTCACCAAAGTTAGTAACAGACAAGCATAGTCAGGTAACCATATTCACAACAATAAAATATTGGTAAAAATTTAAATGACTTAATTAAGTAAAATATTCATGAACTTGCCTTCGGAAGGGTAAGGACTCACAATAAGCTTTAGCAGTTAACACACGGTTCACCCCAGGGTACCCGAGGATATACCCTGTAACATCCTGGTTTAGAATTAATTACCAATTAAGGTTAATTAGAGAATTAATATTATTGATTGAATAATAATAATAATGATAATAATGCTAGAAAATGTCCCATGTGCCCTTGGTGTTATGATGGAGTTTCGGTTCTCTCTCTTTGGCACGCTGATGGGATTCCATTAAATGAAGATGGGACTGTTGATTGAGAGGGAGAGTGGGCGCAGAGCAGTGTGATGATGGAAGCTTTAGCTTCACGTTTTGTACTCACTCTCTGCCCATTCTTATCTAGTTTATGCTGCAAACACTCTCCATTCTCTCTTGAACTTCCTGGAGACTCTTCCTCTTCGTTGTTGTTCTCCATCTTCGTCTTCTTCATCTTCTTTTTCCACTCAATACTGAGAAGAACCGAGTGGGAACACAAAGTGGAATAGCATGGTTGAGAGAAAGATCTGTGTGGTGTTGAGTGTCTTGGAGGCTGGGATCCTCCCCTGTTCTGCCTAACGGCGTTGGGTGCCTGGAAGTCTGGGGGTCCTCCACTGTTGGTGAGGACTGGTCTGTTCGTGTGTGGGAACAGCCATAGAATCCTCCACTGGACTGAGTGTAGGGTGACATTGTGCCTTGGAGGCTTGGCATGGAGTGTCTTGGTGGTGGATCTGCTCGTGAGGAAGCAGCGTTTGGTTCTTCCAAAGCTGAGAGCAGAGTGCTGTAACACCCCGAATTCTTAAAATAGGAAGTTAAATTAGGAAAATAAATGTTGGATAATTAAATGCGGGCTAATTAATATCCCAAAATTCTTGAAATGATTTAAACAAGACTTTTCAAAATTTCTGGTGAATTATGGTGATCGGTTGAGTTAAAAACTGACCCGGATAAAATATAGGTGTCGGACCAAGTATCTCCGATTGAGATGCTGTTGGTCAGGGCCGTGGATAATGTTATTGGGATTCCGAATTTATATTCGGAATAATTTTTAGAATATGTATTGAACCTGAACGGCGAACCTGTTTGTTTACGAAACGAAAGAATTTAATGAAAGCTTAATAACTTAAAAACTAAATTTATACTTTCACTTTCACTCCCGTTGCACCCTTCTTCTCCACGCCAAGATCTTTCTTCTTTTCTTCTTCTTCTACTTCATTATTCCTCTTTATCTTCCCTTTGAACCCTAAATTAAAAGGAAATACCCTTTCCTTCTCCATTGTTGTTCTTCAAGAAGCTCAAGAAAATCTTAGAGCTTGGGATCTTTTCTTTCCTCCTCTCATTTTTGTGTGGATCTTCTCCTTTTTACACATCCACTTGTTTCTTTTCTTGAGGTAAAATTATTACCATTTTCCATGTATATAAACCTATTACTATGTGTCTTCAATGTTAAGAAAGCATTTAATGTATGTAGGTTACTAAGAGAAGCATTAAATGTGGAAACCCTAAGATGGTTGACATAAATACAAGCTTATGAATAATTAATAAGGTAGTTGTAATTATGGGGGGAAAGAAGGAGGTATATGAGTGTTTATAAAGGTTGGTGGGTTTGGTGAAAACCCTAAATTTAAATTTTAGGAGGAAATGTATAATATTGAAGAAGTATAGCATTTATAGAATGAGTTAGCATTTGTGGATGGGAAGAGTGTTATAAATGAAGAGGTATTGACATTTAATGATGATGATGTTGACTTGAAGTTATAATAGGTGGGAAACTCACCAAGGTGTTGGTGGAGATTTAATAAACGGAATGTAGCCTTTAATACTAATACATGGTGATTTAAGGGAAGGAATTCACGAAGCCTAATTAGGCAAATGAATGAAATTGATAAATAGTTTCCACATGATAAGAATCATGTGTACACTTACGTATATGTATGTTGAATTGGTGTTTGAATGAATGATTGATGTGGCCCTATAATTGATGGGTGTAGGGCTTGACAATACTGGTAAGGCGGGAACATCAAACCCGGAAGTGTACTTCTCTTAAGGTAGGAGAGGGGTGTATTTTCTAAATGTATGAGAATTATGATGATAATGTATGTATTAATGTGACATGGCATGTTGTCTTGATTAATTGTGTTGAAATGAGAAATTGTGTATGGTGTTTTGAAATGAGTGTTTATATGATGAAGCCTAAATGAGGCTATGAATAGCATATTATGCGTTGATGCATTATTGATTTCACATAAGACATGATGAATACCTAAAGTATTTGGTTGGAATGTTTCTTGAATATAAGGATTGATGGTTGTGTATGAAATGGGTGGATAATTGTGTGGTTGAAAATGAATATACCCTAGATGAGAGGGTGAGATAATCCTAATGAGGTTGAGGCATGCATGAGCATTGCATATATTGCATGGCATGCATAACATGATGATGTTGATAAGTGGTTGCGATCACTTGATATTGGAAATAAGAAAAGGGCTTGCGAGTTCCTATGATTATTAGACCGGTGGTTGCGATCACCTGGTATTGAAATGAAAGGCCCTGTGGGACCATGGAGATTGAATGCCCATGGTTACGATCATGAGGCGAGAGTACCCCTTGCGAGGCGGGAAACCTTATGAAATGTTGAACGTGGTTGCGATCACGAGAAGCACCTTGCGAGGCTGCTAGAGGGAGTACCCCTTGCGAGGCGGGAAACCATTGAGAATGATTGTATGATTATGGTGGTTACGATCACCCGAGGAAATGAAATCAGATCCGTGCATATGCATCTTAAAATACTAGCATGTAAAGCATCAGCCTTTGAAGCATGGCATAGAGTGATACTTTGATGATGAGATTGAGTGAGATATGGGTGGAAATCCCCTTTTCAATTAATAATTATAATTATGAACTTGGTTGATATGATTCTAAGAGATTTAATGAATAATTGTGTTTGTATCAAAATTGTTGGTTGAATGATTGATATTAAATAAACTTCTCTTGAGGAGAAGATAGTTGTATTGTATTCATGCATATATTGTCTTATATATTGGATTTTCATCATTGAGAAAGTATACTCACTCTCCCTGTGGTATATCTTTTTAGCTCCTGTGTTGTAGGTTTTGCCTTAGAGCTATTTTGGAGGAGGAGGAGTGTGAAGGAAGCCCCTTTTTGGTAAAGAATGCCTTGGTCGGCAATATTTTGGTTTACATAGATGTGTGAAATGGATGTAATGTATATAGTACAATGTATGTTTTGTATAGTCTGGATTTAGAATGGATAATTGTATGAATTGATGAATACATATATATACAATGATGATTTTGGAAGGTCATGGAGGAAAATGAGATCTTTTGTCTATGACTCATTTTCAATCATGACCCTGTGAATGTATGAATGATGAAACCTTCCTTATTTTGATAAATGAATGAAGTTTATATTTGGAATGTTAGACTTGTGAAGTAAAAGAGTTATTGAGTTGATTTATATACAATAGATGAGTTAGAATAGAAATCTATGAGCATGATTGATTAGAGCAAGTTCTAAATATGTAATATGGTATGTATGAAGTGTTGAATCTGAGTAAAATTGATTAGAATGAGTTTTGGTATAGTGAGTTAAGTGTTTTCTGCATTTTCCTCTATTTCACTGTCAATCTCGCTCAGGCGAGAGGGCTTCTCGCTCAAGCGAGAATGCCCCTGTATTGAATTTTGGTTACTGGACGATTCTCGCTTAGGCGAGAATGAGTCTCGCTCAGGCGAGATTATCTCAGCATCAGAGTTTGGCCACTGGGCCATTTTTGCCCAAGCGGGGGTGCTTTTTGCCCAAGCAAAATTGCCTCAGAATCAGAGGTGGGATCCCGGACAATTTTCGCTCAGGCGAGAGTGAGCTTCGCCCAGGCGAGATGGCTTGGTATCAGGGATTGGTCTCGGGTTTATCAGGAATTTGCTCTCGGGAAAACTTTCCCTCAGGCGAGAGTGAGCTTCGCCCGAGCGAGCGTGGGACTTTTAGCTACTGGCCGATTTTCGCTTGAGCGAATGGCCTTAGGAGTGCGTTCGCCCGAGCGAGTTAGCGTGGATTGGGTTCTGGGCGTTTTTCGCCTTACGCTCGCTGGCTTCGCCCAAGCGAGGATTGCACTACTCGCTCAAGCGAGTTGGGGTTCGCTTGAGCAAAGTGGCCCCTGAATCCTCTTTTTCTCCTTTCGCTCAGCTCTTTCTGTTTCACCCAAGCGTGCTGTGTGAAGCTCGCTCGAGCGAATTGGGATTTTGCTTGAGCGAGGGGCACTCTGATTTCCCAAAACGCTTTGACCATGTCATGTTCCATTCTCTTCACATTAAATCTTGATTCCAAATTATTTTATGAATACCTTGGGCATAACTTTGGTCTCTTAATTCCAAATGAGTGATCTCTTAAGGATCTAATTCCATAACTTTACTTTACTCAAAATACTTCCGCTATATTAATTATGGATTTCTTAAGAGTTAAGCTTATGAACTTACCTTCTCGTATCTTCACATATGAGATAGGTCTCTGATAGATCCAGGGTAGAAAATAAATGGCTTCACCATTTGTATTTTTCGTAAATCAATAATATTAAAATCACGAAAAATTTACCCCTATTTTTGGGGTGTCACAACCTGGTATCAGAGCATTATTAGCTTTGAGTTACTGTTATTAGCTATTGTTATTACCAGAACATGATATATGATTCATAAATGATTGTTGTTGTTGATTGATTTGTGTATGAATTGATTATGGATTGAATATGATTATTATAAGTCCGGTCAAGCTTTCTTCACACTATCCTCCCTCAATGATGAATCCTATGTATTATGAATGCATACTATGTTATGAGATGATGATGCTATCATATGGGCTTTAGTATGGATTGGTTGACATTGGACCCCATGGGGGAGGGCCATTGTAACACCCTAATTTTTAATTAAATAAATTAAACCAACAGGGAAATTTTTTTCCAAATTCTAAAGTTAGTAAACCATACTTAATCTGCTCGAATAACAAAACCGGGCGCAACAAGGAAAAAGGAGGGGAAAAAGAAGAGGGAAATGGGCAATGCACAACGAAAGGGGAAGCGCTTAAGTGAAACTACACTCGGCGTCCAGTCACTCCACTCGGTATTTTCCCCACTCGGATTTCATGCGTATGGTTCGCTCGGGAAGGTCCACTTCTTAATTCGCTCGGATTGACCCTAATACATACTAGTTTCATCCAGACAGCCTATCACACTCCGTGGCTTCACTCGATCAGATTATGTAAATATATATATATATATATATATATATATATATATATATATATATTGGCAACCCGAAAATGATCCCCAAAGTCGCTCACTCGGAATCCATGGAGACTTCTCACTCGGAATAACTTTCATGCCCACCACGCCACTCGGGACATTTCACTCACCTTTCACTCGGTGTCCATAATATTTCCTACTCTGATTTTCCCACTAAGTCAAGGCGCGCTCGGGTTCTTTAGCTACTTACTAATTTATTACTATGGGCCCACTTAGAGTCTTAGGTGTCGTTCCCTAGTCGGTGAACTCTCACTCGGCGGATTCTCAATCGGAAATCGTTGATTAATCTCCACTCAGAAAATCTCACAGATATCACTTAGAGGATTCAAACCAATTCCCGCTCCAGGCTATATGACCTCACTCACTCGGTGCTACCCGACTCCTCATCACTCGGAATATCTCCCTATCTCGCTTTCCCCAACAACAACTTAGCTCCGCTTCTACCCATAGTCACACCGACCTCATACGCTCGTAAGTATACCTGTACACCCATATTTATCACTCGGACATCACTCATAGCGTAGGATAAACACACAATATATATATATATAAGGATGTATTTAAATAATTACAAACGCATCATCATGTTCTTTTCACCCGAAAGTGTTCGAGTTCTGATATAAAGACTAAAACCAAAATACGAGCCGGCCAAGGCTTAACAAGACCTTATACATAATATATACGCATACACATATATTCAACAGCGCTCGGATGCTCCACTCTGTACTCGGCTCCTTCTTCATCCTTCATTCCGAGAGATATTCACTGAAAAATGTAGCCACAGTAGGGGTGAGCTTTTACATATAAAATGACAGTCAATGACTCGGTATAAGTGTCAGTACGCACACTTACGTTCACTCGGTCGCATTCAGATTAAACAAAGGCCATGCAAATTAGAATAATATCAATAACACACACTTACATACACATGCATCCGCACACTCGGAATTCATTCATAACACCCAACACATGCCACGCATACTATCCAAATCAACATCATATCTACATGCATGCCTGCGGATCTGACTTAAGTAATGACTTTCAGTTACAGTTTCCCCCTTACTGGCCGCTCATCCATCAGCTCTTTCCGCATGGTACCGGCCTCCCATTGACGTCTCGAGACTCATCTCTAGCTCCCACGGCTACCACGAGCTCTCACAGGATCTAGCCAAGGTCTGTAGCTGGAAGCCATTCCTTCGGGGCTCTTGACCTTCCATGGGTCACCCCATTCCTACACACGCAACTTATGCGTTTTACCAGCAAGCATCGTTACTCAACCGGTACCTCCTTCGTAACCACCAAGGTAGAAACCGATTCAATATAGTCCCTATATTTACTTTGTCAATCACACCAGCATGCACAGCAATCAACAGTTCAGAGTAATAACATCGGACGAATCAACTAATAGCCACACATTCATGTCTCACGGTATTAATAGAGATAGAACCACGCATCTCACTCGTCTATATCAGAAAGGTTGACAGACTACATTACCACCATCTTGATTGCATGTAGTTATTGTATAACTACTAACAAGTGTAACATCCCGAATTCTAAAATAGAAGATTAATTAAGGAAAATAAATATTGATAAGTTGAATATGAATTGTTTAATGTCTTAATAAATTGAAATTAATTAAATTAAGATTTTTGGGAATTGTTGGTGATTTATGGAGACCGGTTAAGCTGAAAATGAGCCCGGTTAAAATATGGGTGTCGAACCAAGTATCTCAGAATGAGATGATATTGGTCAGGGCTGTAGAGAATAATATTGGGAATCCGAATATGTATTCAGAATAATTTTCAGATGATGTATTGAGCCCGAACGGAGAACCTGTTAGTTATAAAACGATGAAGTTTTAATGAGTTGGATTAAAAGTAAATCAAAAATCCCATTTTCTTCTTCCTATTCACGTAGACGTTGGCTGAAGGAATAGGGCATTACATTTCATTTCTTCTTCTCATCATCATCTTCTCCATTTTTCCTCCTTTCTTCCTCCTCCAAACCATAGCAACTTGAGCTCATCTTCCACACCTCCTCATTTTCGTTTGAAGGGAGCTTGAAGGAGGCTTGTGGGGCTGCTGTTTTTCCTCCTTCTCTTCCTCATTTTTGTTGGTGTTCTCCTCGCTCCTAGAACCCATTTTCGTTTTTGGGTTTTGAGGTAAGTATACCCATTTTTGCTAAGGTTTTGGTTATGGGTATATGGCATTTATGTGTTTTGAAACCATGCATGTGTATGGATGTTCTTGAGGAGAGTATTTAATGCAAGAGTTTAATGTGGGTTTGTATGAGAATGAGGTTTCTTTGAGAAGTAATAAAGTGGATGCATTTATAGTTGGAAGGAGAAGAGTATTTATGATGGTTGTTGGAATTTTATGAAACCCTAACTTCATGAATTTGGGGGAAATGCATAATGGAGGTTGATGAACATTAATTGTTGGTAATAAATGTGAGTTATGATGCATAAGGGTCATTGGTGGTGGTATTTTGTTGACGGAGGTTAATAATGGAGAAACCCATGAAAGGGTTTGGTTCTAGAGTGCATAATAATAATGGGTAGCACCTAACCCATGGTGGTTATGGTGGATAAAATGGAATAAAGGAGTTTCAAGAGTTAAAATAAAGTAAACATCAAGTTATTGATATATGTATAAGTGTTTGAGTCTTAATGGGTAAATAGAAAATTGATTTTGTAATGTATTGTGATGTAGGAAGTGACCCCATTGACGAAGCGGGACCATTAAACCGCGTTGATCACTACTTCACTTGAGGTAGGAGGGGGTAACTTTTCTAAATGCATGATTTCATCCATTGGTGATGTGAAAATATGTATATATGATTATTTTGATGATTGTTGAATGGATGATGTGAAAATGTTATCATTTGAATGCATTTAGAATGATGATTGTGATGTGGCATTGTGTTTGGGATAATATTGTGATGTGGTGATGATATTAATTTGATGAAGTATGATGATGGTTTAAAACCATGTGTGGAATGGAATTATAATGTGAATATCCCAAGGATATGTGCATGATTTATTAAGTGTGAATGCCACTAACCATTGATGTGAATGAGTGAAAAAGAGAATTGGGATTGGATGAGAATGATGAGAATATTGAAATCCACCAAGTGGTAGTGATGAATGATTGAATGTGGAGTGGCATCTAGGATGTATAGTGTGAGGATGCACTTGATTTGCATTTGCATTGCATCCATGGCATAGCATAGCTGTCTATGTGGAATATTAGGGGGTTCCACTAGGCAGGCCCAGTGGGAGGGCGGCTCAGTGCACGAGCGTATTGTGATTTTCCCCTATGACTCGGTGTATGAGTCACGAAGCTTTCCATAGTTTGGTGACGAGGCACCCTATGTGGCAGGCCCAGTGGGCGGGCGGCTCTATTGGTGAGCGAGTTTACCTCGGTGTCCGACGGAACACGGCTCTCTCGATGTGCGTTCGGGAGGGGCCCGTAGCACTTGTGGTAGTTGAGGCCACGATGTTGATCCGCAAGTCACAGGGTGACTAGTGCTACAGATGGGCGATAGCGGTTTAGTACCAGTAAAATTATGATGATGTAAGCATGTAAGAATTGAGATATATGTATACATAATTTTTCTATTGCAGTAGGGGCATACTAGCACACCTATGCTTGTCCCACAATTAAATTGATATGGTATTCTTCCCACAGTCGGATCCGCATTGTTTGATAAGAAATTCTTATGCATATGCATTAGCTTTAAGAGCATTTACATATAGCTGGAGATATGCCTAGTTGAAAGCCCATGGTGGCAACGGATGAATGAGAATTTAAAAGGGAAAGATTTGAATACTAACCGATGTGTGTGTTTGGCAATCCAAATGATTGAAATTGTGAATTTATACTTGAGATCATGAGATGTATTGTGTATGATGTATGATGTGTTGTAATGATTGATATGTGAGTAAGTATACATGCATTTCATCATAATGTATGACTTTAATTCATTTGGATTATGTTATTCACCTCCCCGTTGCCATTTTTAAAGTTGATGTAGGTATGACTTAAATCCTACAGCTTTTGGAGGCCGAGTTTAAAGGAGGTAAATATGGGTAGGAATGTATGCGCCTTGGCCGGCATGAATTCTGTTTTGTAGAGTATATGAGGTTTATATACTCAAATTTTGTAATGTTGATAAATTTTGGAGGTCATGGGAGAAAATTGGACATGTTTGTGTAAGGCCAATTTTCCTACATGACCCAAGTAATGTAAAGAGTGGATTATAAAACTTGACCTTGATCAATGGATAGATGCTGTGTTTTATAATATATTATGGAGCTTGTGAAATGATGGTGAGCCTAGAAATATGTAGGGAGTGTATGTGGCATAATGTTGAATTAAGATTATATGCATGAATTAACCTTAGCATGATGATGTTGTTGGTGTTTAATTACATGAAAGAATCATGTAGTTTTGGGTTGTAGTATTATATGAAGTGGTACATGCATAATGAAATAAGATAGGGTCTTAGGTGAGGCCAAACTAGAAGGAATTGATGTTGCATGTGTTATGTTCAAGAGAACTTTCGTTTCTGCTGAGTTCCTGCAGAACTCACTCAGGCGAGTCATAATCTCGTTCGAGCGAGATTGTTGTGGAATGGGAATTTCGTTTCTGCCCCATTTTCGCTCAAGCGGATGTGCATTTCGCCCAAGCGAGATTGCCACAGAATCAGAGTTTAGATTCTGGAAAATTTTCGCTTAGGCGTGAGGGGCAGCGCTCAAGCGAGGGAGAAGGAGAATTGATACTGGACGATTTTCGCCTAGGCGAATGGTACCTCGCCCAAGCGAAAATCGGCCAGAGAGCTCTCAACGTTTCTGGACCAATCTCGCTCAAGCGAGCCTTGGGCCGCTCAAGCGAGATTGACCCCTGATGCTCCTTTCCTTCCTTTGCTTAAGCCTTCCTTCGTGTCTCGCTCAAGCGAGACAGGGCTCGCTCAAGCGAGACAGGGCTCGCTCAAGCGAGACAGGGCTCGCTCAAGCGAGCTGAGCCCTAATGCTCATTCCTTCCTTTTCGCTCAGCATCACTCAGTGCCCGCTAAGCGACTTAAGTCACGCTCGAGCGAGTGGCACCTGATGCTTCACAAAAACTTTCAATTTAAATAGATTCTATTTCTATGCATTATTTCCTCCTTTAAACATTATTTTGAAGCATTGAGGAGTATATTTTCGGTTCTCTAAATTATATAAATTAAACCCCATATTTTTATGAAACTACTCCTCTTAAAAATCAATCAGCCAATGATTAAATCAAATTAAATAATTCTTCCGCTGATTTCTGACTGAAAAACCCTCTTTTAATCTCACCCTCTCATATCTTCATATATGGGAGTGGCTCATTATAGGTCCAGGGGTTTGGTGAAAAATACTTCACCACTTTAATTATTTGATTTGTTAATATTTTCAAAGACGTGAAAAATTTTCCCCTATTTTAATTAGGGGTTTGGGGCGTCTCAACCTGGTATCAGAGCAATCATTGCTCTTGATACAATTAAAATTGATGATGTTTCTGTGTTTATTGCTTGTGGCTGATTGGTTTGTAAATTATGTGGGTGAATTATGATGGTTGACATTGAAATGAAATTATTACATGATTGTTGTTAAGTCCGGCCAAGCAATTCCTTTCTCATATTTACCTTCTAATTATGAAATGCATTATGATCATACTTGTGTTAAGGAAGTTAATGATGAATGATATATGTATGCACACTGGGTGAAGAAACTTTAAGTTTCTAATTATGTTTATGTTGTTGTGTATAGATTGAGTGATGGCGTATAGGCGCAATGCTGATACAGCCGCCATGGCTGAAGCCTTTAATCGCTTTGCTGACATACTTGAACGGCAACAACAACCTATTGGTCAACCGAATCAAGGTCTTGACCAATTTCTTAAGTGGAAGCCTTCTGAATTTCATGGAGGCTATAAGCCAGAAGATGCTCATGTCTGGATCCGTGACTTGGAACGGATATTTGCTAGTATGGAATGTACTGAAACCCAGAAGGTGGAATATGCAGTGTTCATGGTTCGGAATGAGGCCGAATCTTGGTGGATCCTTACCCGTGGGCGTATGATTGCTGCCCACACTCCTCTAAATTAGGAGAATTTTAAGGCGGAGTTTCTTAAGAAATACTTTCCTGTGAGTTATAAGAACAAGAAAGAGCTTGAATTCATGGAACTCAAGCAAGGTGGTATGACAGTTGAGGAGTATGCTTTGAAATTTGAAGAGTTATGTGTGTTTTATCCTCCCTTTCAGTAAGAGGGCACTGAAGCTTCGAAATGTGTTAAGTTTGAAAATGGATTGTGCCAAGAGATTAAGAAGGCGATTTGTCACCAAGAGATTAGGAGTTTTCCTACTCTTGTGGATAAGTGTAGAATCTTTGAAGAGAATGATATTGCTCCAAAGAGTTATCCGGGGCATGATTATAAGTTGAAGGGCCAATCTTCTAGCTTCAAGAAGAAAGGCAACTTTAAGAACAACAAACGATTTGCACATGGATCCTCTTCTTTTAGAGGTGGACCAGGTGGCGGAAGGCATGGTGCCGCTGGTGGCCGAGGTGATGGCCAAGGACTTCATTGTTTTAGATGTGGTGAAAATCATTTGGCTAGAGACTGCAATCAAGAAGAAACAGTGGTGTGCTACAGATGCAACCAACCAGGGCATATCCGCCCTGATTGTCCTTTGAATGCCGCGGATGTTGTGCCACGTGATAATGCAAACCGTGGAGGCTATGGTGCTTTTAGAGGCCGTGGTCGTGGAAACGGTAATGGTGGAAGAAATGGTAATCGAAATGGTCGTAACAGTCGTGGTAATGGAAACGGCCGAGGTAATGCTAATAGTGGTCGGAATGGCCCAAATCGTGGTGCTAATCAACAAATGGCTGGAAGAGTCTTTGCCGTGACTGGTGAAGAAGCTGCACAAACTGAGGATCTTGTCCAAAGTAAGTGCCAGATACATGGTAATATTGTTAATGTGATATTTGATTCGGGTGCGACGCACTCTTTTATTTCTGAAGAATGTGTGAGGCGCCTGCGAGTGCCTGTGAGTATGATGAAAGGTGCAATATTGGTGACTACACCGACTGGTGCTTATTTAAGATCGGTGACTCGATGTGAGAATGTTGAGATGGACTTGGAGGGTAGAAAATTTGTTGTATCCCTCGTGTGTTTACCTATGAAAGACCTGGATGTTATTCTAGGCATGGATTGGTTGTCCGCCAACAAGGTTTTGGTGGATTGTCATAGCAAGACGGTGATTTTCCCAACCTCTAATAATGAAGACTTTGATGTGCGAGGTATCTCTCAACTTCTTATGATGTTCTGTTTGGCGGATAGGAATGGTGTTTCCCAATCTAGTGGGATTCCTATTGTTTCGGAATTTCCCGATGTGTTTCTAGAAGAGATTCCCGGATTACCTCCTCCACGAGAAGTGGAATTTTCTATCAATCTTATTCCAGGTGCAGAACCTGTTTCCCAAGCTCCTTATAGGATGTCTCCTATGGAGTTGGTTGAATTGAAAAAGCAAGTGGAAGAATTACTTGAACGGGAGTTTATCCGCCCAAGTGTATCTCCTTGGGGTGCTCCTGTGTTATTGGTAAAGAAGAAAGATGGGAGCATGAGATTGTGCGTTGATTATCGCCAGCTCAACAAACTAACCATTAAAAATAAATATCCTCTTCCACGCATTGACGATTTATTGGATCAATTGAAGGGTGCTGTTGTGTTTTCAAAGATTGATTTGCGTTCCGGATATCACCAAATTCGGGTGAAGGCTGAAGATATTCCGAAAACTGCTTTCCGAACGCGGTATGGACATTATGAGTACGTGGTGATGCCATTTGGGGTGACGAATGCCCCTGCGATTTTCATGAGCTACATGAACCGCATCTTCCATGAATATCTTGACCAATTCGTCGTAGTGTTTATCGATGATATTTTGGTGTATTCCAAAAGTCATGAAGAGCATGAAAGACATCT
This sequence comes from Clitoria ternatea, assembly GCA_037962975.1. Classification (NCBI taxonomy): domain Eukaryota; kingdom Viridiplantae; phylum Streptophyta; class Magnoliopsida; order Fabales; family Fabaceae; genus Clitoria; species Clitoria ternatea. The sequence goes on from CM075670.1 coordinate 212,635,676, forward strand.
TCGTCTTGTGTTGACCATCCTTCGCGAGAAAGAGTTGTATGCGAAGCTTTCTAAGTGTGAGTTTTGGCTGTCTGAGGTCCAATTTCTTAGACATGTTATTTCGAATGATGGAGTTATTGTGGATAGATCTAAAGTTGAAGCTGTGATGGCTTGGGAAAGACCAACGTCGGTGACGGAGATAAGGAGTTTTCCCGTTTGGGGTTTAGGGTTATTACCGGAGGTTCATTGAAGGGTTTTCCCGTTTGGCTTTACCATTAACGAAGTTGACTCGGAAGAATCACTCTTTTGTGTAGACCCATGAATGTGAAGAGAGTTTCCAAGAGTTGAAGTTAAGGCTTACTACCGCACCGGTGTTAGCATTGCCCGACTTAACGGATGAATTTGTGGTATATTGCGATGCATCTAAGCTTGGTCTTGGATATGTGTTGATGCAAAAAGAACGTGTGATAGCCTATGCATCGAGGCAGTTGCGACCGCATGAGGTTAATTACCCCACACATGATCTTGAATTGGCGGCGGTGGTGTTTGCATTGAAGTTATGGCGACACTATTTGTATGGCTCCAAGTTTATGGTCTTTAGTGATCACAAAAGCCTCAAATACTTGTTTGACCAGAAGGAATTAAATATGCGCCAAAGGAGATGGATAGAGTTCCTAAAAGACTATGAGTTTGAATTGAAGTATCACCCCGGCAAGGCGAATATAGTTGTCAATGCATTGAGTAGAAAGTCATTGCATGTCTCCATGATGATGGCAAAGGAAATGGAGTTGATAGAACAATTTAGAGATTTGAATGTGGGCGTGGAGACTTACACTTCCAAGAAAATGGTGTTGGAAATGTTGAAGGTTGCAAATGAATTTCTTGAATATGTGAAGGCGCAACAACCTAATGATGAGTATTTGATTGAGATGAAGAAAACACAAGAAAAAGGGAAGAATTTGTTCTTAGTAGAAGTTCAAGATGGCATTTGGCGTGTGAAGGGTCGAATTTATGTTCCCTCAAGCGATGATGTGAGGAAACGTGTACTTGAGGAAGCTCACAAAAGCGTATTGAGTATTCATCCTGGTCCACCAAGATGTATCAAGATTTGAAGAAGAATTTCTGGTGGCCCGGTATAAAACGTGATGTGGCAAATTTGGTGGCATCTTGCCTTGTTTGTAAAAAGGTGAAGGTCGAGCATCAGAGACCGTCTGGTTATTTGAGGCCATTGGAGATCCCTGTTTGGAAATGGGATAGTATAGCTATGGATTTTGTTTCTGGACTACCCAGAACTTGTGCTGGAAACAATGCTATATGGGTGATTGTTGATAGATTGACAAAATGTGCTCACTTTTTACCCATTAATATGAAGAGTCCTTTAGAGAAATTGGCACAAATATACATCAAAGAAATTGTTAGACTGCATGGTGTTCCGTCCAGCATCATATCTGACCGTGATCCTCGTTTTACTTCTCGGTTTTGGGGGCGTTTGCATGATGAGTTGGGTTCAAAGTTGAAGCTTAGTTCCGCTTATCACCCTCAAACCGATGGGCAATCAGAGAGAACTATACAAAGCTTGGAGGATCTGTTGAGAGCTTGTGTTCTTGAGCACGGTGGATGTTGGGAGAGCTTCCTCCCATTGATCGAATTCACATACAATAATAGTTTCCATTCTAGTATTGGCATGGCACCTTATGAGGCACTGTATGGAAGGAAGTGTAGAACTCCTTTGTGTTGGCTTGAAGTTGGTGAAAACTTGACCTTAGGGTCGGAGATTATTCAAGAAACTACGGAGCAAATTAAGATAATACAAGAGAATATGAAGATTGCTCGAGATAGGCAGAAGAGTTATTATGACAAGAGACATAAACCCCTTGAGTTTCAAGTGGGTGACCATGTGTTTTTGAAGGTCTCGCGCGATAAAGGCATTGGAAGGGCGTTGAAGAGTGGAAAATTGAGCCCTAGATTTATCGGACCTTATGAGGTGTTGGAGCGGATTGGTGAGGTTGCTTATCGGATAGCACTCCCTCCGCATCTTGCTAATCTACACAACGTGTTTCACGTATCGCAGTTGAGGAAATATATTTATGATCCTCTACACGTGATCCCTATGGATGAGATTGAGGTGCGAGATGATCTATCTATTTCTCCTGTTTCTGTTCGCATTGTCGGACATTCCATAAAGAAATTGCGGAACAAGTTGGTACCTTTGGTGGAGGTCGCTTGGAAACATGGAAATACCGAAACGTTCACATGGGAACGTGAAGACGATATCAGAGAACGGTATCCTGATGCATTCGAATCCGGTGAGTTAAATTTCGAGGACGAAATTTTCTTTTTGGAGGGGTGGAATATAACATCCCGAATTCTAAAATAGAAGATTAATTAAGGAAAATAAATATCGATAAGTTGAATATAAATTGTTTAATGTCCCAATAAATTGAAATTAATTAAATTAAGATTTTTAGGAATTGTTGGTGATTTATGGAGACCGGTTAAGCTGAAAATGAGCCCGGTTAAAATATGGGTGTCGAACCAAGTATCTCAGAATGAGATGATATTGGTCAGGGCTGTAGAGAATAATATTGGGAATCCGAATATGTATTCAGAATAATTTTCAGATGATGTATTGAGCCCGAACGGAGAACCTGTTAGTTATAAAACGATGAAGTTTTAATGAGTTGGATTAAAAGTAAATCAAAAATCCCATTTTCTTCTTCCTATTCACGTAGACATTGGCTGAAGGAATAGGGCATTACATTTCATTTCTTCTTCTCATCATCATCTTCTCCATTTTTCCTCCTTTCTTCCTCCTTCAAACCATAGCAACTTAAGCTCATCTTCCACACCTCCTCATTTTCGTTTGAAGGGAGCTTGAAGGAGGCTTGTGGGGCTGCTGTTTTTCCTTCTTCTCTTCCTCATTTTTGTTGGTGTTCTCCTCCCTCCTAGAACCCATTTTCGTTTTTGGGTTTTGAGGTAAGTATACCCATTTTTGCTAAGGTTTTGGTTATGGGTATATGGCATTTATGTGTTTTGAAACCATGCATGTGTATGGATGTTCTTGAGGAGAGTATTTAATGCAAGAGTTTAATGTGGGTTTGTATGAGAATGAGGTTTCTTTGAGAAGTAATAAAGTGGATGCATTTATGGTTGGAAGGAGAAGAGTATTTATGATGGTTGTTGGAATTTTATGAAACCCTAACTTCATGAATTTGGGGGAAATGCATAATGGAGGTTGATGAACATTAATTGTTGGTAATAAATGTGAGTTATGATGCATAAGGGTCATTGGTGGTGGTATTTTTTTGACGGAGGTTAATAATGGAGAAACCCATGAAAGGGTTTGGTTCTAGAGTGCATAATAATAATGGGTAGCACCTAACCCATGGTGGTTATGGTGGATAAAATGGAATAAAGGAGTTTCAAGAGTTAAAATAAAGTAAACATCAAGTTATTGATATATGTATAAGTGTTTGAGTCTTAATGGGTAAATAGAAAATTGATTGTGTAATGTATTGTGATGTAGGAAGTGACCCCATTGACGAAGCGGGACCATCAAACTGCGTTGATCACTACTTCACTTGAGGTAGGAGGGGGTAACTTTTCTAAATGCATGATTTCATCCATTGGTGATGTGAAAATATGTATATATGATTATTTTGATGATTGTTGAATAGATGATGTGAAAATGTTATGATTTGAATGCATTTAGAATGATGATTGTGATGTGGCATTGTGTTTGGGATAATATTGTGATGTGGTGATGATATTAATTTGATGAAGTATGATGATGGTTTAAAACCATGTGTGGAATGGAATTATAATGTGAATATCCCAAGGATATGTACATGATTTATTGAGTGTGAATGCCACTAACTATTGATGTGAATGAGTGAAAAAGAGAATTGGGATTAGATAAGAATGATGAGAATATTGAAATCCACCAAGTGGTGGTGATGAATGATTGAATGTGGAGTGGCATCTAGGATGCATAGTGTGAGGATGCACTTGATTTGCATTTGCATTGCATCCATGGCATAGCATAGCTGTCTGTGTGGAATATTAGGGGGTTCCACTAGGCAGGCCCAGTGGGAGGGTGGCTCAGTGCACGAGCGTATTGTGATTTTCCCCTGTGACTCGGTGTATGAGTCACGAAGCTTTCCATAGTTTGGTGACGAGGCACCCTATGTGGCAGGCCAAGTGGGCGGGCGGCTCTATTGGTGAGCGAGTTTACCTCGGTGTCCGACGGAACACGGCTCTCTCGATGTGCAATCGGGAGGGGCCCGTAGCACTTGTGGTAGTTGAGGCCACGATGTTGATCCGCAAGTCACAGGGTGACTAGTGCTACAGATGGGCGATAGCGGTTTGGTACCAGTAAAATTATGATGATGTAAGCATGCATGAATTGAGATATATGTGTACACAATTTTTCTACTGCAGTAGGGTTATAGTAGCACACCTATGCTTGTCCCACAATTGAATTGATATGGTATTCTTCCCACAGTCAGATCCGCATTGTTTGATAAGAAATTCTTATGCATATGCATTAGCTTTAAGAGCATTTACATATAGCTGGAGATATGCCTAGTTGAAAGCCCATGGTGGCAACGGATGAATGAGAATTTAAAAGGGAAAGAGTTGAATACTAACCGATGTGTGTGTTTGGCAATCCAAATGATTGAAATTGTGAATGTATACTTGAGATCATGAGATGTATTGTGTATGATGTATGATGTGTTGTAATGATTGATATGTGAGCAAGTATACATGCATTTCATCATAATGTATGACTTTAATTCATTTGGATTATGTTACTCACTTCCCCGTTGCCATTTTTAAAGTTGATGTAGGTATGACTTAAATCCTACAGCTTTTGGAGGCCGAGTTTGAAGGAGGTAAATATGGGTAGGAATGTATGCGCCTTGGCCAGCATGAATTCTGTTTTGTAGAGTATATGAGGTTTATATACTCAAATTTTGTAATGTTGATAAATTTTGGAGGTCATGGGAGAAAATTGGACATGTTTGTGTAAGGCCAATTTTCCTACATGACCCAAGTGATGTAAAGAGTGGATTATAAAACTTGACCTTGATCAATGGATAGATGCTGTGTTTTATGATATATTATGGAGCTTGTGAAATGATGGTGAGCCTAGAAATATGTAGGGAGTATATGTGGCATAATGTTGAATTAGGATTATATGCATGAATTAACCTTAGCATGATGATGTTGTTGGTGTTTAATTACATGAAAGAATCATGTAGTTTTGGGTTGTAGTATTATATGAAGTGGTACATGCATAATGAAATAAGATAGGGTCTTAGGTGAGGCCAAACTAGAAGGAATTGATGTTGCATGTGTTATGTTCAAGAGAACTTTCGTTTCTGCTGAGTTCATGCAGAACTCGCTCAGGCGAGTCATAATCTCGTTCGAGCGAGATTGTTGTGGAATGGGAATTTCGTTTCTGCCCCATTTTCGCTCAAGCGGACGTGCATTTCGCCCAAGCGAGATTGCCACAGAATCAGAGTTTAGATTCTGGAAAATTTTCGCTTAGGCGTGAGGGGCAGCGCTCAAGCGAGGGAGAAGGAGAATTGATACTGGACGATTTTTGCCTAGGTGAATGGTACCTCGCCCAAGCGAAAATCGGCCAGAGAGCTCTCAATGTTTCTGGACCAATCTCGCTCAAGCGAGCCTTGGGCAGCTCAAGCGAGATTGACCCCTGATGCTCCTTTCCTTCCTTTGCTTAAGCCTTCCTTCGTGTCTCGCTCAAACGAGACAGGGCTCGCTCAAGCGAGCTGAGCCTTGATGCTCATTCCTTCCTTTTCGCTCAGCATCACTCAGTGCCCGCTAAGCGACTTAAGTCACGCTCGAGCGAGTGGCACCTGATGCTTCACAAAAACTTTCAATTTAAATAGATTCTGTTCCTATGCATTATTTCCTCCTTTAAACATTATTTTGAAGCATTGAGGAGTATATTTTCGGTTCTCTAGATTATATAAATTAAACCCCATATTTTTATGAAACTACTCCTCTTGAAAATCAATCAGCCAATGATTAAATCAAATTAAATAATTCTTCCGCTGATTTCTGACTGAAAAACCCTCTTTTAATCTCACCCTCTCATATCTTCATATATGGGAGTGGCTCATTATAGGTCCAGGGGTTTGGTGAAAAATACTTCACCACTTTAATTATTTGATTTGTTAATATTTTCAAAGACGCGAAAAATTTTCCCCTATTTTAATTAGGGGTTTGTGGCGTCTCAAGAAGATACTACTATCATACACATGGAATCCAAGATTATCAATCATGCATAACATACAGTCGTCATAGACACATGCACACACTTAAAGCAGTACAATCATTCGGTACCATTCGTGGACCATGCATTTGACATGCAAGCGCCCCCTACCTACAGAAGGAACTCAAGAAACTCTTCTGCTCTCTGACGTTTGGTCTGACGCCCTTTCTGACTCGTCCAGTCCCCCTTCGCACCGTCGTACTCTGCAATCGGCTCGGGGATGAGGAGTTATTCTTCCTTCTGCCTCAATGATCATCCTTCACCAGTTGGAGGGGCTCTGACCTTTCTTTCTCCAGCACCGTCGTCGTGATCTCTAGAATCGAAGAATAAAAACAGGGGAAGAAAAGAGGACAAAGATGAAGAAGAAGAAGAAAAAGGAGGATGAAGCAGCAAGGAAGGATGAATATCACGGTGATACAGGGTATATGTATATGCATGCGAAGAGAAGGAAAGTGGGATGGGAAGATGTGAATTGCAGTCCACTCACTTGACTCGCCAATCACAAGCAGCCATCTTTTACCAACTAAGTTAATTTGTCATTATTCCTTAGATTATAATTAACAATTATCTTCCCACTTTGAAATCAAGGTCTTAATGGTTTATTTCATTCGATATTTAACTTCAAAATTGGGATGTTATAGTTCTCCCCCTCTCAAAAGAATTTCGTCCTCGAAATTCAGTCGGTAACTCACCTTGGTTGAACAACTCGGGGTACTGCTGTCTCATGGCATCTTCGCGTTCCCAGGTACAAGAGGTAGTCCCGTTCTGTTGCCATTCCACTTCAACTAGTTGTACGTCCTTGCTCCTCAAACGCTTTACCGATCGGTCCATAATTCTAACCGGTATAGCTACAGTGGACAGGTCTTCCTTGATTTCCACTTCCTCATCAGGCATTGTGTGATTGGGATCATGTAGATATTTCCTTAGTTGGGACACGTGAAACACGTTATGCAATCGGGATAAGTGAGTCGGTAATGCTATTCGGTATGCCATGGAGCCGACTCGTTCCAACACCTCATAAGGCCCAATGTATCGGGGGCTCAACTTCCCATCTTTCAAGGCTCGCCTGACTCCTTTACTCGGTGAAGTCTTCAAAAACACTCTGTCTCCGATTGAAAACTCCAATGGTTTGGTTCGTTTGTCATGGTAGCTCTTCTGCCTGTCCTGAGACGCCTTCATCCTTTCCCTTATCACTCGGATCTGTTCTGATGTTTGTTTTTCAATTTCTGGCCCCAATAGCAGACTCTCACCCGTTTCCGACCAGCAGAGTGGGGTTCGGCATCTTCGACCATAAAGTGCTTCGTAGGGTGCCATACCGATGCTGTTGTGGTGGCTATTGTTGTATGTAAACTCAATCAGGGGAAGGTACTGCTCCCAATTTCCACCATGCTCCAACAACGCCCTTAGCAAGTCCTTCAAGCTTTGAATCGTTCGCTCGGATTGTCCATCCGACTGGGGGTGGTAAGCGGAACTTAGCCAAAGCTTCGTACCCAATTCCTGGTGCAGGCTGGTCCAAAACCGGGACGTGAACCTAGGATCCCTATCCGATACGACAGAAGTCGGCACTCCATGCAGTCGGACAATTTCGTGTACATAAATCTGGGCCAACTTATGCAGTGGGTATCTCATATTCACAGGTAGGAAGTGTGCACTCTTCGTCAGTCGGTCAACAATGACCCAAATCGCATCATGGCCCACTCGGTTTTTTGGCAATCCCATGACAAAGTCCATGGCAATTGAGTCTCATTTCCACATGGGAATCTCCAGGGGTTGCAATGCACCGTATGGCTTCTGGTGCTCGACTTTCGATTTCTGACAGGTAATACACCGAGCCACGTATTCTGCCACATTCCTCTTTAACCCGGGCCACCAAAATTGTGCTCTTAGATCATGGTACATCTTCATGGTACCCGGGTGGATACTTAGCAAGCTCTTGTGAGCTTCATCAAGCACCATACTTCTCAATTCTCCTCCACCCGGTACATATATTTTGTTTCTTACTCGAAAGATTCCATCCGATCCCTCGGTCAGGGACAAGTCCTTTCCTTTGGCCTGAGTCTTCTTCATCTCAGCCAAGTAGGAATCTGACTGCTGCTGTTCGTACACGGATTTAAGGAATTCGTTGGCGATTCTCAACATACCGATTGTTATTTTCTGAGAGGAGGGGATGTCAACATGTAAGTTCATGTCTCAGAACTGTTCTAATAACTCCACTTCCCTTACCATCATCACTGCTATATAGAGAGATTTCCGACTCAACGCGTCGGCAACAACGTTTGCCTTACCCGGATGGTACTTTAGCTTGAAATCATAATCTTTTAAAAATTCCATCCATCTCCTCTGCCTCATATTCAGCTCCTTTTGGTCGAATAAGTATTTGAGGCTCTTGTGATCACATATACTTCAAATCTGGACCCGAACAAATAATGCCTCTAAATCTTCAATGCGAAGACTACAGCTGCCAGCTCTAAGTCATGGGTCGGGTAATGTTGTTCGTGAGGTCTCAATTGCCGAGAGGCATACGCTATCACTCGGTCTTTCTACATTAACACGCATCCCAATCCAAGTCCTGACGCATCACAGTAAACCACGAAGCTCTCTTGCAAGTTAGTTAATGCCAGCACTGGAGCAGTCGTCAACTTGTCTTTCAGCTCTCGGAAACTGCTCTCGCACTCGAAACTCCATACGAAGGGAATGTTTTTCCAAGTCAATTTAGTCAGTGGCAAGGCTAACTTAGAAAAACCCTCAATGAATCTTCTATAATAACCAGCCAGGCCCATAAAGCTCCTTATCTCCGAAACCGACTTGGGTCTCTCCCACGCCATTATAGCTGCTACTTTCGAAGGGTCCACCGAGACATGTTCCTCGGAAATCACATGTTCGAGGAAGTGGATCTTATCCATCCAGAAATCACACTTTGAGAGCTTTACAAACAACTGCTTCTCCTTCAACACTTGAAGTACCGCTCGGAGGTGTTCTTCATGCTCCTCAGGAGTCTTAGAGTAGATTAGGATATCATCAATGAAAACTACAACAAATCGGTCTAGATATGGGTGGAATATGTTGTTCATGTAATTCATGAAGACAGCAGGGGCGTTTGTCACACCGAACGGCATCACTACATACTCGTAGTGGCCATACCGAGTCCTAAAGGCAGTTTTAGGAATGTCCGAGTCCTTCACCCGGATTTGGTGGTATCCCGATCGTAAATCGATCTTGGAGAAGACTGAAGCGCCACGCAGCTGGTCAATTAGATCGTCAATTCTGGGCAATGGGTACCGATTCTTAATTGTGAGTTTGTTTAGCTGCCGGTAATCTATACATAGTCTCATGCTGCCATCCTTCTTCTTAACAAGCAGTACAGGTGCGCCCCATGGTGACACACTCGGCCTAATGAATTGTTTTCCGAGTAACTCATCCACCTGCTTCTTCAACTCGGCCAATTCTGTTGGGGACATTCTATAAGGTGCACTGGAGGCTGGCTCGGCTCCAGGGATCAGGTCTATAGAGAATTCGACTTCTCTACTGGGAGGGACACTCGGTACATCCTCGGGAAACACCTCTGGGAATTCACAGACAGTCGAAATTCCGTCCACTCGGGCTTTACTCTCACCCTCGATTAAACAAAGCATCATAAACAGTTGAGCTATACCTTGTGCCGTGTAGTCCTCATTGTGCTGCCTCGGGAAGATTATTCTTCGGTTTCTACAATCCACTAACACCTTGTTGGCTGAAAGCCAATCTACGCCGAGCACGATATCAAGGCCCTTCAAAGGCACGCACACAAGATCAAAGGTAAAACTCCGATCGTCCAACACAAATGTTACGTCCTTACACATCGTTGATGTCAACACCTTAGGGCCAGTCGGGTTGGCTACTTCCAAAATCCGATCCATATCCACAGTCGGTAATCGCAATCGTCTCACACACTCATCAACTACGAAGGAGTGGGTGGCTCCAGAATCAAAAATTAAACTAAGTGTATATTTACCGAGTAGGCACTTACTTTGTACTAATTCGTTCGCCTGTGTAGCTTCCTCAGCACTGATGGCGTAGACTCTTCCAGCAGCTGGTTGATCGGTGTTTCTCCTCCGATTATTTGGGGCAACCATCATATTTCCTCTGGCTCTGTTGCTTCCGCCCCTCGAGCTTTGACCATTGTTTCCACGGCTCCTCACTTGGAAACCTCCCTGACAGGTATTGGTACTTGTTTGACGAAGTTGGGGGCAGTCAGGGCGAATGTGCCCCTTCTCATTGCAATGAAAACACTTGACATCTGCACTATCGCAATTCTGAGCAAAGTGGTCACCACCACATTTAAAACACTTGCCATATTTTGGTCGTCCACTCATCTGTCTCCCTTGGTTACTGCGATCTTGATATCTAGTAAAGGGTCCATCTCTTCCCGTGTTACCTGGCCTCTTGAAGCGTGACTATTGAGGCCTCAAGGAGGAACCTTCTCTACTGTTCTGGCCTGAGTGGGCCTTTTTATCTTCTTCAAATATTCTACACTTATTCACCAATGCAGGAAAACTCCTAATCTCTTGGTATCTACAGGCTCTCTTAATATCTGACCTCAATCCATTCTCGAATTTAAGGCACTTGGAGTTCTTCGTCCCCGGTTATTGGAAGGGTGGGTAGAATAGACACAATTCTTCGAATCTGGCTGCGTATTCTTCCACGGTCATGGAACCCTGTTTCAACTCCATAAACTCCAATTCCTTCCGACTCCTTACTGTGTCGGGAAAGTACTTCTCTAAGAAGCATGTCTTGAAATTGTTCCAGGTCAGCTGAGTATCATCGTCAGGAAATCGGTTTCTGGCTATCTTCCACCAGTTCTCCGCCTCGTCTCGCAGCATATACACTGCACATTCTACCTTCTGGGCCTCGGTACAGTGAAGACCCCCAAAAATCCTTTCCAGCTCTTGAGTCCATTTAAAAGCTGCCTCAGGGTTATGCCCTCCTTGAAATTCACTCGGCTTCTTTTTCAGGAAGCGGTCCAACACTTGGCCTCCTTCAGCTCGTTGCTGGCCCTGTCTCTCGAACACGTCAGCAAAACGTTGGAAGGCCGTGGCTATGGCCTCCATGCTTTGGCGATTCGTCATCCCTTATCCTGAAATTAACACCCCTTCAAGGATAAGTATACCAAGTCACTTACTACCGATCGTATCTCAGCCTAATATTCAGTAACTTAGCACATTATGCCATTTCTATATGTAACACAATCAGTCGGACCAGGAGGAATAACCTCCTATCCACAAATCAATATCACAGTATCAATCAGGTTCAACAATATCACAATAATGATGACCATTCGATCATAATACACACAACCGCCCACACTTGGTAAGCATACCTTGGCCTTGGACCTTTCGGTATGCTCTGATACCAAAATGTAACACCCTAATTTTTAATTAAATAAATTAAACCAATAGGGAAATTTTTTTCCAAATTCTAAAGTTAGTAAACCATACTTAATCTGCTCGAATAACAAAACCGGGCGCAACAAGGAAAAAGGAGGGGAAAAAGACAAGGGAAATAGGCAATGCACAGCGAAAGGGGAAGCGCTTAAGTGAAACTACACTCGGCGTCCAGTCACTCCACTCGGTATTTTCCCCACTAGGATTTCATGCGTATGCTTCGCTCGGGAAGGTCCACTTCTTAATTCGCTCGGATTGACCCTAATACATACTAGTTTTATCCAGACAGCCTATCACACTCCGTGGCTTCACTCGATCGGATTATGTATATATATATATATATTGGCAACCCGAAAATGATCCCCAAAGCCGTTCACTCGGAATCCATGGAGACTTCTCACTCGGAATAACTTTCATGCCCACCACGCCACTTGGGACATTTCACTCACCTTTCACTCGGTGTCCATAATATTTCCTACTCTAATTTTCCCACTAAGTCAAGGCGCGCTCAGGTTCTTTAGCTACATACTAATTTATTACTGTGGGCCCACTTAGAGTCTTAGGTATCGTTCCCTAGTCAGTGAACTCTCACTCGGCGGATTCTCAATCGGAAATCGTTGATTAATCTCCGCTCGGAAAATCTCACAGATATCACTTAAAGGATTCAAACCAATTCCCGCTCCAGGCTATATGACCTCACTCACTCGGTGCTACCCGACTCCTCATCACTCAGAATATCTCCTTATCTCACTTTCCCCAACAACAACTTAGCTCCGCTTCTACCCATAGTCACATCGACCTCATACGCTCGGAAGTATACCTGTACACCCATATTTATCACTCGAACATCACTCATAGCGTAGGATAAACACACAATATATATATATAAGGATGTATTTAAATAATTACAAACGCATCATCATGTTCTTTTCACCCGAAAGTGTTCGAGTTCTGATATAAAGACTAAAACCAAAATACAAGCCGGCCAAGGCTTAACAAGACCTTATACACAGTATATACACATACACATATATTCAACAGCGCTCGGATGCTTCGCTCTGTACTCGGCTCCTTCTTCATCCTTCATTCCGAGAGATATTCACTGAAAAATGTAGCCACAGTAGGGGTGAGCTTTTACATATAAAATGACAGTCAATGACTCGGTATCAGTGTCAGTACGCACACTTACATTCACTCGATCGTATTCAGATTAAACAAAGGCCATGCAAATTAGAATAATATCAATAACACACACTCACATACACATGCATCCGCACACTCGGAATTCATTCATAACACCCAACACATGCCATGCATACTATCCAAATCAACATCATATCTACATGCATGCCTGCGGATCCGACTTAAGTAATGACTTTCAGTTACAGTTTCCCCCTTACTGGCCGCTCGTCCATCAGCTCTTTCCGCGTGGTACCGGCCTCCCATTGACGTCTCGAGACTCATCTCTAGCTCCCATAGCTACCACGAGCTCTCACAGGATCTAGCCAAGGTCTGTAGCTGGAAGCCATTCCTTCGGGGCTCTTGACCTTCCACGGGTCACCCCATTCCTACACACGCAACTTATGCGTTTTACCAGCAAGCATCGTTACTCAACCGATACCTCCTTCGTAACCACCAAGGTAGAAACCGATTCAATATAGTCCCTATATTTACTTTGTCAATCACACCAGCATGTACATCAATCAACAGTTCAGAGTAATAACATCGGACGAATCAACTAACAGCCACACATTCATGTCTTACGGTATTAACAGAGATAGAACCGCGCATCTCACTCGTCTATATCAGAAAGGTTGACAGACTACATTACCACCATCTTGATTGTATGCAGTTATTGTATAACTACTAATAAGATACTACTATCATACACATGGAATCCAAGATTATCAATCATGCATAACATACAGTCGTCACAGACACATGCACACACTTAAAGCAGTACATTCATCCGGTACCATTCGTGGACCATGCATTTGACATACAAGCGCCCCCTACCTACAGAAGGAACTCAAGAAACTCTTCTGCTCTCTGACGTTTGGTCTGACGCCCTTTCTGACTCGTCCAGTCCCCCTTCGCACCGTCGTACTCTACAATCGGCTCAGGGATGGGGAGTTGTTCTTCCTTCTGCCTCAATGATCATCCTTCACCAGTTAGAAGGGCTCTGACCTTTCTCCAGCACCGTCGTCGTGATCTCCAGAATCGAAGAATAAAAACAGGGGAAGAAAAGAGGACGAAGACGAAGAAGAAGAAGAAAAAGGAGGATGAAGCAGCAAGGAAGGATGAATATCACGGTGATACACGGTATATGTATATGCATGCGAAGAGAAGGAAAGTGGGATGGGAAGACGTGAATTGCAGTCCACTCACTTGACTCGCCAAACACAAGCAGCCATCTTTTACCAACTAAGTTAATTTGTCATTATTCCTTAGATTATAATTAACAATTATCTTCCCACTTTGAAATCAAGGTCTTAATGGTTTATTTCATTCGATATTTAACTTCAAAATTGGGATGTTACAGCCATAACTTAATGTTTTATGATAAAGCATTATAGTGTAAGACTATAGAGAAATGTTATGAACGAGTTTACTGATGTTAGTTGAATTTTATGTTGTGATTTTAGATATTGTGATAGCCCGTCGTCGTCAAGATAATGATGACGCTATAGCTAGAGCCTTGAATCGTTTTGCGGATCTCCTTGAATCGCAAAACCGTGAAAGACAAGAGGCGGAAAGACAACCTGCTCCTGTTGTTCAAGGTACTCAGGGCCTTGACATGTTTCTAAAGCAAAAGGCCACTGAGTTTCATGGTGGATTTAGGCCTGAGCAAGCCTATGGTTGGATCCGAAATGTTGAGCGGATCTTTGACAGTTTTGAATGCAATGAGCTCCAGAGAGTGGAGTATGTTGTCTTTATACTGAGAGATGAAGCAGAGACTTGGTAGAGACTCGCCAAGAGTAGGATGAATGCTGCTGTAATTCCCTTAACTTGGGAAAACTTTAAACTTGAACTTATTAGGAAATATGTGCCCGAAAGTTATAAGAGCAAGAAGGAACTCGAGTTCATGGAACTCAGGCAAGGTGCGATGACGGTGGAAGAATATGCTTCCAAGTTCGAAGAACTTTGTGAATTCTACCCTCCTTTTCAACAAAAGGGAACTGAAGTCTCGAAATGTGTAAAGTTTGAGAACGGTTTACGCCCCGACATTCAAAGGGCCATATGTCACTAAGAGATTCGAAGTTTCACGGTGCTTGTGAATAAGTGTCGTATTTATGAAGAACATGCTCCCTCTCAACACTCTAAATTTGACTCTAAGCTGAAGGGTCAAGCTTCTAGTTTCAAAAGACAAGGAAATTTTAGAAGAGGATGTTTTCAGAGGGGTGCCCATTCTAATGTCCAAGCTAGAGGCGGTGGACGTGGTAATGTCCTTGATCGGAGTAATGTAAATGCCAATGGACCAAGGTGTTATAGGTGTGGTGGACCACACTATGTTCGGGAATGTGTGCACCGTGAAGATGTTGTGTGCTTTAAGTGTGATCAGGTGGGACATATCCGTCCTGCATGTCCCATGCTTGCAAGACCGGCTCCGGTACAAGCTAATATTCCCAATCGTGCTAATGCACCTGTTCATGTGAATCGTGGAGGCCATAATAGTGGTCGAGGCCGTGGTGATGGAAATAATGGTGGTCGACGTGGTGGTTGAGGTGGCTATAATGGTGGAAGGCATGGTAACGGTCGAGGAAATGGTAATGGCGCTCGAGGTGGAAATAGAGATGGTGGAAATCTTCAACCGAATGCCAGGAGAGTTTTTGCTGTAACCGGTGAGGAAGCAGCACAAGCAGAAAATCTGGTTGAAAGTAAGTGTGAAATTCTTGGACAGTCAGTTCATGTCATTTATGATTCGAGTGTGACCCACTCCTTTATATCTGAGGATTGTGTTCGGCGATTGAGATTGCCGGTGTGTTTAATGAAAAATGCTCTTGTGGTTACCACCCCAACCGGTACTTGTCTTAGATCGATTAATCGGTGTGATAATGTTGATATGCTCCTAGATGGGAGAAGGTTTGTTGCGTCTTTTATTTGCTTGCCTATGAAGGGACTGGAGATCATACTTGGTATGGACCGTTACTTTCCCTTCTCTTGATAGGGGACAATTTGATGTACAAGGTATAATTCAACTTTGCGTACTGCTATCTCTTGCCGATGGGACGAGTGGTCCCGGTCCCATGGATATCCCCGTGGTGTCTAAATTTCTGGACGTGTTTCCTGATGAGATACCTGGCTTACCACCTCCAAGGGAGGTTGAGTTTGCTATTGACCTTGTACCTGGTGCCGAACCAGTGTCTATTGCTCCATATAGGATGTCTCCTATGGAGTTAGTTGAACTAAAGAAGCAAGTTGAGGATCTGCTTGAGAAGGAGTTTGTTCGACCCAGTGTGTCACCCTGGGGAGCTCCTGTTTTATTAGTTAAGAAAAAGGATGGAACTATGCGGTTGTGTGTAGACTACCGCCAACTAAACAAGCTGACGATTGTTAACCTGGCGATAGCGTCTCAACAGTTCGTTTCCACCACCGGGTTGTTAATTGGCAAGCACACCAATCGTTTGTAGTTTTCAAAATTTAGATATCGTTCCACTGGGATTGAAAGTCCAATAACAACAGTAATTTTCTATTTACTATGGTAAATGTGAAGGAAGTTATAAACAAAAGAATGATTTATATACAATTTATACAATATTCACAGGTTAGCATGATTGAGTGGTTCATAAGATAAAAGAAAATAAAATCTATCTAAAAAGACGAGTTGCAATCTAGAATAGGTAAGATACTTGAGATAAACACAGCTAAATAAATTATGTTGGAAATTAGATCCCTAATCTAGAATAACAATGAGGAACTCAAGACATGCATATTTAATCATCAAGTTTCATGTCATTGCAGCTTAAAATCATTATAACTGATCCCTCGTGATATAAATTCTAAGAATTCACCGTAAAGTCCGATCCCTCATGAGCTTTCTCAGTAAAAACTTGCATTAAGACCTGGCCTTATGGCAACAATGGTTAACAACCCCTATAGAATTGAGATACCAAGGGTATTCCAACTTTTTACTTTCGTCAAAACAAGTTTCAATACGGCATGAACAATCATTCTCCCGTTTGACATTCATACAAATAAAACAAGTTTCAATACACATGAAAATCATTCTCCCGTTTGACGTTCATATTAATAAAAGGTTGAAATACTAACATGGACTTGAATCATAAACATGCAGAGGTCGAATTCACAACATTATACTCAATAGACTAGTTCAGCAATTCCAACATAAACAGATTAGTTACACATGGTGAAAGTAAAAACAACACTTACAGAGTTTGACATTACGAAGACGATGGAAACTTCACGATACAACGATCACAATATACCGAAACACACTCAAGTATCTAGAAAACTATTCTAGAACTACAACTCACAAAAGAAGTACTCAAAATCGAGCACAAGAGAGAAAAGAAGAGAATGAAATGTTGTGAAAGGGATGCTTAGAATGGTATTGGATGGCCCTATTTATAGGGCTGAGCAAGGGTGCTGACGCTACGCGTCAGTGTGACGCTACGCGTCAGGCCCCTGACTCAGCTTCCATTAAACAGCTGATAATGGCCACTACAAATTATAAAAATGGATCATGCTTGGCCACTTGGACGTGTCTCCACTGTGTTTTGGCCATTTGTGTTGAGTGGGATGGCCCTTGGTGCTGAGTGGGATGACCATTATTGGGTCAAAGCTGAGTGCTTGACCAAGTTGGAAGTGGAGCCTACGCAGCATTGACGCTACGCGTAGCGTCAGCATCAAAAATAGTTGTTGATGCTACGCGTGGGATGAGGCTACGCGTCAGCTCCTCCAGTGTAATTTTCTCTTGATTTCTTAACTTTTTCACTGCAAAACTGGAGAAAATTGATCAAGGATAGATTATTTCCAACAACATCCATTTATTGAATTTAAATCCTAATTTTCTAACAAATTAAACTAATTTTTATAATTTTTATGAAATTTTTGTTCAAGCTTTTATTGAAAATTTGAGGACTAACAAATACCCCCAACTTGAGACATTGCTCGTCCTCGAGCAAGAGAGAAAAATAAGAAAAAAATAAAAATTTGGAATCAAATTTTTAAGTTAGTCTGAGAATTTACCACAAAAAATAATTACACAATTTAACTAATTTGTAATAATCAAAAATTGATATCAAATATAACAACGGTTTAATGATAAAATTATTTACAATATTCTATTAACAACCAAGCAGAATTTCAGGCTTACCTCACAAGTGTTTATCTCTATGCAATTGGTAACATGTTTCACTCAATCAATCATAAAATCAAATGAATTTAACTTTGTTTGTCATCTAATCAATGGTTATTTATACAGAGTTAATTCAGAAATCACAAGGTCTTTTCACGGGTTGTAATGAGGCTTGGTTTACAAGAATCAATGGTTTTTTCTTGGAATTCAAAAAACCTGAAATCATAAAAGAGCATTTTATAATTCTTAGGCTTTCTCTTGACCCAAACTTCTCATTTTCTTTTATTGATGAAAAATAAATACCCCCAACTTGATTCTTTTCACTATTTTTGACTTTTCTTTTCCATATTTTCTTTTTGAAAAGAATCAAGTTGCTTATTTTCACTCCCCATTTTTGTGAGAACACTCAAAATATTTTTCATTTATTTCAACTGCTCTTTTAATCAATCAAGTATAGGGAATGGTTAAAACAAATTTAGGTTTTAAGGGTACCAAAGAATTTTATTTTAGGCGCAAATTGGCTTGCAAAGGATAAAATAATTTTTACCAAGGTAAGCTGTTTGGCCCAAGATTTCGTTTCACCAATAAATGTGCCTTGATCATTTTCTCGAATTCTCTGTACAACAACACAAATCAGAGATTAAAGCAAAATCAATTCGAATTGAAAATATGTCGATTAAACCCTCAAGTGTTTAATAAGATCTCTCTGCTCACCAGTTTATCGAAATTTGCTTGATAGTTGATGAACTTATTGTAATTAAATTTATCAAAACTCCTAAGTTAAAAAGAATCGATAATTGATTTTTACAAAATTGGTGTTATTGTGTAAAAACTCTAAGTGTATAAATTGACTTACTAACAAAAATTTGATTGATTTATTAAAAGATAAATTTTATTTTTGAATTATTTTTGAATAAAATATGCAAAAACAAATAACTACGTAAAAACACACCACACAATAATAAAATACCATAATATAAAGTGTAAATGTAAATGTAAATGTAAATATAAACTAAAAACAACTGTACTCAAAGTAAATGCAAGAAATAAGAAGATGGCATCATCAATCCTCCATCTGATCATCATCCTGCTCCTCCTCCTCATCATCACCATCGCCATCAGAGTCATCCTGTGCACCAGAAGATCCACCAGTCTCAGGGTAAGTAGGTAAATCTCTGGGCCAAGCTACATGTGCTGCAAACTCGGCTGGGGTAACATAAGGTGCTCCCTCTCCCTATAACCTGTACTGATAAAATTCATCATGAAGATAAATATAAGCTCTGTGAGTGGCAGTCATCATCTGCATCATATGCTAATGCTCAAGTGATATCCAGGCAAAGCCCTGTGTGACAGCATCAGTAGATAAAGGCTGCACTGGTGGTCTCCTCCTCTTAGGTCTGGGCTGAGCCTCCTGCTCTAGTGGTGGAAGCTCGCACTGCTGCACAAAATAGTCTCTGTTCACTAGAACTTTAGGGACTCTCCCTGAAGAACTAGTGAACTCTGGTGAAGGTACAATGACTCCCTGCCTCCTCAGTAAGGCAGATATGATGAGAGGAAATGGAATGGGGCGATTCACTTTATACCCAAGGGCATAAAAGTGAATCTGCTCGGATATAAGCTCAGCAATATCAATAGTATGGCCCTGGAGGATAGAATAGAGAAGGCAACAACGCTCAACTGGAAGAGATGAAAGGTGGGTGACAGGAGTGATATTATGAAGCATGAGGTGGGACCATGCCTGGGCTATGGGGGTCAGCTGGGTCTTTAGAAGGTTAGATGGACTCCTTCCAACCCTACTCAGGTTGAAAAAGATTCCATCCTTGCTCAAGAAATGAGCAACCTCCTCGAGGGAGTATCCTAACTCTCCCTCAGCAGCAATCTTGTTTCTGTTTTCCTTCCAGAAACAAGTGTCATTCTCAGGAGTAGGCTCCCAAGGGTTACCCAATAGGGTGCTGATAGTGTCCTGGTCATATGAAATATGTCGGCCCCTCACCCAACTCGTCCGCTGCTGCCCTATGCTCGATGCGTCCTGGCGAGTCCTGAAGGCATTTGCATAAAATTCCATCACTAAGATGGGGTCCCCCTCAGTAGGTAGAGAGAATAGAGGTCCCCATCTCTTCTGCTGAACTCCATCCTGAAGCTCAGGGTAATCTCCTGCACTCAAATCAAGGACCCTCTCCCAGATAAGTCTTTGGCCTTTGATTTGATGAAATCGTGCCCATTTCGCATCAGTGCGAAATCTGGTGGGATCCCTCGGTCCTAACACCTCCTGTCCCTGAAGATCAGGATCCTCAGAGGTGGTGTCAGTATCCGTGGTCTTCCTCTGTCTTTTAGAGGGACCAGCAGTGGGAATGGATTTCCTTGGTGCCATCTGTAAAAAGTAAAATTTTAAAATTAAACAAACATTAAAAAGTAAATCACATATTAACAATCCTATATAATCAATCCATAAAATTTAAAACAAAAATATTTTTGGTTTTTCTAAAATTAAAATTCAAATACACCACAACATATTTTTGTATTTTTATGATTTATAAAGAAAGTAACACACATATTTTCAAATTTTCAAAACAAAATACAATTTATTTATACAAATTTATTTTTATATTTTTATGCAAGAAACAAATACTAAATACGAAAATTTATTAATTTTAAAAAAGAAAACAATAAACAACAATCACACAGCAAAAATTAACAAAAATTAAAAACAGTGGCTGACGCTACGCGTGGTGTGACGCTATGCGTCAGCCTGTTCTGCCCATGCTACGCGTCTGTGGGACGCTAAGCGTGGGCTCACAGTTCATCCTCACGCTACGCTTCAGTGGGACGCTACACGTGAGCTGCGCAGAACAGAAAAAAAAACAGGGGTTGCTCACATTATATCCATTCAATTCCTAATTCCTAACAGCAATCAATTCCAATGGTCTTCTAATCCTAATCCTAACCACATTTATTTCTAAAAATTGAAAATTTAAAAAAAAATTAAAGAGAAAGGATTAGAACACTTACTTGTGGTTCCTTGAGCAATAAGATTGAGAAGGTTTAGAAGAGAGAAATGGAGGTTTCTAAAATTTAGGTTTTGAAAACTAAGTTAGATAGAGAGGAGATTTTAGGTTTTAAAACCTAAGATGGGCCTCTCTGGTTCAGTTTTAAAAACTGAACGTGGGCTCTGACGCTACGCGTGGGTGGGACGCTACGCTTCATACCCAAAATTCAGGGTCCACGCTATGCGTCACATTGGCGCTACGCGTGGGCTTCTGTTTTTGATTTTTCAAAATTTTGATTTTCAAAAACCTTTTTCTTTTGAATTTTAAACCCCTTTTCTTTTAAACAAATTTTAAAATTTGTTTTTTTTTTATGTTTAAAATATTAAAAATAACAAGAAAAGAATGGGTTGCCTCCCATTGAGCGCTAGGTTTAATGTCTCCAGCCAGACATTGCCTCTGATTAATCAGGTGGTCTCCCAATATTCGTTGAGGAATCACCTGTCTTTTTCTTCCTTCTTCTTCTTTTTCGATGCTTAATTACCTATTTTTCATCTTTCAAGGCATCGGTTAATTTAAAACAATTTAATTGATTGGGAAGAGATATACCTGGTTCGGTTGAAGGGTAAATTTTTTTCTCATTACTTATCCTGAGGTGTTCATGAGCACTGAAGCTTACCTCTTCTTCATAAACTTTGACTGTAACCATACTTAGATCAACATCTACTCTGATCCTTGTAGTCTTCATGAAAGGTCTTCCTAGAATCAGGGGGATCTCAGTATCCTCCTTCATATCCAGTACCACAAAGTCAACCTTGAAGTGGTACTTGTCAACCTTTACTAATACATCTTCCACAATCCCAAAAGGCTTTTTGACAAAGCGATCTGCAAACTGTAATTCTATTTTTGCTTCTTTTAGCTCATATTCACCAATGCGCTTTATTAAATCTAAGGGCATCAAGTTGATGTTAGCCCCTAAATCTAATAATGCATTCCTGATGTTGATATTTCCAATTGTTACAGGAATGGTGAAACTCCCCGGATCTTTACATTTTTTCGGGGTTATACAGTTTATTTCTTGCTCTGTATCTGCTTGCATATTTTTTTCTTTTTCATTTTTTTCTATTTTTTTACTTTCTTTCTCTTCTTCTTCTTTCTTTTTCTCACTCGTTTCTTTATAATCAATTTTTACAACATCAAAAGAAACAACATTACATTGTTCCCTTGGGTTTTGAGTGTTTGCAGAAAACCCAGAACTCTTTAATTCGGCTATTTCTTTTGCAAGCTGACCCATTTGTATGTCTGATGCTTTCCGAGCAGCTTCATTTGTCTCTACAAACTGCAATAACTGTTGAATAGATTCCTCTATTCTTGTCAATCTTGCATTGTCAGTTTGTTGTTGCTTGAATTGATTGTTAGGAGGTCTGTTGGAAGGTCCAGTGTCCTGTCTCCAGCCAATATTCTGATTTTGCCAACCCTGCAGGTAATTATTAGGAAAAGAATTTCCATGATTGAAAGGAAAATTACCTAAGGGTGCTCTTTGATGGTTCATGAAATTGGCTTGCTCTTGCTCATTTCCACAGTAACCATATGGTTGTTCTCCCATGCAGTGCATACATTGTTTAAGTTGAGCAGGGGGTGGTGATGTTACTTGAGCAATTTGGAGTTTTTCCAATTGCTTGCTCATAACTTCAATTTGTTGGGTCAGTAATTTTTATTGAGCCAACACTGCATCATTTACTCCCAATTCGAGCATTCCTGGCTTCCTTTGTACATTACCTCTTTCATGCTTTGCTTGGCGGTCACTAATAGCCATTGATTCCAATATTTCTATGGCTTCCTCCACAGTCTTGTTCATTAAAGAACCACCTGCACAAGCGTCTAACATCATCTTGAACTGAGGCAATAAACCATGGTAAACGATTCTTACCTTTTCGGCATCATTCAGGTTGTGGTTTGGACACTTTCTCAAGAGTGCCTTGAATCGTTCCCATGTCTCTCCTAGTGATTCATCATTATTTTGAGAAAAAGAGTGTATGGCTGTCATTGCTTCAAAATATTTTGAAGGAGAATAAAATCTTTCCAAAAATTTTCTTTCAACATCGGACCAGTTGGCAAAACTACCCGGTGGACAAAATTTAAACCATTCTTTTGTTTTACCAATCAATGAAAAAGGAAAAAGTCTCATGTAAACAGACTCTTCTTGATTGGGTTCAAAATCAATTGTGCTGCATAACTCATAAAAAACAGTTAAATGTTCATATGGTTCTTCATGATTTAAACCAGCAAATTGGTTGTTTTGAATAATGTTTAAAGTAGCAGGTTTAATTTCCACTGGTAAAACTGGTCCTTGAAACATTCCCGAAACTCAGGGTAGACCATTAATAGCAGCAAACTGTCCCAATGTTCTCCTTTCAGCAGCCATATTTGAATTTTCAAAATTTTTAGAAGTAGAAGAAGAATTAGTTTGTGTTTTAGATTTCAAAGACTTGATTTTCTTTACAAACTTTTCTATCTTAGGATCAAAATAAATTTTACCTGCGGTAGATCGAGTTTGCATACACAAACTAGACAAAGAAAGTTAGTGTAACAATAAGAAATAATAAATAATCAAAAATTTAACTAAGGTAAAAATATTTACCACGGTAATTAAAAATTTACTGTTTTACTTAAACAATTCAATCCCTGGCGACGGCGCCAGAAAACTTGTTAACCCGGCGATAGCGTCTCAATAGTTCATTTCCACCACCGGGTTGTTAATTGGCAAGCGCACCAATCGTTTGTAGTTTTCAAAATTTAGATATCGTTCCACTGGGATTGAAAGTCCAATAACAACAGTAATTTTCTATTTACTATGGTACATGTGAAGGAAGTTATAAACAAAAGAATGATTTATATACAATTTATACAATATTCACAGGTTAGCATGATTGAGTGGTTCATAAGATAAAAGAAAATAAAATCTATCTAAAAAGACGAGTTGCAATCTAGAATAGGTAAGATACTAGAGATAAACACAGATAAACAAATTATGTTGGAAATTGGATCCCTAATCTAGAATAACAATGAGGAACTCAAGACATGCATATTTAATCATCAAGTTTCATGTCATTGCAGCTTAAAATCATTATAACCGATCCCTCGTGATATAAATTCTAAGAATTCACCGTAAAGTCTGATCCCTCATGAGCTTTCTCAGTAAAAACTTGCATTAAGACCTGGCCTTATGGCAACAATGGTTAATAACCCCTATAGAATTGAGATACCAAGGGTATTCCAACTTTATACTTTCGTCAAAACAAGTTTCAATACGGCATGAACAATCATTCTCCCGTTTGACATTCATACTAATAAAACAAGTTTCAATACACATGAAAATCATTCTCCCGTTTGACGTTCATATTAATAAAAGGTTGAAATACTAACATGGACTTGAATCATAAACATGCAGAGGTCGAATTCACAACATTATACTCAATAGACTAGTTCAGCAATTCCAACATAAACAGATTAGTTACACATGGTGAAAGTAAAAACAACACTTACAGAGTTTAACATTACGAAGACGCTGGAAACTTCACGATACAACGATCACAATACACCGAAACACACTCAAGTATCTAGAAAACTATTCTAGAACTACAACTCAAAAAAGAAGTACTCAAAATCGAGCACAAGAGAGAAAAGAAGAGAATGAAATGCTGTGAAAGGGATGCTTAGAATGGTGTTGGATGGCCCTGTTTATAGGGCTGAGCAAGGGTGCTAACGCTACGCGTCAGTGTGACACTACGCGTCAGGCCCCTGACTTAGCTTCCATTAAACAGCTGATAATGGCCACTACAAATTATAAAAATGGATCATGCTTGGCTACTTGGACGTGTCTCCACTGTGTTTTGGCCATTTGTGTTGAGTGGGATGGCCCTTGGTGCTGAGTGGGATGACCATTATTGGGTCAAAGCTGAGTGCTTGACCAAGTTGGAAGTGAAGCCTACGCAGCATTGATGCTACGTGTGGCTAGGACGCGTAGCGTTAGCATCAAAAATAGCTGTTGATGCTACGCGTGGGATGAGGCTACGCGTCAGCTCCTCCAGTGTAATTTTCTCTTGATTTCTTAACTTTTTCACTGCAAAACTGGAGAAAATTGATCAAGGGCAGATTATTTCCAACAACATCCATTTATTGAATTTAAATCCTAATTTTCTAACAAATTAAACTAATTTTTATAATTTTTATGAAATTTTTGTTCAAGCTTTTATTGAAAATTTGAGGACTAACAACGATAAAGAATAGATATCCTTTACCTCCCATTGATGACCTGCTGGATCAATTAAGAGGAGCGGTGGTATTTTCAAAGATTGATTTGCGTTTCGGTTATCATCAAATTAGGGTGAGAGCCGAAGATATTCCAAAGACTGCGTTTAGGACGCGATATGGCCACTACGAGTATGTCGTGATGCCATTTGGAGTGACTAATGCTTCAGCGGTGTTCATGAGTTACATGAACCACATCTTTCACGAATACATAGATCGTTTTGTTGTGGTGTTCATCGATGATATCCTAGTATATTCCAAGAGCCGGAAGGAACATGAAGAACATTTGAGAGTGGTGCTGA
Organism: Clitoria ternatea; assembly: GCA_037962975.1. Taxonomy (NCBI): domain Eukaryota; kingdom Viridiplantae; phylum Streptophyta; class Magnoliopsida; order Fabales; family Fabaceae; genus Clitoria; species Clitoria ternatea. The sequence continues at coordinate 212,661,292 of CM075670.1, forward strand.
ACATTCTTAGAGAGAACCAGCTGTACGCCAAGCTCTCTAAATGTGAATTCTGGTTAACGAGCGTCCAGTTTCTTGGACATGTAATATCCGAGGGTGGTATTTCGGTGGATCCTTCTAAGGTCGAAGTCGTTATAGCATGGTCTAGACCTACGACGGTTACTGAAATCCGAAGTTTCCTTGGACTTGCGGGTTATTATCGAAGGTTTATTGAAGGTTTCTTTCGTCTTGCAAGACCTTTGACGAATTTGACAAGGAAGAACCAACCTTTTGTATGGACGGTTGAATGTGAGAAGTGCTTTGAGGAATTAAAGATGAGGCTGATTTTTGATCCTATCTTAGCATTGCCTGATTTACAAGAAGAGTTTGTGGTGTATTGTGATGCTTCCAAGCATGGACTTGGATGTGTGCTAATGCAGAAGGAACGTGTAATAGCTTATGCTTCATGCCAGTTGCGACCTCATGAAGTTAATTACCCAACTCACGATTTGGAGTTGGCTACGGTTGTATTTGCCTTAAAGATTTGGCGTCATTACTTGTATGGTTCAAGATTTGTGGTTTTTAGTGACCACAAAAGTTTGAAATATCTTTTTGACCAAAAGGAATTGAATATGCGTCAGAGGAGATGGATGGAATTTTTGAAGGATTACGACTTTAAATTGATGTACCACCCGGGAAAAGCCAATGTTGTTGCCGATGCTCTTAGTCGGAAATCCTTGCATGTATCAGCCATGATGGTCAAAGAGTTCGAGTTAATTGAAGAATTTCGGAATTTGAATGTTGGAACCGACGTTCAATCCTCCAAGAGACTATGTTTTGCTACCTTGAAGATATGCAATGAGTTTTTGGAGCTTGTGAAAGAGAAACAAAAAGATGATGATTATTTACAAGAGATGCGGAGATCTCAGGATAATGGGAAAAATTTATTTCTTGTGGAAGGCGTTGATGGTATATGGCGAGTAAAAGGTCGTGTGTATGTACCTTTATTCGGTGATTGGAGACGCACGGTGCTAGAGGAAGCACATAAAAGCATTTTTAGCATCCACCCTGGTGCAACCAAGATGTATCATGATATAAAGAAGAACTTTTGGTGGCCCAGAATGAAACGTGATGTTGCTAACTTTGTAGCTTCTTGCCTTACTTGTCAGAAGGCGAAGGTGGAACACCAAAGACCTTCAGGTACTTTGAGGCCACTTGATATCCCTGTTTGGAAGTAGGACACGATTGCGATGGATTTTGTGTCCGGATTACCAAGAACGAGGTCCAGATGTGACAGAATATGGGTGATTGTGGATCGTTTGACAAAGAGTGCACATTTTCTACTAATCAGTATGGAGAGCTCCTTGCAAGATTTAGCACAGTTGTACATTCGGGAGATTGTGAGATTACATGGTGAGCCATCAAGCATTGTTTCTGATCGTGACCCCCGATTTACTTCCCGATTCTGGGGAAGCTTACATGAGGCGATGGGTTCAAAACTGAAGCTAAGTTCGGCGTATCATCCTCAGACCAATGGGCAGTCTGAGAGGACTATTCAGAGTCTTGAGGACTTACTACGCGCTTGTGTTTTAGAGCATGGCGGTTCGTGGGATAAATATTTGCCTCTGATCGAATTCACCTACAACAACAGTTTTCATTCTAGTATTGGTATGGCACCATACGAGGCCTTATATGGAAGGAGGTGTCGAACTCCTTTATGTTGGTTTAAAGTTGGTGAGAATCTAGCCTTAGGGCCTGAGATTATTGAGGAAACTACCGAGCAGATCAAGATGATCCGGGAAAAGATAAAAATTGCTCAGGACCGGCAGAAGAGCTATTATGATAAAAGAAGAAAGCCACTTGAGTTTCAAGTCGGTGATCATGTGTTATTGCGAGTTTCGCGTGATAAGGGTATAGGAAGAGCCTTGAAGAGCAGAAAACTAAGTCCTAAATTCATTGGACCCTATGAGATCTTGGAACGGATTGGAGATGTCGCATATCGGATTGCACTTCCTCCACAGCTTGCAAATTTACATAATGTATTCCACGTTTCGCAGTTAAGAAAGTATATGCATGATCCTCAGCACGTGATCTCTATTGACGATGTTGAGGTACGGGATGACTTATCCGTCCTTCCTGTTTCTGTCCGTGTTGTTGAATATTCCGTGAAGAGACTGCGGAATAAGATGGTACCATTAGTAAAGGTGGCATGGAAGCATGGAGGCGTGGAAACACTTACTTGGGAACACGAGGATGATATCCGTAAGCGGTACCCTCATGCTTTTGAATCCGGTAAGTTGAATTTCGAGGACGAAATTTCTTTTAGGAGGGGTGGATTGTAACACCCCGAATTCTTAAAATAGGAAGTTAAATTAGGAAAATAAATGTTGGATAATTAAATGCGGGCTAATTAATATCCCAAAATTCTTGAAATGATTTAAACAAGACTTTTCGAAATTTCTGGTGAATTATGGTGATCGGTTGAGTTGAAAACTGACCCGGATAAAATATAGGTGTCAGACCAAGTATCTCCGATTGAGATGCTGTTGGTCAGGGCCGTGGATAATGTTATTGGGATTCCAAATTTATATTCGGAATAATTTTTAGAATATGTATTGAACCCGAACGGCAAACCTGTTTGTTTACGAAACGAAAGAATTTAATGAAAGCTTAATAACTTAAAAACTAAATTTATATTTTCACTTTCACTCCCGTTGCACCCTTCTTCTCCACGCCAAGATCTTTCTTCTTTTCTTCTTCTTCTACTTCATTATTCCTCTTTATCTTCCCTTTGAACCCTAAATTAAAAGGAAATACCCTTTCCTTCTCCATTGTTGTTCTTCAAGAAGCTCAAGAAAAGCTTGGAGCTTGGGATCTTTTCTTTCCTCCTCTCATTTTCGTGTGGATCTTCTCCTTTTTACACATCCACTTGTTTCTTTTCTTGAGGTAAAATTATTACCATTTTCCATGTATATAAACCTATTACTATGTGTCTTCAATGTTAAGAAAGCATTTAATGTATGTAGGTTACTAAGAGAAGCATTAAATATGGAAACCCTAAGATGGGTTGACATAAATACAAGCTTATGAATAATTAATGAGGTAGTTGTAATTATGGGGGGGAAAGAAGGAGGTATATGAGTGTTTATGAAGGTTGGTGGGTTTGGTGAAAACCCTAAATTTAAATTTTAGGAGGAAATGTATAATATTGAAGAAGTATAGCATTTATAGAAGGAGTTAGCATTTGTGGATGGGAAGAGTGTTATAAATGAAGAGGTATTGACATTTAATGATGATGATGTTGACTTGAAGTTATAATAGGTGGGAAACTCACCAAGGTGTTGGTGGAGATTTAATAAATGGAATATAGCCTTTAATACTAATACATGGTGATTTAAGGGAAGGAATTCCCGAAGCCTAATTAGGCAAATGAATGAAATTGATAAATAGTTTCCACATGATAAGAATCATGTGTACACTTACGTATATGTATGTTGAATTGGTGTTTGAATGAATGATTAATGTGGCCCTATAATTGACGGGTGTAGGGCTTGACAATACTGGTGAGGCGAGAACATCAAACCCAGAAGTGTACTTCTCTTAAGGTAGGAGAGGGGTGTATTTTCTAAATGTATGAGAATTATGATAATAATGTATGTATTAATGTGACATGGCATGTTGTCTTGATTAATTGTGTTGAAATGAGAAATTGTGTATGGTGTTTTGAAATGAG